>JANAVB010011399.1:6594703-6773474 GCA_029216955.1 Iris pallida
GGGTGGGTGAGGGAGCTGGAGGAGAGAGAGAGTTGGTACAATTAGGCCCTAGAGATTAGGTAATTACAAAAGGGGTTTTTCAGTATTAAAATGCAAAATATTATTTGCATTCCTCAATTAAGAACAAATAATTTATTACAAACTGATATAGATAACATTTCAAAAATTGCAAAACCTATTATAAATTTCAAATAATTTGCAAAGTGATATTTTTATATAAAAACTTATTAAAAATTATAGAAAATTCCTAAAAATCCTAATAAAATATTTTAAGGCCCAACATTAGCATTAAAAATTAATTAGCACTAATAAAACTAAAATTAAAAAACAGGGGCTTACAAGTGCTACTCAAATGATTCCATTAAATTGGGTTAATCATTGGGAGCGGTACTCGCTGGCCTTGCCACGTAGCTCGGTTCCATATTTTTGGAACTGGGGCGTGACATGGTTTTTGTGGTGGCCCATGCAGGTCTCGATATGTAAATCGTCTTGGTTACCAACTGTGCCAAGCGAGCCTGCATTAGGATTAGAACTTAGAGATCTCATCTACTTGCTTGAATACCTCTCTATGACACCTCCTCATCGTTTTCATTACCAAAAATTACATCATGTTTGTCACCCTCACTTTTTTTTTTTCAGTTAGGGGTAAAATGGTAATTTTCCATTTTATATTATTTTTGGGAATTTAATTTCATGAATATTATTATTTAATTATTATAGGAGTCGGGTTCGAATTTCATCGCATTCCGAGTTAAATCGGGACCCCGGTGAATTTCGACTTGAGCTGTAATTAGCCTGTTAGCTAACCATGGCCCACCACACTAAAAAATTGGGGTTTAAGAGTTTGGACTAGTTCCCCATGAGTAATTTAGTTTAATTATAATTTTTATTTATTTTTAGCAACTTCCTAACCTAATTTGGAATTTATTTAATTTTAGGCTTAGGGAGGGGCAAACTTGTCATTTACAAGTGCCCCTCACACCCCAACCATGCTTGGCCGGCCATGACTAGCCCCCCCCCCCCCCCCCCTCTCTTTCTTCTTCACTAAGCTACACTCTCTCTCTCTCTTCCAAATTCATTTCTTTCTTTCCAAGCTTTTCCTCCAACCTCCTCTTAGGTATGATTTTATTTCCTCCATTAATTCTCTTTTGCATATAGTTCTTCCACATTAAATGGAGAGGAGAAGATTCTCTTCCATTTGCCCACAACTTTGTAGGTTTTCCATAGAAAAATAGGTTAAGGATTTATTAGGATTTAATCTTTTTGAGAGTGGTATATATATATATATATACATATATATATATATACATGTGTATTTATGTGTGTATATTTATTTATGTATTGGTGTGTGTTGTGTTGTCTGTAAGTATGCGTGTGTGTGTGAGTGTCCAGATATGTATAGATATATATATATATATGTGTGTATTTGTAAATAGAAAATAGGAAGGAGAATGAGAAGAATAGGAAGGAGAATGAGGAAGGAGAATAGAAAATAGGAAGGAGAATGAGAAGAATAGGAAGGAGAATGAGGAAGGAGAATAGAAAATAGGAAGGAGAATGAGAAGAATGGGAAGGAGAATGAGGAAGGAGAATAGAAAATAGGAAGGAGAATGAGAAGAATGGGAAGGAGAATGAGGAAGGAGAATGGGAAGGAGAATGAGGAAGGAGAATAGAAAATAGGAAGGAGAATGAGAAGAATGGGAAGGAGAATGAGGAAGGAGAATAGAAAATAGGAAGGAGAATGAGAAGAATGGGAAGGAGAATGAGGAAGGAGAATAGAAAATAGGAAGGAGAATGAGAAGAATGGGAAGGAGAATGAGGAAGGAGAATAGAAAATAGGAAGGAGAATGAGAAGAATGAGAAGGAGAATGAGGAGGAGAATAGGAGTTTGAGAATGAATCGGAGTTCGGGTAGTCGGATTGACTTGAACTTGGGTGGCATGTTGGGTACACCCCACAAATGTCATATTTGAGCCGATTTTTGGCTCGGTTGACCCAGAGTTGACTTTTTACCCAAAAGTCAACCGTAAGTCAACACTTTGTCTAGATTTCACCAAATCCAAACTAGAGTTGACCAGTTGACCAAAAGTCAACTGTTGGTCAACATTTGACCAGTTTGACCTAGGGTTGACCATAGTTGACCTAGGGTTGACCAGAGTTGACCAGTTGACCAAAAGTCAACTGTAGGCCAACTCTTGATCCCGTTTGACTTTCTTTGACTTGTTTTGACCCGTGATGCCTGGTATGACCTAGGATTGACTTGGTTAGGCTTAGATTGACTTGATATAACTTGATTTGACCTAGATTGACTTGACAGGACTTAGTGTGACTCAGTGAGACCTAGTTTGACCTAGATTGCATATCATTCATTGTAAATCATTCCTAAACTTGTTTAAACCTAAATTAACTTACAGTATCTCATATTTAGGTCTTCTGATACCGCTCTGAGCATTGATATACCATACAGCTCAGGACGACAGGCGAGTACATTCACTGATAGTTTTCATTGTCTTGATATCTGCTATATCTGATTCAGTTGTAGTGTTATACTCGATTTCCAGTCACGACAGTTCACGGACTAGTATATGTTGGATCATGACATGGGATGTTATTCCTAGAGTTACATGGTATATTGGTACATATTCCGTCTTATTTCAGTGTATTGGTATAGACACCGATTTCAAAGGGGACTTGCTACCCTCTTGTGGAATCCCGTGTCATAACGTGTCATGTCCAGATCCATTGTACTATTCGGGGATGGGGGAGTTATTAGTGGTTGTGTGATCAATTCCCACATGGTTCTATGGTACTCATGGTTAATAGCTATACCCTCACCTCACGACGGGTAAAGCCTCACCCTACGGTTATGGCTTTCCATGGTGACCGGCCTTATCGTTTCTATTTTATGGTTCTTAGTCGGTCAGATGGAAAGCCTTTCCCAAGCCGATCACATGACGTACTAATAATTCAAGGCACCTTTTTATATTTATTATCTTGGGTGACTAGGTTCTGTTCGGGAGAAGGGTTACAACCCCGGTCCTTGTTTGGTTTAAGGGTTGTAACTCGGCTTCCGAATAGTTCCCAAGTCATCCTATATCTATGTTTTATCGTCCTTTTCAGTACTCTCATCATGATATGTATTTCCAGTTGATTTTGTCTTGTATTTCATTATGCTGTCTCTTATAGCTTTTGTCAATTCACATGGAACTGCTGTTGGTGTTTGTACTTGCTCATTTTCCTGACAGGATACCGTTATGATATATTACAGATGATTCAGAGGCTGATTGCCCGACCTACTATGGGGTTGGGTCGGACGGAGTAGACTTAGACTGTGGCTTGTTGGTAGAGCCACTAGACTTTGCTCACCCTGAGTAGCATAGTTTAGTTAGGGTTGCCTGGCCTGCGAGCCAGCTAGTACATTTCAGTTTGTAGTATCTATTATATATTTTCTGAGTCTATGGATATTTGTGTATGGCTCGGACTTGTGTGGATTTTGAACTTATTTCCTGCTTCATCTATCATATTTTCTCTCGTGCTATCTATCCTAGTTTGTTTATGTGATTGAGACAGTATTGCTATGTCACCTCCATTCGGAGTGTATATACTGTACAGGTACCTTTATCTGTTTAGTGTAGTTTTGTAGACAACCTAGACAGCGTTCTACCGCCGATGCTGCGGCGTAGGCTGGACGTAACCAATTCTCGTGCCCCTAATCAGGGTGCGGGTCGTGACAATGTTTGATTCCAAGTCGCTATTTTTTTTGCTTATCTGCTTTCAGAGTATGAATCTCCGAAGTGGACGAGTGGCACAGCAGGACGGTGTCCCCCGGGACTCCGTATCGTCTGACGAGCCGACCCCGAGGCAGACACTCATGCTGACCCCAGCTCCCCAGGTTCAGATTTCTCAGCAGACTGAGGGGCCGCCAGCCGAGCAGCGCCACCAGACACAGCCAGAGCCGCATCAGCCGCAGCGGACAGAGCCGCGGCAGCAGCCACCGCCTCCGCCTCCACCGCAGATGCCGTACATGCCCTTTCCACCGCCAGGACAGCAGGTAGACGGGCAGCAGATGTATCAAATGTTTTACGCTATGATGCAGGCCCAACAACAGATTCAGTATCAGGCACAACAGCAGGCTCAGCAGCACCAGGCGGATACTTTGAGAGAGTATCGTCACTGCGCTGGAGCAGGTGACACCACCGGAGCGACGGCCTTCGACGGGGTCTATCAAAGACTTTCGTCACATGGTGCCCCTTCCATTTTCGGGCACAGAGGAGCCTACAGAGGTTCATGCATGGCTTACTAGCATCAAGCACCAGTTGGAGGCTGCAGAGCTTCCAAGGGACAGATGGATGAAGGCCGTCAGAATGCAGCTGACGGGCAATGCACACCATTGGTGGTTGGCCGAGGAGCATCGGCTAGGACCCGACCGGGTCACTTGGGAGGAGTTCTCCAGGCTTTTCAAGGAGATGTTTATTCCAGCTACAGCACGTGCGGAGCTTCGGGACAAGTTCATGCATCTCATCCAGGGCAGTATGACGGTTGAGGAGTACAACACGGAGTTCCTCCGTCTGAGCCGTTTTGCCCCGTATCTGATCGACACTGGGGAGAAGAAGGCCGAGAAGTTCTATGACGGCCTACGCTTTGAGCTACAAAGATTGGTAGGATCAGTAGCACCTACTTCGTACTCAGATATCCTGACAGCAGCCAGACGTCAGGAGCGCATCAACCATAGGGAGGCTAGCATGAAGCGCTCCCACTCATCAGCACCAGCAGCTCGAGCACAGCAGGGACCACCAGCAAAACGCCCCCAGATTCATCAGCCGCAGAGGGCAACAGCACTTGGACTCCCTACTTGCCATCACTGCGGCAGAGTAGGCCATGTAGCGAAGGAGTGTCGGCACAAACTGGGACTATGCCTAGTTTGTGGATCAGATCAGCACCAGGCACGGGATTGCGCGGAGCATCGTGGAGCAGCACAGATGGTACATCGACCAGCACTTCCAGCACCGAGGCCCTTTTTCCAGGGTCCGAGAGCGCCCCATGCTGGAGTTGGGGCGATACGACCAGCAGCACCGGGAGGGTACCAGGGGAGGCCACCCTTGGCACCGCAGGCAGCCCGATTTTAGCAGGCCAGGCAGCAGGCTAGAGCACACGGACGTGGACAGGCCTTCGCCATGATAATTGAAGAGGCAGAGACAGCTGGGGAAGTCATTGCAGGTACTATTATAGTTGCTTCATTACCTGTAGTAGCATTATTCGATTCTGGTGCCACGCATTCATTCATAGCTGCTAGTTTTACGGCCACCCATAGAGTAGCTACTGCACCCCTTTCGAAGACCATGAGAATTCTTATGGGAGGCAAAATAGTACCTGTTAGCGATACATGTAGATCTTGTTCAGTAGTTATTTACGGGCGTGAGATGCGTGCCCGATTTTTAGTCTTCTCCATGCCAGACTATGATGTGGTTCTTGGCATGGATTGGTTGAGCCAGTACCATGCGACATTAGATTGTCGACGTGGGTACGTCATATTTCGACCCCCAGGTCACACCGAGTTTGAGTTCTCTCGGGGAGCCGCAGAGATGGATGATCACCCCACCCTTGAGGCACGTATTGCATTGGAGGAACCAGTACGCCCGGCGATCGTCTCAGAGCTTGAGGACGTTTTTCCTGAGGAGCTTCCAGGATTGCCACCAGATAGGGAGATAGAGTTCTCCATCGAGCTTGCTCCAGGAACGCCACCTATTACTTCCCATGTGTATCGAATGGCACCGAAGGAGGCACGAGAGTTGAAGATCCAGATAGATGAACTATTGGATTTGGGTTTTATTCGGGCTAGTGTTTCACCATGGGGAGCTCCAGCATTGCTTGTACCGAAGAAGGACGGGTCGGTACGGCTGTGCGTCGACTACAGAGAGTTGAATGCTGCGACAGTGAAGAACAGGTATCCATTGCCTCGTATTGATGATTTATTTGACCAATTGAGTGGTACTTGTGTGTTTTCGAAGATTGATCTCAGGTCAGGCTACCACCAGATCAAGGTGCGAAAGGAGGACATTCCGAAGACGGCCTTTCGGACAAAGTATGGACACTATGAGTACCTTGTGATGCCATTTGGTTTAACCAACGCGCCAGCAGTATTCATGAGTCTAATGAACAAGGTGTTCCACCAGTATTTGGACAAGTTCGTGGTGGTGTTCATTGACGACATTTTGGTGTACTCTAAGAGCCACGAGGAGCATGAGGAGCATCTCAGGATCGTGCTGGAGACATTGAGAAGAGAAAGACTCTATGCCAAGCTCAGTAAGTATGAGTTCTGTCTGAGCGAGGTATCCTTCCTCGGGCAGATTGAAGCAGTGAAGACTTGGCCTGCACCGATGTCAGTTACAGAAGTGAGGAGCTTTCTTGGACTTGCCGGATATTATCGGAGGTTCGTAGAAAACTTCTCGAGGATTGCTGAGCCTATGACGCGTTTGACATGTAAGGGCCAAGAGTTCATCTAGACAGAGGAGTGTCAGACGGCCTTTGATGAGCTGAAGAAGCGTCTGACATCAGCACCTATCTTGACACTACCGTCGGGATCTGGAGGTTTTGTGGTATACAGTGATGCATCCGGGAGCGGACTAAGATGCGTATTGATGCAGCACGGCAAGGTTGTGGCCTACGCATCGAGACAGTTGAGGATCCACGAGAAGAACTATCCGACACACGATTTGGAGCTAGCTGCAGTGATTTTTGCACTAAAACTATGGAGACACTACCTTTATGGTGAGCGGGTAGAGATATTTACTGATCACAAGAGCCTGAAGTACGTCTTCACGCAGAAGGAGCTGAACATGAGGCAAAGACGTTGGCTGGAACTGATGAAGGACTTTGAGATCGAGTTACAGTACCATCCGGGCAAGGCGAATGTCGTGGCGGATGCTTTGAGTAGAAAGCCCACGGCTTATTTCTTGACGACTCAGCATCATTTATTGGAGGATCTCCAGGAGTTGGGGATAGAGGTTGTACTACCAGGTATGGACAGACAGTTATCTACCCTTGAAGTACAGTCCACTTTGGTTGAGAGGATCAAGGCCGCTCTACCTACAGATGCGAGATTCAGGAGACTCCGGAAGAGGACAGAGGCTGGCGAGCAGACAGGGCTACGGATTCACGAGGATGGGACATTAAGGTGTGGAGATCGCCTATGCGTTCCGAGCGGAAAGCTACGTCAGGAGTTGATGACAGAGGCGCATAGCTCGATATATTCTATTCATCCCGGAGGTACCAAGATGTACAGGGATCTACGACAGCATTACTGGTGGCATGGAATGAAGAGGGAGATTGCTCAATTTGTAGCGAGATGTTTGGTCTGTCAGCAGGTCAAGGTCGAGCACCAGAGGTCTGCAGGACTTTTGCAGCCGCTTCCCATTCCCGAGTGGAAGTGGGAACATATCATGATGGACTTCGTCACTGGATTCCCGAGGAGCCCCAGCGGAAAGGACGCAGTTTGGGTCATCGTGAATCGACTCACCAAGTCGGCCCATTTCTTGCCCTTCAGAGTTGGGCAATCGACGGAGATACTTACTGATTTGTATATAAGACAGATAGTGCGTCTGCATGGAGTACCGGTCAGCATTGTGTCGGATCGAGATTCCAGATTCACTTCGCACTTTTGGAGGAGTATGCAGGAGAGTTTGGAGACTCGCCTCAAATTCAGCACAGCTTATCATCCGCAGACTGACGGACAATCAGAGCGTACGATCCAGACACTTGAGGATATGTTGAGGGCATGCATGTTAGACCTTGGAGGATCATGGGAGGATCACCTATATTTGGTCGAGTTTTCATACAACAACAGTTACCAGGCGAGCATACAGATGGCACCCTTCGAGGCACTGTACGGCAGGAAGTGCAGGTCTCCAGTCTGTTGGAGTGACGTCGGAGAACGTCAGATACTTGGTCCTGAGTTGGTGACGCAGACCATGGAGAAAGTGAAGCAAATTCAGAGACACCTCAGAGTAGCACAGGATACAGTTGTCGGGGAGGTTACGGTACCAGTCGAACGCGATCCCCTCCAATGCTCCGATGAATAATCGCGTGAGGATGGCGTCACTATACGACAAGTGGTCGGTGGTGACTTTAAAGTAAGTCATGTACCGACTAGCAGAGGTCTTTCAATAATAAGAATCGATATGGAACGGTTTGTACCATGGTGGAAAAGGTACGTCCCTCCATACGACGGGATATGGCTGTCGTATTCTAAGATCCCGAGAGGAGTCTCGGGCATTGAACATCGTTCGGAGCTCTTGGACTTCCCTCCTAGCCTCCTTGGCTTCATCTGCAGCTGAAGGAATGGATGGTGCTACGGGATCATCACCCAAAGAAGGGGCGGTCGTGTTGGAGTCCGCGTTGACTGTAGGTCCCAAGCTTGGTTGTCCGGGCGTCCTTGCTGGTTGAGCTGGCAAGGAGGCTTTGATCTCGTCCACCGACTTGACTAAGGACATGAGCATGGCTTCGAGCACTTCTAGCCATTGTCGGTCGAAAGGCGCTTCATGATCGTCGTCAGTTATAGAGACTGTTCCCACGTGGGTAGAGGTGGAAGGGATTGTGGCAGAGGTACTCTCGGTGCCGTATCCTTGTATAGAGAAATCGTCAGGAAATGTCGGAATATCATCTTCGTCAGACTCGGCAGGGGTGCTACCCTCTGTGCAGGAAGCCGCATCGTCTTGGTGTGGGTGGTGGCCCTCAGGAAAATCTGATTCTGTTGCAGAGTTCTGGAGGATCTCTACCCCCTGCGTGTGCACTTGGTACACCGAGTTGTCGCATACATTGAGGGGGCTGCTACCCCCAGCTTCATCTACTCTCAAGGAGGCTGAAGATGTACCTCCAGGTGTTGAAAGCTTCTTCTTGGATCGAGTGCCTAAATAGACACCCCATGTGGTTGATGGGAACCCCCCAGATGAGGGTCTCCTTGTAATATTGGCCGAGACGGCCGGGCTGGAAGAGCCTGTCTTCTTTTCTCCCTTGCCAGGAGAAAATTTTTGAGTTGAGTTACAAGAGGCAAAAGGAAATTCTTCGTCTTTGCACCTGTCGGATAGGTGCTGGCTGCTGCAGTTGCTGGAAAATGGACTGCCGATCTTCAGGCGCTGCTGATTAGTTACAGCAGCAGTTGATGATGACTTGAGTGCAACGATGCCCCAAGAGGGTCTCATTGTATGCTGACACTGCCGTCTCGCGCTTGTGAGTAATCACGTCACGTAAGTCGGTAGAAAGCTGTTCTGCCTTTGCACCAAACTTGTGAACTCGGGGATCCCGAGCGCACGAGTGCTTAGACATCATGTTTGCTCCCTGATCCGTGGCTAGTAAAAGCACTTGCTCTGGATCTTTAGGGGAAGACTTTAAAGATCCACCCTGTCTGTTAGCCCTGGGGGAATGGACGCGGGTGGTTCTGTACAACTTTCCATCAGGAGCCCGTGTAACAGTTAACGGGGCCCACTGACAGTCAGCAACTTGGACAGTTGACTGGGCTGGTTGAGCCTGCACTGCCCTAGACCTTTTTGACTTAGCGCCCAATGGCATATAGTAAAATGAGTCCAGACTGATACATCCCGTCTCTTTAATGGGCCACATGACGTCGGGCACGCATGAGAGGCGGACGAACACAGAGCTTTTGACAGGGCCGCATGAGACATCCTGTCTGTGGGCAGGATTGGTCGTCGCATGGACCATCTTCTTGCGGCTAGAGCTGGCTACTGCATGGATCATCTTCCTGCGGTGAGAGTTGGCTGCCGCATGAGTTGTCTGCCTGCGGCCAGAGTTGACTGTTGCATGGGCAGACTGCCCGTCTCCTCTCTGCGGCCTCCTCTTTGTTCGCATGGAGTTTCCTTGTACCCCCAAAAACTCAGCATCGTAGTATTTTCTTCTGCTGGATTTGGGGACAGTAGGGTCCTCTGCGGTCGAAAACTGAGCCACAAAAGAGTTCTGGTCACCGTCTTGGGCTGTAGAAGGAGCTTCTTCGAGAACTTGGTCGGGGGCAACAATTTTGTGCAACGACACCTTGCGAGTCCTCTTCGGGTTGGCTCGCTTCTGAGATGGGCTGGAGCTCCCTTCCAAGAGTAATTCTTCGAAGGCTTGTTGGTCGAAGCGGACCACAAGCATCTGCTGTGTAGAGCCGAGCTTGGACGCGTCAGATTGCATTTCCAACTTCTCATCAGAAGAGAAGGATGTCCCCATCAGAGTCGCCATCGTGTTTGCCATAAAAATCAATAACAGGTAGTACAGAACACTGAAATTGATTGCAAACTCGCTTGTACAAAGAAGAGCCTAGAAAGGAAGCCTAGGAAACAATCTAAGTACAATTTGTTTAGTTTTGATTCTGGAGGATGATGGCGGAGGCTCAGAAAAGTGCTATTAACTCTGCCTTACTCCGTAGACTATCTGATGCAGTCTCTATCTCGTGAAGATATTGCTTTTCTCTTGAAGGTTGCCAGCCTTTGCAGGGATATGGCACCCTGCTATTTATAACAGGATGGATTTTGAGCCACATAGACGGCTTACAGCCACATGGCTGATTAGCACGCGAAGACCTGCTCTTGGGCTGCCATCTGTCGGTTTGTTGGGATTTTGTTGCAGCAAATCTGGATAATTAAGGAATTGGTCAGATTGTCACGTGTCCCGTTGCATATAGCATTCTCAGTCTTCGATCATGCGGGGTCACATGAGACTCATGCGGCTCGGATCACAGTTACATGAGGTTTGTAAACTTTGGGGCCGCATAAGGTTTATGCGGTTTGGATGACGCTTTTTTGGCCGCATGGAAGCGTACGAACCCTGCTTTTGCGCGACATCTCACGTCTTATCTTTCTTGTCGAAGTGTCAGAACTGTCACCTTTTGCAAGGGCTTGTCAGCTTTATCAGTCCAACTGCTCCTCTTGGTCGCATATTTTCCTTCTACAGCTGTTCGTCGATGGACCGCATATGTCTTTGAACAGTCATGCGATTTCCTTCATACGGACCTGTTTGGCCCAAGGTACCGATGCGACAATTTGTAATCCGCATGAACTTCATATTTTTCAGGTTTCTACAATTAGATGATGTGATGAAATTATTCTTGTTATTGATAACTAGACGGCTCACTACCGCTGTCAACGACAGTGTAGGCCGGGCATGCATTGACCCGTACCTGATTATTTGGGAGCAGGGCATGATATGTTTTTGTGGTGGCCCATGCAAGTCGATCTAATGGTGCTTAGGATTAAAGTACCATTGGGAGCCTGCAAAATAGAAAACTCATCACATCATATGACCGTTATCATATTGCTTACTTTTTTTTCTTTTATATCTTGCTAACTCAAACGAGTCATTGATGGTTCTCCTCCTACAACTCCAGAGATGGCCAAAGGAAGGAAGGAACCTCATCCGCGGGCCCGCACTCCGAGTGTAGCCAATTTCGAGAGAGGATCATCTGCCCTACCTATGGTAGACCCAGAGCATTCCGGTGCCCACGTACCACCCATCACGAGAGCTTCTTCACGACACTCCATCAATTCTATGGGGGGCACCCAGATGCATGAGCTAGTCCATGGGCTACCGGAGGCCCAGAGGGCCCAGACCCAGAATCTGTTGGATTCTTAGAGGGAGCAGATCACTATATTGCGGGAGGGTATTGAGAGATTAGTTAGTCCATTCCTACCACCACCAATCCACTTCCCCAGACTACTGCCATGTCCACATCCCATATTCCACCACCTCCGACTACCATACCGATCCCGTCATACATTCCACATCCATCCTATATTCTACCTCCTACCCAGGATGCGGTTTACCCTACTGCCACAACTTTTGTTCAGCCTGAGCCTATTTCTTTCATTCCTCCTCCTATCCATACTCATGCTTCTCTCACTTATACTCTGACTACTCCCACCCACCATCAGAGAGAGGGGTCTATCCTATACTTCAAAAGGATGGTACCCGGAGAGTTCCTTAGGACCGAGGGTATACTCTACGCCGATGAGTGGCTAGAGGATATGGAGAGGGTGATGCGACTATCTAGGCTTCCAGAGGACCTTAAGGTGGAGGCAGCCGGTGTACAGATGCATGATCTGATACGTACCTGGTTTAGGAGTGAGCCCCAGATCGCAGTACCTGGATTGACTTGGGATCAATTTGTGGAAATCTTCAAAGAGAAGTTTTTCCCGGCGGTAGCTATAGAGGCTTTGGAATGCCAGTTTCAGACTCTTGAGCAGGGTACCCGCTCGGTTGATGAGTATGCAGCAGAGTTCAGACGACTTAGTCGGTTTGCAGAGGGTAGAGCCAGAGACCCAGTTGTGAGAGCTACGAGATTCAGACAGGGTTTGAGCCATGAACTTTGTTACTTAGTCACGGCTAACAGAGCGACTACTTATGCTGGGATGGTCGCCGTTGCTCAGAGATTAGAGATTGATCTGAGCCTCCGACCCAAGAGAGATCGTGACATTATTGGAGGAGGTAGCCACTCGGGACCACCCAAACGTCCCAATACCCAATAGACGAAGACCTTAACATCCCAGCCTCCTCAGAGGACTCAGCAGTAGCAACGACCAGTTCAACAGCCTTGTAGATTTTGTCAGAAATTGGGCCATACCTGGCAGGTATGTAGGAAGAGACTTAGACAGTGCCTTATCTGTGGAGCAGCTGATCATCAGGCTAGCGAATGCACCATTGCTCGTACAACAGCTGGACCTTCAGGACTTCCACAGCCAGAGGGACAAGTCTACCTTATGACAGATGAAGCAGTAGAGACTGTTCCGATTTCGAATGAGGACTAGAGACCATGGGCATCCTCGCATAGTTAGAGAAGACCGTGGGTCGCCACTTTTCTTGTGATTCTTTCTAGCATCTAGACTTTCCTTGTTGTTTCATATTCAAGACTTGTTTCGTAATGGCCGCTTATTTGATCCTTGTTGTCTCTTAGTACCTAATAAAACTAATTGTTCACTTTCTATTATGACTTGTACTGTAAAAAATTTACTTAAATCTTCATAAATCCTTGGGAATTTTTTGGATAAGGTTGAGAAATATTCGATGACCTACTATGACATGACAGATGTGTAATGTAGTCATTTATCTGGATTATGGAAACTGAAAGTTCATTGCAGCCAGCTGCACACTGGCGAGGCATAGACTCTAAGTTAAAGTAATTACAGATAATCATGGGCTCTCGGATATTATTGAGACTAAGTCCTAAATTTATAATGTTTTCTGATATCGGATAAAGTTGACGGAGTATTTTGGTAATATATTATTATCGGGACCATGGTACCGAAGGTTCACTACAGCCAGATACATACTAGCGGGGTAGAAACAGTAGGAAAAGTGACTCCAGATATGTATGATTGTTGGATACTATTACGACTACTATCCTTTGATCATGTTTTCGTGACTATCACTTCGTACCACTCTAAATTCGTGCAAATTTCAAATTTGTATTTGATTATTCTTAATCGTGTCTAATCGTGCCATCTGAAATTTCGAAGAGAAAATTTTTCAAGGGGGAGAGATTTGTAACTCCATTTTTCTGAGAATGGAAGAAATAATTGTTACTCTTATATTCTATGATTTTATACTAAATTGTTATGTGTTACTTCAAGTATATTTGGCTATAAATTCTTTAATTAGTATTTTCTAAATAATTCAGTAATTGAGCATTTTTCTATTAATTGAATATTTTAAATAAATATTTAAGATTTCAATTAAACTAATTGAATTAACTTGATTCGAGATTTATCATTTTTCCATCTAATTCTTTGACCCAACCTCCTTGGGCCAACTTGGGCTACACAGCCCAAATAGATGGGGAGGACGACAGGAGCAGCGCCACGAAGGAGGACGACAGGAGCAGCGCCACGAAGAAGGACGACAGGAGCAGCTCCACGAAGGAGGAGACGAGCTCCAGAGACTTTCGAGATTTATCCATTCGAATTCATTTCCTAAACACGCATTCTTCCATTCTCTTTCTCTAACGTTCAGAAGTTGGGGAGGACGACATGAGCAGCGCCACGAAGGAGGAGACGAGCTCCAGAGACTTTCGATCCATCTCCACCATTCAATCATAACAACCTCCTCTACCTCGACCCTTCGATCATAACGATTCCTCAACTGCCTAACCGTTTCCTAACTGACTACTCCGTCGATCGCTTGTCTACCCAACCTCCTCGTCACCGGCCCGCCTGACCGTGCAACCGCCTGCCCGCAACTGCTGTGCCTATTTAAGGACCCCAGCCTCCTCCTTCTTCTTCATCACATTCATCCACGGCGAAGCCCTGACGAAATCTCGATTGGTTCCCAATTTCCCTCTTCTTCCTCTGTTCTTATGGAGGTCTTGGCCATGGCGATCGGAGCCTCAAGCCTTGCTTCACAGTAAAGACAAGGAGGCTACACTTCTTCCTTCTCCATGAAGCTCTGCAGATCTAGCCATGGTGTCCCCTTCTTCGTCAGTACGTTCTTTATTTCAAATTATCCTTCTTCCTCAAATTGATCCAAATTCTTCGGCTCGTAACTTCGATTGACAGAGCAGAGCACTCCATCGGTGGACGAGAGTGCGATTGATTCCTGATCACGCAACAAAAAAGTTGGAGTCAAGCATAGAGAGGATCGGTACGTCGCCTTCTTCCTTATTTGATTCCGCTTTGCCTATCGCCATTGTTCGCTGCTATTGGTGTCAGCCAAACCTCGGCGAGTTTGATCGGCAACCTCTCCCTCATCTTCTGTCGTAACGTCGAGATTAAGAGAAGATCGATCGGTAGAAATTGGTGAGTTCCTCTTCGACTGAATGAAATCTTCGTCTAGGCGATATTGGCAGAAATCTATGTTAATTCGAATTATTCGATTATTAATTGATTAGCTTTGGTTCGGTTTCTCGCTTCCTTGGATTTGGTTTGATTGTGGTGAGTTCTTGACTATTTTCCTAAATTTTTGGATCAATTTTATTTCAAATCGAACTCAGAAGGCTTTCTTCATATATGCACTCTCCCTGCTCGATAAATTGCTTGTGTGATGATTGCTACCAGTTCTGGGGCTCAAGAGAGTCGTATCGGACTCAAGGAAGGATAATTAGTGGCGATTATCACTCAGGTATGATTCTGTATTGATTTCTTGCTCTGTGTTGGACTGGAAGAATTTGTGTGAGTGTCAAGACGGACACCATGCTTTGGAAGTTGATTGAGGACACGGTCCTGTGTCTAGGAAGACTCTGCGGACACGAATTGGTGTGTCTGGTATAGCTGGTTTAAGGGTGCATCAGTTCTTCTATGATCAGAACAGTTAATTAAGCATTCAGAGTTTGATAGGTTCTCTGATAGTTTAATTCAAATATTTTGATCGTTAGTTAGGTCATTGGTGTAGTATGATCCTGTCTGTGGTTTGAATAAGCCACTTTGGACTAAGTCATAACAGGTGTTGGATTGGCCTTTGCTTAGTATATCATTCTGAGTGAGTCCAATGTTCTCATGACTATAGAATTGTGGTCAACTGACAGGAAGATTTTAGCATGGGTTCAACTCTAGCATGAATCAAATAAGAGAATCCAGTAGGGATCTTGTGACAATGATTAGTGTTGGACTAGAGAATTGATAAGTATAAGAGTTCAGTAGCTTTACTAAATTAGTTAGAACTTTGGATGTAGGAATGTAGCTGATTGCCATTTTCTTAATTTAGGTGATTTGGAAAGATATTGACAACCCCGGGAAAAGAGGCGAGTACATGTACTCAGTAATACCATCATTGCATGCATTTTACTTACACATGGTTATCGTGTCATTTTTTTACTTGTTCTCGATTGATTGCTTGCATTGTTTCTCGTGTCGGGTGGGGGACGTTATAAGACATGTGATTAACTAATATTGGACAAATATTGTATGATAGCATATACTGTATGCATGATGTCCATTTTATGCATGACTGGTAGCACTGTCATCAGACATGCCTGATTATTGCATGACTGATAGCATTGTCGTTAGACATGCCTGATTATTGATTGACTGATAGCATATTTTATATGTCTGATTATATATTAGTCCCCACATGTTGATAACGTCCAATTGCACATGTACACATAGCTAGTGCATACTTTATATTCATATTGTTTCTCTGTCTTTCAGTTCTATTTGCTATATTGTTTCATTGATCTTCTATGGTGAGTTTTATTGAGTTACATTGTGCATTGCTCCATCCTGACTAGACTGTTGATTACAGGTGAGATTGATCCCGTAGACTGTCATGGCTAGCAGCAGAGCTCACTCCGGATATTGATATATAGATTCATGTATAAGAGATTGATTGAATGTATTTGAGTACATGTTGTATATGCTGTTGCTAGATAGTTTTTATCTTTTATCGGCTTTGTAAACGGTCATTCATGTATAAGTTGTAATAATTGTATAGTGGATTGTTGTGATGGTTAGTATATTCCGAGATTAGATGCTGTGATGAGATTATTCTTGTTATTGATGAGTAGATGGCTCACTACCGCTTTCAACGACAGTGTAGGCCGAGCATGCATCGGCCTGTACCCGATTATTTGGGAGCGGGACGTGATACTTAGTTACCTTTATGGCAATATTGGATAGAGTTAACAAAATATCTGATAATCATATCATATTTGAGTCACAAAACTAAGGGCTAACTGCAGCCAGATGTACACTGACGAGACATAAATTCTCGATAAAATGACTTTAGACAGGATTACAGTTTTTGAATACTATAGAGGTTAGGAAAATGACTTGTATGTTCCATTGATTCAAAGCTAAATACTAGTAAAAATTTTATAAGTTGGGTAGCATGCTTCCCAACCTAGTATCCCGTTGTCCTTATGACCTATTAACGAGGTATTTGACTGACACTAATAGGTTTACCTAGACTATAGAGTTTATAGGTCCCTAAACCATTGGTCGACCAAGGCCTCAGACAAAAAGATAAGTAGGACAACTATAGAGGCACCAACACTGTCACGCCCCGACCCAGAAAATCGCTCATCCTCGTATCGATTTATCTAAATCATCGTACTCGCTGGGGCGTGATGTCGTACGAGTCTGGAGTTGCACTCTTACAAGGCAAGATGACAAGTTCTCAATTGGTTATCTTTTATTTGATATTAGCAAACGAAAGAAAAATAGAGTGTACGAAATAATTCTCTTTATTGATAATGAACTGAGATTACTAAGACTTTCAATAGTCCAACTGAATTTGCCAGGTTGGCAACACTCAAGTTCTCTCTTGCCCACAAAGGATTTCACCGTTCCATACATCATGCCTTCTATATCTCGGTCGCATCAATCTTGTTGCAAGTTCGAGCGTCAATGCGATCGCAAGCCTCAATACGCTACGGCAATCCATGTCTCAGCGTGTTCAAGCAAAGCTCCACTGCGAGCAATCCATTTCCTGCACCCTGCAGGAAAGCTGGTGGGGGATCAGTACGTTCGTCCCCGCATGTACTGATGAAAAGACCCACTTTCTAAACCGACACTTAGTATTTATGTTGAATCATGCAACTTAGCTTATGATCTTGTTATATTCTCCTTAGGGTTGATTTCATGGCATATTCGAAACCGATAAAGCATGTTATCATGGCAAGCATGTTATCGAAGAATTTCATAAGCATACAGACAGGCAATATCAAGCAATCTCGTGTTTCATTTTGTGGCAGGATATCATACCAACAGCGACACACTCGCCCTTGCACTGACGCAAGGTGAATACGCCTCAATTCTTCTCTGTCATGTTATAAGTCCTCCGTGCTAGATCTTTGTGTGCCTGTACTTTCAACCCACCGTTCCTTAACTATATAAAGATCACTGGCGTATCCGTGCCATAATCGGCTAAACTTGTTTCTCTTTCATTTTCTTTCCTTTCTTTTCTTAAATTGGGTAGCCCGGCACTTCACGGATTAGGTTGCTATCCCAAACAACCAAAGACATACTGTATGTATACCATCTTTTGTGACTTTTCACATCTTTAACCAGTTGCTAGTCGTCTTACAGATGTGCGTCCATCAAAGATTAACGTCCCTCCTAGGCCAAACGGTTCCGGCGCCCCGGCACTAACCGTTCGAGGGAACACCCATGCACGGGCTATTATCTCTTATATTTGTCAAGCCCATTCGACCATGTAACGCGCATCTTATTGAAACAACCAAACATAGTCTTGAGTCCACGACTCAGACATTCATCATCTCGTATTTCTCACATTAACTTTCTATGCTCTCACTTTCCATACTTCGTTTCGATGTTCAATAGCATCATGCCCCAACTCAATGTTCGTCAACCGAACGACCTAAAGGTTCTGAACATTTTTGAGGCATCATGTCATATCTGATAGTTCCGTCACATTTATGCCAAAACTGTACTCTTTAGCGACGAGGCCATTTTTATGATCTCGTGCACGTACGCACGTTTCGACACATTTATCATCTTTTCCTTCGCGTCGTGCACTTGATGCACGCATCGAAGCCGTATTTCCATGTTTTATGTCTTAGTATTCAATGTTCATGGCTCGTGCACTAGGGCACTCGCCTATATTGTCTTTCAATGTGCTAGCCTTCTATCTCGTGCTCGGGGGCACGACATAACTCGTGCACTAAGGCACTTGTCGATATAGTTATTCCATGTTCTTGTGGCTTGCGTGCCGAGGCGCTCGTCTTTGCGATATTTAATGTTACATAGCGACTCGTGCATTTGATGCACGTTTCATTTCAATTGTTCTAACTAGTGTTTGACACACACTATGATTTATCTTTCGATCTGACCATGCCCGTGACGTCGATAGATTAACTTAGTATACAATGATACATTCTTACTTAGGCATGAAGGAGTAAAAAGAAGAGTCAGTCCTTCCACCTTAAGCCGATACGTCTTGTTGTTTGTCGAGCCGTTGTGGCTCGATTTCATAACTTTGTTGCACGGCTAAATCTTCTGACTTAGCCATTCAAGTACTTCTTGTTTCATTAAACTACTCGATAGATTTCGGCCTACCGTGCCCATGTCCCAGCCCGTTACAAGGCGGGTGATTTGGGTTTTGCAGACCCGTTGCGAATGAGGCAAAATGTCGACCTCTAACATTTCAGCATAAACAGATAGCATGTACATGAAACCAACTAAAATCAATACTTACATCGATTCAGACTTGCGCCTTGGGCCGATTCGATTTCTTAGAATCTTCGAGCTGACTCAACGCACTTATCCTTCGGGACAATGCAGCACTTCGCATCGATTCAACTCGATGCATTCTTTGGGACAATACAACTCTTCACATCGACTTAGTTCGATGCGTTGCTCGGGACAAACGTAACTCTCGTATCGATTCAAATAGATACATTTCATTCGGTCAATGCGACTCTTTGAGTCAACGTCTCAGCGTAATGTACCGTGCGGAGTGGGGCATTACAAACACCGGACTAGTCTTAGATTTTGATGAGCTTGAACTACTTGTGCCTTTCTTCAATCATAAATCTTGCGTACCTATATTTTTGGAATTCCTTGACTAATGCCGCTATTATAGCCTAGTTTTGCAAGCTTATTCTTTGTCGAACTTGTTCAGGACATATAATTATTAGGGATGTCTGTCACGACCCGCACCCTGATTAGGGGCACGAGAAGTGGGTACGTCCAGCCTACGCCGCAGTATCGGTGGTAGAACGCTGTATATAAGATCTGTAAATACTACGACTAACAGTATAAAGGTACTTGTACAGTATATACACTCCGAATGGAGGTGACATAACAATACAGTCTCAATCACAGAATAAAACTAAGGTAGATAGCTCAGAAGGGAAAACATAAGATAGATGAAATAGTAAATAAGTCCAGATCCAACACAAGCCCAGATATATATACATCATCCCAGGGTCTCAAAATATAACATAGAAGCTACAGTCTGATAATGCTAGCTGGATCGCAGTCCAGGCAACCCAACTAATCTACACTACTCTGGAAGTACAAAGTCTAGTGGCTCTACTATAAGGCCACGGTCCTGGACTACTCCATCTAGCTCGAGCCCATAATAGGTCGAGCAGTCCGCCTCAGAATCATCTGTAATATATCATAACGGTATCCTGTCAGGAAAATGAGCAAGTACAAGCACTAACAGCAGTTCCATGTGAATTGACAAATTCTATAAGAGACAGTATAATGAACTACAAGACAAAGATATATGAAGACTTGGGAACCATTCGGAAGCTGAGTTACAACCCTTAAACCAAACAAGGACCGGGGTTGTAACCCTTCTCCCGAGCAGAACTTAGTCTCCAATCAAGGTACAATATAAAGGCATATAGAACATGTGAGTAACTGGATATCATAGCATGGTGAGAAAGTACTGAATGTAGAACAGAACAGGATATATGATAAGATAAGTAAATATAAAATGTGCCTTGAATTATTAGAGCGTTATATGATCGGTAAGGGAAACATGGTAGGGTTATCCACTTGGCCCGGCAATCCGCGGTGACCTCAACGGAAAGTCATACCGGCCAACCTGGATAACATGGACATGGAGGTATCTGCTACACCCTACGTGAGGTGAGAGTGGCGCAAGCAAAATAGTGACATGGGGCTTTGATCACATAACCCCTAATAATTCCCCATCCCCGAGTAGTATAATAGTGTCACGACCCGCACCCGGATATACGGGTACGAATACGTGGGCCACGTCCAGCCTACGCCGCAGTATCGGCGGTAGAACGCTGTCAAGTATACTATACTAACTACAATATCTAAAGATCCATAACTAGAAATGTACTCATGTCACATCACGAAAACTAAGGAAGATAAGACAAGAAATAATAACAATATCACTAGAACAACTAGAATCTATAATGATCATAAGACAGGAAAATAAAGAAGGAACAACAAGACTAACTAAGGATAACTGCTAGGCAACTCACATAGAAAAATAGTGAGATCCACCTCAGCTAGAAACATCATGAAGTCCAATACTGAGGGCACAACTACTCCTAAAATTTTATCAACATATCCAGTCAGGATGGAACGAGCACAAATCTCAAATAACAGTTCTAGTTAGACGATATTGAAAATGTAGCAGTAAATAGAGAGAATATACGAGGTAAAATAATGTGTACATGAATCATGGTAAGGCATGTCATGACTGTAACTGAATGTAAGAACAAGAAAACAGTATATATCATGTACAAAAATCTGGAACTATATCTATGTGAGTTTAGTATCAGTTTCAACATGTGATCGGCTTAGAACTTGATACAATGTTTGGCCTGGCTAATCATACGTGAGTGTATGATTAACACTATACAATGATGATACAATAATCTGTGGGGTATTGATCACATATCTAGGCTAACACCCCCGTCCCTGACTAATATAGTGGATCCAGTCATGACACGTGATTCTCTGAGAAGGTAGCTAGCCTTCGCAGGAATCCTGTCTATACAATGCACAAGGAACTAGGAAGACTTGCACAAGGCATACCATATATAAGAGGAATAACATCTTATGACGGGATCCAGACAAATACCAGTCCGTGTGAACAATGTGTCATAAGAACAAGGATATCTACACTAAATACTAGAAACAAAGACGATATCATAAAACAGAAATATTATCAGAGAATGTACTCGCCTGGGGTTCTGCTGTCAATATGAATCAGGGTTCAGAGTAAAACCACAGACCTAAAGATGAAATAATACAAGAGCTGATCAGGGTCAAAAGACATACTAAACATCTAGGTCAAACTAAGTCAAACTAAGACAACTGGGTCAAGGTTGACGTACAGTTGACTTTGGTCAACTGGTCAACTCCGGTCAACTCTAAGTCTAATCTAGGTCAAATAGGTCAATGGTTGACCTACAGTTGACTTTGGTCAAAAGTCAACGTTGGTCAAATTTGGTCAAACCTAGGTCAAATGTTGACTCTACTTTCGACATCTAGTCAAACTAGTCAACCATGGTCAATAAAGGTCAAGCTAGTCTCTATAAACATCTACAAGGTCAACTTATGAATTTCGGTGATTTAGAAATCACTGAAATCGACGGGTCTCTAGAACAACAAAAAGAAGAAAATATTATAATAAAAGGGTGACACAAAAGGGAAAAAATCTACAGATGTTGTCGGATGATGAAACTAACATCACCAACGTGTCCAGAATGGTCAAAATAGCTAGAATAACCTGTCCAAAAGTCTAATTTGGACACAGGAGAAAAACGGTAATTTCGGACCAAAATGATGTCCGCCGTTGGACACACTTTGCACCAAAAAATGCGTCAGGATAGAAGTCTACAAAACCTAGCAAATTATATGTCCACGAATCCAGAATGATGATACGAACCCAACGGTATGTCCAAAACGGGATTCCGATGTGCCGATCTCAAAATGATACGTTGACGCGGACATTTGGAATCCGGTTTGCACGAAAATGCGTGCCGGAGCAAATATCTTCAAAACTCAGCAAATAATATGTCAACGAGTCCAGAATGACGATACGAACTTAACGGTATATCCAGAATTGGATTCCGATGAGCCGATCTCAAAATGACCCGTTGGCCCGGATATTGGTATCCGACTTGCACCGAAATGTGTGCCGGAACCAATCTCCACTAAAACCTAGCAAATTATATGTCAACGAGTCCAGAATGACGATACGAACTCAACGGTATATCCGGAATTGGATTCCGATGAGCCGGCGTCAAAAAGTTTCGTTGACTCAGAAAGTGGGACCCGCTTTGCACCGAAATGCGTGCCAGGGCCCACGTTCTCCAAATCAAGCAAACTTTATATAAAAATATGCCAGAACGACGCCACGAGTCTACTGGTGGTGTCAGAAATTGAATCCGGAGTCCCGGGTTCAAAAATAGAATTTTACAAGTGCAACACTAAGAATTCGAACGACCAACTTTGGCGTCGAATTCGACCGACCTAACATGCTCAACTGAAATGAAATCTAAAGGGGGCAGGAAGAGGGTTATACCAGCTGTGCACCGGAACTGGTGGCGCGCAAAACGGAGCTGATACGGCAACGATACGAACCCGCGAAGTTGGCATCGCAAAACTGTCCAAAAACAGTACAAATTAAAACGTCAACTTGGTGGCCGGTTTTGATGTATCAAACGACGAAATTAACGGGTGAAATTTGAGAGGGATGAAGGGGTATATACCAAGATTGAGACGGAGCGAAGAAATCGCCGATCCAACGGTCGGATTGTCCAAAAAATCGGCATGAAGTTGCTGCGACGGAGCGCGAATTCTGAAATTTCTCCGGGCGCGTCGACGGAACTCCGAGAAAAATGCTGAAATCGTCTAGACGGCGCGTCCCGGAGGACGTTGGCCACCACAGGAAAGTCGCTGGGGGTTCGTCGGAGGCTCACGCCCGAGGGGGGGCCGGCCACGGCGGCCCGCTGCTGTGCGCGCGCACTGTCGCCGCCTTGCTGCGAGCTGCTGCTGCAGCTGCTGTGGCGCGGCTTCGCTGCCCCGACGCGACGGCGGGCAGTGGCTGCCCGACGGTGGAGGGGTACAAGGACGGTCGGGCATGGTAGAGGAGGTGGTGATGGTTGAAGTGGTGTTAATGGTGGTGGAGCTCGGTGGTTGTGTTTGTTGATGGTGATGGTGGGAAGAAGGAGGAGAGGGAGGAGGAAGAGACTGTCGGCCATGGCGGGTGGCTGTGCTCGGCGTGGGTGATGTGGTGGTGACGATGATGACAGTGGGGGCGGAGAAGTCGGCTGATGGTGATGGAGTGATGGTGTGGTGTGTACTCAGGAGAGAGGAAGAGAGTTAAGTTGTGTGTGTGAGTGTGGGGATATTAATAAAGAGAGAGATTTAAGAGAGAGAAAATAGAGAGAGAGGGTGTACGTGAGGGGGTGTGCTGGTGTGATAGGGGGGTGAGTGTAAGGAGAGGTGAGGGGTGAGTGAGGGTTATATGTGTGTGTGTGTATAAATATATAAAGAGAGAGGGTGAGATAGAGAGAGAGAAAATAGATATTTAGAGAGAGTGAGGAATAGAGAGAGAAAATATTTTAGTGAGAGAGAGGGGGAAGTGGTCGGCTGTACATGGGGAAGGGGTGGTGTGTTTGTATGGTGAGGGAAAGAGAGAGGGAGATATTAAATATATATATATATATATATATATATATATATATATATACTATATATATATATATATATATATATATATATATATATATATATATATACACATATATAAAAGAGAGAGAAATAAAGATATTTATACAAAATAAACGTATTTTTAAATAGGAAAAAAATGCAGACACATCAGTGGGATGTATGGGCAGTCATGGTAGGGTCCACGCCAAACTGGGTCGGATGTTGGGCCAAGTTTGGACAAAGTCGAAGCCAAGATTTAATTAATTTATAAATTAAGCAAATTAAATCATGGATGAATTAGGAGCACAAGGGAGATCAAAATTGTGGCACGCAGGTGGCACCTGTATAGTTTACTCAAAACAGGCCAGGGCCATATATTGGGTCGACTGGATTGGACCGATGTCGGGCCCGGAAATTAAATTGGAAGTTAAATCACAATTTACGGTAAATAATAAATTGGTCTAATTGACCCGAAAGTTACGCAAAGCAAATGGAGCACAAGGAAACAAGTTTGAGTGGGGCACCATATATCAACATGAAGGTAATCTCGTCTACTACAAACTTCAAGAGGAAAGTTTCCAGAGACTGGCATCCCTGATGCTCTAGAATTCCAAGTCACGGTAAAGAGCATTAATGATCAAAATTAATTATATAGAAATAAATTATTAAAAATAATTTATTAGAAAATTCGAAAAATAATTCAGGAAATTCAGGGGGCTTACAAATGGACCTGGACATGACACGTCATGACACGGGATTCCCTAAGAGGATAGCTACTCCCTCTCAGGAATCGGTGTCTATACAAGTACAGGGAACAAGACGGGAAATGTACATATATACCAAAAAAATCCAGGAACAACATCTCATGTCATGATCCAACGTATACCAGTCCGTGAACTATCGTGACTGGAATCAAGTAAGACACTACAACTGAATCGAATATAGCAGATATCAAGACAATAAAAACTATCAGTAAATGTACTCGCCTGCTGTCCTGAGCTGTAGGGTATATCAATGCTCAGAGTGGAAATCAGAGACCTAAAGATGAGATATTTGCATGTTAATTTAGGTTTAAACAAGGTTAAGAATGATTTCTAATGCATGATATGAAATCTAGGTCAAACTAGGTCTCACTGAGTCACACTAAGTCCTGTCAAGTCAAATCTAGGTCAAATCAAGTTATATCAAGTCAATCTAAGCCAGACCAAGTCAGCCCTAGGTCATACCAGTCATCACAGGTCAAAACAAGTCGAAAAAAAGTCAAACGGGGTCAAGAGTTGGCCTACAGTTGACTTTTGGTCAACTGGTCAACCCTGGTCAACTCTGGTCAACTGTAAGTCAACCCTAGGTCAAACTGGTCAAATGTTGACCAACAGTTGACTTTTGGTCAACTGGTCAACTCTAGTTCGGATTTGGTCAAATCTAGACAAAGTGTTGACTCACGGTTGACTTTTGGGTAAAAAGTCAACTCTGGGTCAACCGAGGCAAAATCGGCTCAAAATGACATTTGTAGGGTGTACCCAACATGCCACCCAAGTTTCAAGTCAATCCGACTACCCGAACTCCGTATCTCGAAATTACCCGATTACCCCTTAACATTTACCCTTAAACGTTCTAACTTGACGCCAAGTGGCTTTCCCTTAGGAATTCCACTTCGTGCTTCTTAGGTTAGTAGGGTACTAGCCTATACAACCATTACCTACCAAGTTTTTTAGGGTAAGTGGACATCCAGTCCATCTTACGGTCCGTATCGCCCGTTTATCCGTTATCTTGAATATTTCAAGATACAGGATGGTGCGGTGCGATACCGTCTCCCCGAACCCACACGCAACCCCGATTCCAACTCCGAAGCCTACCCACAAAATCTAAATCACATTATCTAAGTCCCCTCCAAGTTTCAACGCGTTCCGAATTACGGAACTCAATTTCACCCCTTAACCAAAATCCTACTTAACATTCACTCACTCACTCAAACCCATTTTTCACACTCACTTAGGACCAACTTAGGGGGCTATTCTAGTGGGTTTATTAGGGGTATATAGAGCTATATATAGGGGCATATATATGTATATATATATATAAGTATATAGTGGGGGATTTTAGGGGCTAAACGGGGTGGTTTGGGGGTGCTCTGCTGCTCCTACTGCTGCAAACTGCTGCTGCTATTGCAGCTTGCTGCTGCTGCTACTACTGCTGTTTTGCTGCTGTTGTAGGGGGGGGGGAAACAGCAGCCCTATCCCCCCCTTGGCTGCTATGGTGGCCTCCCTCTTCCCCTTCACTTCTCTCACTCATTCTCCCTCTATTTCCCTCTCTAAACTCTCAATCTCTTCCTCCCAATCTCTTCTAATTCCTCTCTATTACTCTCATATATATATATATATATATATATATATATATATATATATATATATATATATATATATATATATATCACTCACATATATTTCCTCATTCCCTTCCCTCTCTACACATACCAATACACACACATATATACACATGACCACACACACATATATATATATCTATACATATCTATCTATATATAAATGTATATATATATATATATATATATATATATATATATATATATATATATATATATAGACACACACACACTTATATGTATCTATATATATATATATAGACACTCACACACACACATGGACACACACTCTCACATGGACACACTCTCAAGACACAACTATCACTCTCCCCTACACACACACATAATACACTCACATAAATACACATGTATATTTATATATATATATATATATATATATATATATATATATATATATATATATATATATATATATATATATATATATATATATATATTATATATATATATATATATATATATATATATATACCACTCAAAAGGATAAATCCATAAACAATTCCTAAACTAGATTTTAAGCAAACCTAACAAGGCTAGGATCAACTTGTAGAGAATGATCCCCTCTCCTATTTATGTGAAGGAATAAATGCAAAAAGATGAATTAAATGAGAGTTAAAGGATTACCTAAATGAAGATTTGGAGGAAGAAGAAGAAGTTGGAAGAAAGAAATGAAGAGAGAAGAAGAAGACTTAGTGAAGAAGAAAGGAGAGGTGGAGGGGGTGCCTATAGGGGCCGGCCATGGGGGCTTGGGGTAGGGGCACTTGTAATTACAAGTTTGCCCCTCCCTTGCTTCTAGGCTAAGTTAAGTCCCAAAATTGGTTTCGAAAGTTGCTGAAATTAAATAAAAATCATAATTAAACTTCATTACTCATGGGGGACTAGTCCAAACTCCTAAACCTAAAAGTTTAGTGTGGTGGAACATGGTTAAATAACATGCTAATTACGACTCAAGTCGAAATTCACCGGGGTCCCGAATTAACTCGGAATGCGATGAAATTCGAACCCGACTCCTGTAATAATTAAATAATAATATTCATGAAATAAAATTCCCAAAAATATTATAAAATGGAAAATTACCATTTTACCCCTAACTGGGAAAAGTGAGGGTGACAAGACTATCCACCTTAAAAAAAATTCGTCCTCGAAATTAAAACCAAATAATAGTAAAATATCAAAACCACAAGTCATGGCTTAAAAATTTAAAATGATTAAAATCTCAAAAATCAAAGCATGAATTAAATGACTAAAATTATAAAATTTAAAATTACTCTCAAATAGAAACTGGGTGCTATAAGTCTATCCACCTTAAAAGAATTATCCTCAAAAATTTAAAACAAGTAAACACAAAAAATCATGCAAATCGATAATCGTATGCGTCTGTCCAATCATCATGATACTCAGAAATCTCCGTCATGCCAGTGAGCAAGGCTACAATAATCACAGAGTCCTCAACTACGGTACAAACATCTAGAATTATGGTATTTAAAATTTTTGCATTGCCGCATGCTTGGCAACGAAAACCTTAAATTCCCACACCCGAGAAATACGACCATAATCCGACTATATGTCCTCACTATGCCTGCTAGCATGACCCTAGAGTATTCTAAAATCTCATAATCGAGGCAACCTAGCCCATACGACTTATCTTAGAAGGAATCACATCACAAGAACAATTTTCATCCAACGATCAAAGAACAGATAGAATCGAAGTTCAAGACAGTTTATAAGAAGGCAAATACGGAAAGGAGATTCGAAATATCGGAACCTGCTATCTGCTCTGCTACTGCCTGAGTGGGCTCAACTGTCACGGCGAAAGCACTCCCCTGCTGGCCTCCTCTAGCCGCCTGCACTCTGTCCTGGTCTCTTCGGATTCTACTAGCGTAGCAATCCCTCAGCTGGTGGTCAGGCGCCCCACAGTATAGACAGACGCCAACCTCTTCCTATAAGCCTCTCTAGTGTGCCCCGACTTCCCGCAGAAGCCGCATGGAGTAGCCGGTCTCTGGCCTTGTCCCTGGTGCTGCTGGGTACGCGCTGGTGCCTGCTGAATCTGTAACAGAGGCTGCTGCTGAAATGGCCTCTGCTGATGCTGAATATGGGGGAGCATGGCCGGTCCCGTACTGGAACTCGCCCCCCATGGTATTGCCGCTCCTCTTCGGCTTGAGGCCGAAGTCCTCCTCTGCAATCTGCGCGTCCATCAATATCTGATCGAACGTCGCGTCTCGGCGACCCGAGGTGCAGGTGCGCACTGCATGAATAAGTCCCCTACAGAACTTACGAGCCTTCTGCCCCTCATCTTGGATTATATCGGGAGCGAACCTGCTAAGGCGGAAGAACTCTGCTGTATACTCGTCCATCGACGAGTTCCCCTGTACTAGACCCACGAACTGGCCCTCCAATGCTGTAAGAGCCACGTCCGGGAAGAACTTCTCCTTGAAGAGCCTCCGGAAGTCCTTCCATGATAACCCTGTCACCGATGCACGAAGATCCGTGCGGTACCATGTCAGCACGATGTCGAAGAATCGGCTGGCTGCGGCTGAAACCCAAAGTACTCTAGGAAGCTCTGCCAGCTCCATGCTCCGCTGTACATCCTCTAGCCAGTCGTCTGCATAAAAGATGCCCTCTGTGCCTATGAAGTCCTGGAACTCATCTTCCTAAAGTCTAATACCGTCCCCGGCCTGGACTACTGCTAATACGGCTGCTGGCCAGTAGGGCCCTGTACCGTACCAGGTGCCACTCTCTCCAATGCTGCCAGTGCAAGCTGATGCGAGTTCTCCATGCTCTGCCTCAGCATCTCAATCTGATGGTGTGACGCCTCCCGACTGGCGCTGCGACGCCTCTGCCTGGGCCCGCTGTGTCTCCATCATCTGCTGAAGGAGAAAGAACATGTGGTGTGTATCCGTCGGTATCGGAGGTGGTGGCGGCAGTATCTCTGGAACAACGGCCGAAACCCTCTGGGGTGGAGGTGGTAGACCTTCCTGTGCAACTGCCGGGGTCTCCGGGATAGTGGAATCACTGGGGGCAGTCTCGTGAACCTCCTCCTCGGCCTGGTCAGATCTCTCGGGCAAGCTACTCGATCCAGTGGCTTGCGAGTGCGTCTTCGTCATCCTGGAGACGAATTGAAACAAGGAGATCAATATGGCACATGAGAAGATATTATCAAGGAAGGACAGTTAATTTAATACAAGGGGAGTAATCATGATAATCAAAAGATCGGAAATTTCCTAGGTGTGATTGAGAAACTCCTATCATATCCTAGGTCCTACGTCCTAATCGCAGGCTCGTAATTAGTACTCTAAGTCGAGCACCATTACGAGATCGCACTAATTGCGACACGAGACCTGCGTGGGCCACCACAAAAATGTGTCACGACCCGCACCCTGATTAGGGGCACGAGAAGTGGGTACGTCCAGCCTGCGCCGCAGTATCGGCGGTAGAACGCTGTATATAAGGTCTGTAAATACTATGACTAACAGTATAAAGATACTTGTACAGTATATACACTCCGAATGGAGGTGACATAGCAATACAGTCTCAATCACAGAATAACTAAGGTAGATAGCTCAGAAGGGAAAACATAAGATAGATGAAATAGTAAATAAGTCCAGATCCAACACAAGCCCAGATATATATATATACATCATCCCAGGATCTCAAAATATAACATAGAAGCTACAGTCTGATAATGCTAGCTGGATCGCAGTCCAGGCAACCCAACTAATCTACACTACTCTGGAAGTACAAAGTCTAGTGGCTCTACTATAAGGCCACGGTCCTGGACTACTCCATCTAGCTCGAGCCCATAATAGGTCGAGCAGTCCGCCTCAGAATCATCTGTAATATATCATAACGGTATTCTGTCAGGAAAATGAGCAAGTACAAGCACTAACAGCAGTTCCATATGAATTGACAAATTCTATAAGAGACAGTATAATGAACTACAAGACAAAGATATATGAAGACTTGGGAACCATTCGGAAGCTTAGTTACAACCCTTAAACCAAACAAGGACCGGGTTGTAACCCTTCTCCCGAGTAGAACTTAGTCTCCAATCAAGGTACAATATAAAGGCATGTAGAACATGTGAGTAACTGAATATCATAGCATGGTAAAAAAGTACTGAATGTAGAACAGAACAGGATATATGATAAGATAAGTAAATATAAAATGTGTCTTGAATTATTAGTGTGTTATGTGATCGGCAAGGGAAACATGGTAGGGTTATCCACTTGGCCCGGCAATCCGCGATGACCTCAACGGAAAATCATGCCGGCCAACCTGGATAACATGGACATGGAGGTATCTGCTACACCCTACGTGAGGTGAGAGTGGCACAAGCAAAATAGTAACATGGGGCTTTGATCACATAACCCCTAATAATTCTCCATCTCCGAGTAGTATAATGGACTTGGACATGACACGTCATGACACGGGATTCCCTAAGAGGATAGCTACTCCCTCTCAGGAATCGGTGTCTATACAAGTACAGGGAACAAGACAGGAAATGTACATATATACCAAGAAAATTCAGGAACAACATCTCATGTCATGATCCAACGTATACTAGTCCGTGAACTATCGTGACTGGAATCAAGTAAGACACTACAACTGAATCGGATATAGCAGATATCAGGACAATGAAAACTATCAGTGAATGTACTCACCTGCTGTCCTGAGGTGTAGGGTATATAAATGCTCAGAGTGGAAATCAGAGACCTAAAGATGAGATATTTGCATGTTAATTTAGGTTTAAACAAGGTTAAGAATGATTTCTAATGTATGATATGAAATCTAGGTCAAACTAGGTCTCACTGAGTCACACTAAGTCCTGTCAAGTCAAATCTAGGTCAAATCAAGTTATATCAAGTCAATCTAAGCCAGACCAAGTCAGCCCTAGGTCATACCAGTCATCACAAGTCAAACAAGTCGAAGAAGAAAGTCAAACGGGGTCAAGAGTTGGCCTACAGTTGACTTTTGGTCAACTGGTCAACCTTGGTCAACTCTGGTCAACTCTAAGTCAACCCTAGGTCAAACTGGTCAAATGTTGACCAACAGTTGGCTTTTGGTCAACTGGTCAACTCTAGTTTGGATTTGGTCAAATCTAGACAAAGTATTGACTCACGTTGACTTTTGGGTAAAAAGTCAACTCTGGGTCAACGGAGCCAAAATCGGCTCAAAAATGACATTTGTAGGGTGTACCCAACATGCCACCCAAGTTTCAAGTCAATCCGACTATCCGAACTCCGTATCTCGAAATTACCTGATTACCCCTTAACATTTACCCTTAAACGTTCTAACTTGACGCCAAGTGGCTTTTCCTTAGGAATTCCACTCCGTGCTTCCCAGGGTAGTAGGATACTAGCCTATACAACCATTACCTATCAAGTTTTCTAGGGTAAGTGGACATCCAGTCCATCTTACGGTCCGTATCGCCCGTTTACCCGTTATCTTGAATATTTCAAGATACGGGATGGTGCGGTGCGATACCGTCTCCCCGAACCCACAGGCAACCCCGATTCCAACTCCGAAGCCTACCCACAAAATCTAAATCACATTATCTAAGTCCCCTCCAAGTTTTAACGCATTCCGAATTACGTAACTCAATTTCACCCCTTAACCAAAATCCTACTTAACATTCACTCACTCACTCAAACCCATTTTTCACACTCACTTAGGACCAACTTAGGGGGCTATTCTAGTGGGTTTATTAGGGGTATATAGAGCTATATATAGGGGCATATATATGTATATATATAGGTATATAGTGGAGGATTTTAGGGGCTAAACGGGGTGGTTTGGGGGGTGCTCTGCTGCTCCTACTGCTGCAAACTGCTGCTGCTATTGCAGCTTGCTGCTTCTGCTACTACTGCTGTTTTGTTGCTATTGTAGGGGGGAAAAATAGCAGCCCTATCCCCCCCTTGGCTGCTATGGTGGCCTCCCTCTTCCCCTTCACTTCTCTCACTCATTCTCCCTCTATTTCCCTCTCTAAACTCTCAATCTCTTCCTCCCAATCTCTTCTAATTCCTCTCTATCACTCTCACACCACACATATATATATATATATATATATATATATATATATATATATATATATATATATATATATTTCCTCATTCCCTTCCCTCTCTACACATACCAATACACACACATATATATATCTATACATATCTATATATATATATATATATATATATATATATATATATATATATATATATATATATATATATATATATATATATAGACACACACACTTATATGTATCTATATATATAGACACTCACACACACACATGCACACACACTCTCACATGGACACACTCTCAAGACACAACTATCACTCTCCCCTACACACACACATAAATACACTCACATAAATACACACATATATATATATATATATATATATATATATATATATATATATATATTTATATATATATATATATATATATATATATATATATATATATATATATATATATATATACCACTCAAAAGGATAAATCCATAAACAATTCCTAAACTAGATTTTAAGGAAACCTAACAAGGCTAGGATCAACTTGTAGAGAATGATCCCCTCTCCTATTTATGTGAAGGAATAAATGCAAAAAGATGAATTAAATGAGAGTTAAAGGATTACCTAAATGAAGATTTGGAGGAAGAAGAAGAAGTTGGAAGAAAGAAATGAAGAGAGAAGAAGAAGACTTAGTGAAGAAGAAAGGAGAGGTGGAGGGGGTGCCTATAGGGTCCGGCCATGGGGGCTTGGGGTAGGGGCACTTGTAATTACAAGTTTGCCCCTCCCTTGCTTCTAGGCTAAGTTAAGTCCCAAAATTGGTTTCGAAAGTTGCTAAAATTAAATAAAAATCATAATTAAACTTAATTACTCATGGGGGACTAGTCCAAACTCCTAAACCTAAAAGTTTAGTGTGGTGGGCCATGGTTAAATAATATGCTAATTACGACTTAAGTCGAAATTTACCGGGGTCCCGAATTAACTCAGAATGCGATGAAATTCGAACCCGACTCCTATAATAATTAAATAATAATATTCATGAAATAAAATTCCCAAAAATATTATAAAATAGAAAATTACCATTTTACCCCTAACTGGGAAAAGTGATGGTGACAATGTCCACAGACATATTGTCTAATTAGAATTAGTATATTATGGTCTGATCAACCCTATTGCACTTGGTTCGCTCCTCATATGAATAGTACATATGGATTGAGATATAGTTGTCCTCTAGGATCTCATCTGTAACTGTCTTGACAACTCTCCTTGAATTATTCAATCGCCTTCGAAAACCGTATTTGTATTCGATTTCCCCTCTCTTGAACTTTTTATTATTTTTTCACTTTTACTTATTTCAAAAAAAACAAATGCTTGTATTTGAGAGAAGATAGACACAGAATGACCCGCTTAGTTCGCCATACCACCTATGGCCATGAAAGCTATATAGACACAATTATTTTCCATCTATTTGAAATCGGAGAACGATCTTTAAACATGATTCATATCTACCAAATCAAATTATCTATTATGTCATGTAGTATTCTCTTATAATCAAGAGTCGAGGTACAATATTACGACCTTTAAATTTTCTAACCTCTTTCATCCCAAAACCATGCCTTAGTTCCTGGAGTGAATAGATTGTAAGCCTTCTGAATTTTAGAATTATTTGAATTATCGATTGATTAAGGTAAACTTGATTTCCACTAGGATGATAAATCAGTGCCTCATGAACACCCACTTTCTATTTAGATCTTTTGGTGTTCCTTACCGTGACATTGATATTCGAAGCATAATACTAGCTATTACCTCCCAACAAATTGTATATGCAAGACCTAGATGAGTCCACCTTCACTTAGGTTTATCATGTACCACTTAAACATGTCCCCTTGTGCTCTATTTTATGATGCGACTTTCAAGCCAAAAAGACTAACTAGAACCCTTACCGTAATACCGATGTACTTTCTGACTCCAATTAGAGACTCAATCTTGAATAAAACCTTTCGACCCAATATATAGTTGTGATCTACTCGAAGCCCACTACGCACATGCCACTAGTGTGCTACTCAATTGTGTCATTTTGTGCTACTTAAACTGAAAAGTCACAAAAGATGCATTTGGACTTAAGGAACCTAGTTAACCAACCTTCCTGGCAATTAGTCCAACCACTTGAGTTAGAACCTATTTTATGTTACACTAACCAAAATGGAATGGTATAGCCGATATAGATTAAAACCCAAGATTCATTCAATCGAAGATTGAGATCCAATTAGGGAATCCATTAAACCTCAGATAAACTCATCCATGCATATCGCCATATTTGGGCTATAAAAACCAAACTTGATAAAATTGGTCCTTACACCTATTATGTAGACCCCATCTCATGGTCCACTAATCCTTCTTCCATAAATTCTTAACCGTACTCCTTCGTAGCCTATGTTATGCGATGAATAGAATCCCGATGTACCAACTTGTTCATGGTTATGTTTGACCAAGACCTCCCCTACTGCCTTGATGAAACAGGGTCATGGACAGTGTTAAAATAAGTAATGTCTAGGCCTCTTTAGAGTTCGTGACTACGATCAGAAGTACCTAATATTCTCATACATCTCCTGGAAAATTGACCTTCTCAGAAGTCCTATTACTGTGGTTTCCACTATTAACCATTCCTATAAGTGGGTCCTGAACTTAGTATACCCTATCTCTTAGAATGTGATGCCAAACTTGGACTCCATCCGTAACCGTTCTTCCATCTGGATTGGAAGTTGCGATACAATCTTCATATTGCTTTTATATCCCTTTGCTCGTACGTTTAGATAACCACGGTAAAGATCGTCACATTGGTTCTTTAAATCCATTCCACCATAGAGTCATGACTTAGTTTAAGTCGAGAACGAGATTTTTGAGGTGTATAGATTCCAAGCCTCTCTAGAACATAAGGTTCTTGATTTAGGAAATGATTGTGGTAGATTGGTTTCAATTTGAATTAATAAAACAATGGTTCATAGCGTCCACTCCTATATGTATCATATGATGACCTCTACCGTGACTTTGATATTTGAAGCACAACACTAGCCTTTTCCTTCCAACAAAGTTCACACTCATAAACTAGACCAGTCAAACTACACGCATGACATCCATGTCCCACACAAACGTGCCTTCTTGTGCTCCATTTCAATTATGACACATGTCTGACATATTTTTTTCTTAGAACAAACCATAGATGCATATTTTGTGCCATTTGATTTTAACCAAGCAATGTCAACCCCCTTAAACAAACTAAATACACATGATTCATGCAATACACACCACACCTATGGCATATGCATTACACCCAATCAAGCACATGCGTCCTACACAACTCCAAACACCAACCCACACATGTTAGTCGTTATGACTTAAAGATTCCAAACAGTTACCCAATCTAATCCTATAGCAAGGTTCTGGCACTTATTATAGATTATCATCACTTGGCCATAAATTTTTCCCTTAAGTTCTTCAAACTCATCTCTTAGTCACCCATGTTAGGCGAAGACTGAAATCCTGCTGAACCGACACGTTCTAGTTATATTCGAACAAGAGATTCCTACCGTCTTGTTGAATGCATGCCCAATAGGAACGATGTTAGATTGTAATAATTCTCCTATAGTAGTTATTGACCAAAAACGCCATGATAATATCTAGGTTTCCTTTATGACCCGTGACTACGATCAGGAATGCCAAATATTCTCGGGCCTCTCCCTTTAGAAATTATCCTTTTCGTAAGTCTTGTAACGACGATTTACACGGTTAGCCAAATTCAATAAGTTGGGTAGAGGCTTGAAGGAAGAATATCCCATCTTGTAGAATGCGACGTCAACTTGGATTCCGTGATAACTACCTCCTCCCTCTTTCCGAAAATCGGGTTGCGATTTGATGTACCGTCCCTCCCTCGTATTAAATCTCGTGATCTTGATGTTAAGATTATTTTAATTTCGATTTGATGTACCGTCCCTACCTTTCATTTTAATAATTTTTTATATTTTCTTTTCCTCTCAATATTCACTTCTCTTTCATTAGAATATAAATATGCATATATGTGATATATGTATAGACTTTACTTCCTTTCCTATTTATAAATTTGGTATATAAAATTTATACATAGGTTACTAGCAAATGATTTATACTGCCTTATAAATATTATGTATAAACTATTTTATATTTTATACAAATAAAGTGTTTTATGCATAAATATGTAATAAATGGATAATAGACTTATTTGGTAAAATTATTATTTAAGGATTTTTGAGTAATTTCATAATTACTTTGAGCTCAAGGATTTTAGAAAAGTGTTATACATATTGTATTTTTAGTAATAATAAATATTCTAGATTATTTAGAATTTAATTGAGATTTTTGAAATAATAAATTTATTACTATCTTTTGTTGAATGTATTAAGTATATAAATATGTATATATAGAAAAAGATTTTGAAAAAACAAAAAACAAAAAAAATAATATATATAAACCTATTGTTCCCGCAGATGGGAACAATATAGTCTAGAGCCTGACCCCCCTCAAAGGAGCCGCATATATATAATTATCGAGATGGAGAGAAGAATTGATGGAAAGTAAAACCCTAACTCTCCCCTCCTTCCACAACACCACGCGCACATCCCAACCTCCTGAGCGCCGCCTCCGGCCGCCTATCGTCGGCTAGGGTCACCGGAATAACGTGCAGCAGCCGCACAGGGGCAGCAGCAACAGACAATGGTGGCAGTGGTGGTAGGGCAACTTCACAACAAATTCTCGTCTCCTCATTTGATCGTTTCACGATCCGTCACTACTGGTATGTAGACAACATATACATCTCGAGGTCCCTTCAATTAATTTATTTTTAATCGTACTAGAATGACCAGAAAATTGACACCAATGTTGGCAAAAAATAGTTCTGAAGCGAACAGAACTTCAATTTCCCGAACCTATTTTGGAAGGCGATTCATTGCCAATCATCCGACAGTTCCAAAATTCTATCTAAATAGGGTTGTAGACAACCTATAGGACTTGAAGACCCCTTTTGTAGTTTCTGAATTCGTCTAATATGTCTTGAGAAAATAGTTGCTAAAATCAAGAAAAATTAGTTTTTGGAATAACATAATTTTTAGAAAAATCACCGATACGACGTGCGCCCCGACAAACCGGGCGACGTGGTCGCAACCCATGAGACCCCGTATCGGCCCTTTTACAAACTAGCCCATAATTTTGTGCATGTTTGTCACGACCCGCTATCCAAATTGTTGGGCCAGGCCGAGGCATGCCCAGCCTACGTTGAGATAAAACGTAGTAAGCTGTTCTAAAGACAACAGGATAAGACTAAATGTGCTAACAGTTCTATAAGTGAAGAAGAATCATAAATGCTCCAAACACAAAAGTCGTCGTATATAGTAAAATATCCAAGTACAAGTGAGCTGCAAAGTAAAACTGGATACATGTCCAGTTACAAAAAGATATAGTCTAATACATGTCTACTCTCAAAAGTCTAAGTAAACAAAAGACAACTAGGCGAGGTTCCCCGCAGGAACATCCTCGTAAGACAGAGCCGGGTCCTCGGCAGTATCTCCATAGTATGTGTCACAGAGTAACTCCTCCTCAGTAAGGATACCTACAACGTTATCCTGTCAGGACGGGAACAAGTACTGATTCTAGCAAACTAAATATACGAAGCATGAACAGGAATGTAATAAACTGGAATCATGGCATATCATGGGTTAATCAGTTCTTTTTAGAATTAACAACATGTAGTTTAAAAGTTTAAAACCGTAGCATGTACGTGAATCGGTCAATAGGTATATAGGATGTACAGCGGCACATATCAAGTTTTTTTGGTGTACACATACGTGCACGAACGGCATCGGTGTATATCCATACACAAACGCGGGATTAGAACATACGGCAAGGTCACATATAAAATGTCACCGAGCGCGGTAAATACATACGGAGAAAGGGGTCATGTTCACGTACAATACTAACAGTTTCCCCTTAACCCGTTATTTAAACATGTGAGAGATATGAGATACGGTATAAACATGGTAGAGACTGAAAGTAATACAACATGTAAAGTTCTAACTTGCTACCCCAAGGATCAGCATTTAATATGGTTGGTAAATCACAGTTTATTGTTCTAGCAGTATATAAAGTTCGTAGAAAGTACTTGCCTCTAGCAAAACAAAACAAAATAAGCTGCGATAAAAGTGCTATGGATGTCCGGTAACTCGTCACTGTAGAAGTAAATATAATAACTTAGTTTTTATACTAAGTTAAAACACTAGGACACTAATTGGTGAAATACGACTTGTGACTGGGCACCTAGCCAAAATGATGATTTTAGCTTAGGAGACCAATGTGGGGTAACACACTAACTTTCTAGGGTCTTTACACTAGTGAGGGGTTGAGGTTTAACACGGCTAAAACTCAAAATAACACAAAAAGCTACAAGTCGTAATTAATCAATAAATAAATCAAAAGACCATTGTGTTCTAACAATTTTAGAGATAGACAAAAAGCCTAGTTTTGTTTAAAGTAAAGTACCAAAGTGATCCTTGTTAATCATAGAAATTTATTATAATTTTTCTGGAATTTATTAACCAGTACAAGTATTTTATAAAAATCAGTTTTCCTAAGTATACAGAAAATAAGTTTTGGTTTCATATGCCAAACTAGTGGCAAAACAGTAAATTAAATACTACAAAAATTATACTAAATTAGCTAACTTAACATAGTATCTAAATACTATTTTTCCATAATTTTAGCAGTACTTTAAGTATTTTTAGAAAATCAAAAACAGCATTGCACACAATAATTAATTATCTGCATATTTTGTCCATGTATATAATTTGAACCAAAGTTCAAATACAGGACCCAAGGCCATGAATCAAGTCCAATATGACTTGTACAGGTCTTGAATGTGTGTAAACACATTTGGGCCCAAATACCCATGCTAGGCTTGGACACCAAATGGTTGCAGTAATTTAAATACACTAAAAATACAATTTGGTAATAGTGTAAAAATAATATTAATATTTTAATAAGGTAAATTTGTACAAAAGAATATATACATACCTATGCTAAAAGTATTTATATATATATAAGGAAAAATACTTAATTTATAAAGTATATATATATATATATATACAAATATATATATATACAAGAAAACACTTAATAATATAGTGTATATATATAATATATATATATAAACATATATATATATATATAATTTACTAACTATAAAATATATACATATATATAAAATACTGTCAAAATACAGTATATACATATATATATATATATACTAATATATATATATATATACATATATATATATAATATATAAAACATAAAAAAGAAAAAGAAAACAGAAAACAGAAAAAGAAAAGGAAACAGAAAAGGAAAAGGAAAAGGAAACAGAAAAGAAAAGGGGGGGGGGGGGGGCTCGAACTCGAGCGCGCAGGCAGGGGGGGTTTAGTTTAGGACGGGCTGGCCAGGGGGTCAGCCCATTAGTTTTGTTAGAGTTAGGACTTAGGTAGATTTTATTAGGTTTTGTTTAACAAAAAAACATAAAAAAAATAATAAATATGAGCCTGTGTCCGGACAGTTAGGGACACAGGTATTAACGTGTCTGGGCTAGCACGACACGCACGGTTCGATTCTCACGTGTCCAGTTCTACCAAAACGTTCGCCAGGACACGGCGAACCAAATAGACACAACACGAGACACGCACGACTCGTAAGGACACTGCTACTCACGTATCCAGATCTGGGGGTGGGTTTGATGGTCGTGGACGGCGGAGGAGGCGTCGTGGCGGTGGCGGAGTGGTGGCGCTGCGGTCGTCTCATTGAGGCGAAGCGGATGGTGGTGGTGGCTGGTGACGATGACGGCTGTGGAGCTGGTGGTGGGGTTTGGTCGGAGCTAGGGTTCCGACGAACTCGAAGTGGGGAAGACGGTGGCGGTTGTGGTCGGGGTGAGGTCGAAATGGTGGGGGTTTATCGAGGGGGCTGCGGGGGTTTAAATAGGGGGGTTTGAGGCGGTCGGGGCAGTCGGGAATGGCGGGGGCAGGGCGGCGTGGCGGTGGGCAGTCGTCGGTCGGGTCAACGAGAGTGGGTGAGGAGAGAGAGTGTCTGGTCGAGGGGGGTGTCTGGGTAGTTAGCAGTTAGGTCCTCTAGGTTTAGGATTATTGCATAAAGACTTTATCGGTGTATAAATGCAAAATAAAATTTGCACTTCTCAATTAAAAACAATTCGTTAATTACAAACTGATATAAAAACATTTCAAACAATTGCAAAATGATATTAAAATATTTTAGAAAAATTACAAATCAATATTTTTGTATTTTAAAACTCATTTAAAATCATTTAAAAATTCTAGAAAAATTCCTAATAATTATTTAAGGCTATATTTAACATTAAAAATTAATTAACACTAATTTAACTAAAATTTGAAAAACAGGGGCTGACAAGTCTTCCCTCCTTGAAAAATTTCGTCCTCGAAATTCACAAGGATTGAAGACCCGACAATATTCTATCTTAGCAAGCAATGCAACAAAATGACTAAGGCTGCAATCGAAACTAACCTCTAAGGTATCAAGCGGAAACGGGTGGTTCCCTCGCAGCGGTTGGATCGAACAAGGGTATCTCTCCCTCATGTCCGACTCCCTCTCCCAAGTAGATTCACCTGGGGAGTGACGGCTCCAAGCTACTCGTACTAGGGTTATAACCTTGTTCCTCAGCCTCTTCTCCCTCCTGTCTAATATCTCCACCGGCTGCTCAGAAACTGTAAGGCTCGGTCCGACCTCCAACTCTGAATGATCTAGCACATGACTGGGATCTGGAACATATCTCCTCAGCTGAGATACGTGAAAGACGTCGTGAACTCCTGCTAGGTTGGGTGGAAGTGCAACCCTGTAAGCTACCTCTCCGATCCTGCCAAGTATCTCGTATGGCCCGATGTATCTGGGGCTCAGCTTCCCTCCTCGTCCGAACCGGATCGTCCCTCTAGTAGGTGATATCTTCACTAGCACCATATCACCGTCTGCGAACTCCATCGGTCTGCGACTAGCATCAGCCCAGTATTTCTGCCTATCCTGAGCTACTCTGAGCCTGTCTCTGATCATCCCGACTTTCTTTGCTGCATCCGTGATTATCTCTGGCCCAAGCATAACTCTGTCTCCGACATTATCCCAAAAGAGCGGTGTGCGGCATCGTCGTCCATATAGCGCCTCGAAAGGAGACATACCAATACTGGCCTGGTAGCTGTTGTTGTATGAAAACTCTACCAAGTGCAGATGGCTCTCCCATGATCCTCCGAAGTCCAGCACGCAGGTCCTCAGCATATCCTCCAGTGTTTGTATCGTCCTCTCGGACTGCCCATCTGTCTACGGGTGGTACGCCGTACTGAACTTGAGCCTACTGCCCAACTCCTCCTGCAAGCTCCTCCAGTAGTGGGATGTAAATCTGCTGTCTCTGTCTGACACGATGCTCACCGGCACTCCGTGTAGGCGAACTATCTGTTGAATGTATAGCTCCGCCAACTTCTCGGTGGAAAGCTCCACCTTGAAGGGTATGAAGTGCGCACACTTCGTCAGCCTGTCTACGATGACCCAAATGGCATCCTTCCCTCCTTGGGAACGAGGAAGCCCTGAGACGAAGTCCATCGTAATATGTTCCCACTTCCACTCGGGAATGGGTAACGGCTGCAACAAACCAGCTGGCCTCTGGCGCTCCGCCTTGACCTGCTGGCAAACTAGGCATCTCGAGATAAAACGCGACACATCCCTCTTCATCCCGTGCCACCAAAGATGTTCTCGCAAGTCACGGTACATCTTGTTAGCACCAGGATGAATAGAATATCTCGATCGGTGCGCCTCCTGCAAAACTGCCTCTACCAGCTCTCCCTTCGGCACGCACAATCGGCTGTCATGCCTCAGGGATCCATCCTCTGCTATCGTGAAGTCATCCAGCAATCCAGCTAACGCCTGGGGTCGAAGTCTGCGAAGGCTCTTATCTGTAGACTGTGCCTCCCGGATCTGCTCCATCAAACCTGACTGAATGTCAAGCGCCATCATCTGTATCACTGATCCTGGCCGAACTAGCTCGATACCTAGCTTCTCCAAATCCTCCCGCAAATGCCGATCTATCATCAGATACCATGCCATCGGATGCCTGCTCAGCGCATCCGCCACCACATTTGCCTTCCCGGGGTGATACTGTAAATCGATGTCGAAGTCCTTCATCAACTCCAACCATCGTCTTTGCCTCATGTTCAGCTCCTTCTGCGTGAACACATACTTCAAGCTTTTGTGGTCAGTAAAGATTTCCACACGCTCTCCGTATAAGTAATGTTTCCATAACTTGAGTGCAAAGATCACCGCAGCTAGCTCAAGGTCATGGGTAGGATAATTCCTCTCATGAGTCCGCAACTGCCTAGATGCATAAGCAATCACTTTCCCATGCTGCTGTAGGACACATCCTAGCCCCTTCCCAGAAGCATTGCTGTATATGGTGAAACCTCCAGAACCTGAAGGTAAAGTCAGAACTGGAGCGGTCGTCAGCCTCCTCTTCAGCTTCTCAAACGCTGTCTGGCAGTCCTCTGACCAAATGTACTATGCGTCCTTTCGCGTCAGCTTCGTCATGGGTTCAGCTATCCTAGAAAAGTCCTGGACGAACTTTCTATAATAGCCTGCTAAACCCAGAAAGCTCCTGATCTCTGAAACTGACGTCGGAGCCTTCCACGTCTCTACTGCAGTAATCTTCCTGGGATCCACCGAGATTCCATCTCCAGTGACTACATGGCCGAGAAACTCCACTCGGTCTAAAAAGAACTCGCACTTCGGCAATTTGGGAAACAATCTCTCCTGCCTCAGAATCCCCAAAACTATCCGCAAGTGCTCTGCATGCTCCTCTGGCGTCTTCGAGTATATCAGGATGTCGTCGATAAATACTACGACGAACTTATCCAGATACTGGTGAAATGTCTTATTCATCAAGTTCATAAAGACAGCTGGCGCATTTGTGAGACCAAATGGCATCACCAGAAACTCGTACTGCCCGTACTTCGTATTGAACGCCGTCTTCTGGATGTCTGCTGGCCTGACCTTCACCTGGTGGTACCCGGATCTCAAGTCTATCCTGGAAAACACCTTCGCCCCGCTCAACTGGTCGAACAAATCATCTATCCTGGGCAGAGAATATTTGTTCTTGGTGGTGAACGCATTCAAGGCCCGGTAGTCAATACATAACCGGACTGTACCATCCTTTTTAGGCACAAAGAGCACTGGCGCTCCCCATAGAGAAGCACTGGATCGAATGAAACCCTTTTTCAACAGGTCATCAATCTGCTCTTTCATCTCTATGGCCTCCTTGGGATTCACTCTATAGCAAGCCCGGGATACTGGTGATGAACCCGGCACCAAATCTATAGTGAACTCCACATCTCTATCAGGCGGAAGTCCTGGAAGATCCTCTGGGAATACATCCATAAACTCCCTAATGATAGGGTGTGGCGGTGCTGTGTCCTCGACTGTCGCACAACAGTTCGGCTCTAGGCTGATCTTCGGCCCTGTCCTTCTGACACTGAATGGTGCTGTGTCTGGGGGACTGAACAAAATACTACCCTCATGGCAATCTATAGATACATGGGCATAGCTAAGCCAGTCCATCCCCAATATGATATCATAATCGGGGAGTGGCATCACAAAGAATCGCCCCTCGAACTCCCTTCTAGCTATCATAATAGAGCATCTATAGCTAGCTCTAATAGGCATTGGTCCTCCCCCCGTCATTACTCTACTAATCTCCGCAGTAGGTGTAGATACTAAGTGATGTTCTTGCATAAACTCTAATGATAGGAAGCTATGAGATGCACCAGAATCAAACAAACATAGAGCTAGAAAAGTATGCAAATAAACATGACCTGTGATGACGTCAGCTAAGTAATCTGGCTCTGAAACCTGCTCTGGCTCCGGCTCGAGGGCTAGGCTATAAACCTTCCCCTGAGGTCCCTTCTGCTGCTGCAGATGCTGCCCAAACCTCTGCTGCTGAGTCGGAAGCGGTCCTCTAGTCTTCGCTACTGGACACTCTCGAAGCTGATGGGTGGCAGACCTACAAGCTAAACACTGACCCAACCTCTTTATGCAGATGAAAGAGTCGTGGCCTAGTCTCTTGCAGTATATACACAAAGCTCCCTTCGGCTGCTGCTGCTGCCGGGGTCCCGGGGCTCTAACTGGCGGGGTCGGATGATGTGATGTAGGGGGACGATAAGTCTGCTGGGGCGGCATCGGTGCTCTCTGCTTGAAAGCCTGACGCTTGGACGGTCCCTCATGATGTACAGAAGCCGGCCTCTTGCATGACAGAAGACGCTCCTCGATGCTCCGGGCCAACTTTAGGCTCTGGTAGTAGTCAGTCGTACCGTTCGCCACTATAAGGATGCCAATGTCTGGAACTAGACCATGGCAAAATCTACGGGTCATCTCCTCTGGATCTGCAACCAGACTAGGAGCAAAACGGCTCAGGCGACTAAACTCTGCCGTATAGTCATCAACAGAACGGTTCCCCTGCTGGATGTTCTGGAATCGTAGTCCCATGGCTACTCTAGCAGTGGTCGAGAAGAATTTTTTCTTGAACTGGGTCTTAAACTGGTCCCAAGTGGCTCTCCCTCTCGCAAATAATGGCTCATTCCGGAACCAGACTCCTGCTAAGTCTATCAGCAGAAATCCTGCTGCCTCGACCTGGAGGTCATCCGACATCCTAACTCCCAGAAGCTTCCTCTCTACCGAATCTAGCCAGTCATCAGCTACTACTATGCCCTCAGTCCCTGAGAACTCCTTGGGATTCAGACCCATGAAGTCCTTGACCGTCTCCGCTCTCTGCCGTAGCTCTACATATGGTGGGACCACGGGACGTCCCTCAGAACGCTCCATGCTCTGGCGGAGTAGGGTAGTCTGCTCCTGATGGGTTGTTAGGAACCCCTGAATCAGTGTGAGCAGCTGGTTCCCGTCGAGTGTGACGGAAGCCTGGGTGGGTATAGTGATAGGGGGTGGTGGAAGTATCGGGTCCTGACGGGCCTGTGATGTGGAAGGTGGTTGTGGTATCTGGGTTTGTGGATCTGTGGAGTGGGGGAATGTAGTAGGTGAAGGCGTATCAGTCAACTGGTCAGCTGACTGGATATGGAGGGCCCCATTCTCGGGGATAACATACTGGGATGAACGAGTAAGCACCATCTAAATTACACATAAAAAAAGACTTATAAGGATTTATTTAGGGTAAGCAATCACATGCAAGGAAATCTAATTATAATAGCAAACAGGTGATGTATTTCCTATATTGCAATCCTAGCATTCCTCTAAGTGTTCTAAGCGTCTTTCCTAATGTTGTCTAGTTACCTTAAGTTCCTAATTGCAGGCATGCTTGGTACAATAACGTCACCAAAAATTTAGTCAGGACCTGCATGGGCCACCACTAAAAACATGTCACGACCCGCTACCCAAATTGTTGGGCCAGGCCGAGGCATGCCCAGCCTACGTTGAGATAAAACGCAGTAAGCTGTTCTAAAGACAACAGGATAAGACTAAATGTGCTAACAGTTCTATAAGTGAAGAAGAATCATAAATGCTCCAAACACAAAAGTCGTCGTATATAGTAAAATGTCCAAGTACAAGTGAGCTGCAAAGTAAAACTGGATACATGTCCAGTTACAAAAAGATATAGTCTAATACATGTCTACTCTCAAAAGTCTAAGTAAACAAAAGACAACTAGGCGAGGTTCCCCGCAGGAACATCCTCGTAAGGCAGAGCCGGGTCCTCGGCAGTATCTCCATAGTATGTGTCACAGAGTAACTCTTCCTCAGTAAGGATACCTACAACGTTATCCTGTCAGGACGGGAGCAAGTACTGATTCTAGCAAACTAAATATACGAAGCATGAACAGGAATGTAATAAACTGGAATCATGGCATATCATGGGTTAATCAGTTCTTTTTAGAATTAACAACATGTAGTTTAAAAGTTTAAAACCGTAGCATGTACGTGAATCGGTCAATAGGTATATAGGATGTACAGCGGCACATATCAAGTTTTTCTGGTGTGCACATACGTGCACGAACGGTATCGGTGTATATCCATACACAAATGCGGGATCAGAACATACGGCAAGGTCACATATAAAATGTCACAGAGCGCGGTAAATACATACGGAGAAAGGGGTCATGTTCACGTACAATACTAACAGTTTTCCCTTAACCCGTTATTTAAACATGTGAGAGATATGAGATACGGTATAAACATGGTAGAGACTGAAAGTAATACAACATGTAAAGTTCTAACTTGCTACCCCAAAGATCAGCATTTAACATGGTTGGTAAATCACAGTTTATTGTTCTAGCAGTATATAAAGTTCGTAGAAAGTACTTGCCTCTAGCAAAGCAAAACAAAACAAGCTGCGATAAAAGTGCTATGGATGTCCGGTAACTCGTCACTGTAGAAGTAAATATAATAACTTAGTTTTTATACTAAGTTAAAACACTAGGACACTAATTGGTGAAATACGACTTGTGACTGGGCACCTAGCCAAAATGATGATTTTAGCTTAGGAGACCAATGTGGGGTAACACACTAACTTTCTAGGGTCTTTACACTAGTGAGGGGTTGAGGTTTAACACGGCTAAAACTCAAAATAACACAAAAAGCTACAAGTCGTAATTAATCAATAAATAAATCAAAAGACCATTGTGTTCTAACAATTTTAGAGATAGACAAAAAGTATAGTTTTGTTTAAAGTAAAGTACCAAAGTGATCCTTGTTAATCATAGAAATTTATTATAATTTTTCTGGAATTTATTAACCAGTACAAGTATTTTATAAAAATCAGTTTTCCTAAGTATACATAAAATGAGTTTTGGTTTCATATGCCAAACTAGTGGCAAAACAGTAAATTAAATACTACAAAAATTATACTAAATTAGCTAACTTAACATAGTATCTAAATACTATTTTTCCATAATTTTAGCAGTACTTTAAGTATTTTTAGAAAATCAAAAACAGCATTGCACATAATAATTAATTATCTGCATATTTTGTCCATGTATATAATTTGAACCAAAGTTCAAATACAGGACCCAAGGCCATGAATCAAGTCCAATATGACTTGTACAGATCTTGAATGTGTGAAAACACATTTGGGCCCAAATACCCATGCTAGGCTTGGACACCAAATGGTTGCAGTAATTTAAATACACTAAAAATACAATTTGGTAATAGTGTAAAAATAATATTAATATTTTAATAAGGTAAATTTGTACAAAAGAATATATACATACCTATGCTAAAAGTATTTATATATATATATAAGGAAAAATACTTAATTTATAAAGTATATATATATATATATATACAAATATATATATATATATACAAGAAACACTTAATAATATAGTGTATATATAATATATATATATATATATATATATATATATGAAAATATATATATATAAAAATATATATATATAATTTACTAACTATAAAATATATACATATATATAAAATACTGTCAAAATACAGTATATACATATATATATACTAATATATATATATATATATATATATATATATATATATATATATATACATATATATATATATATATATATATATATATATATATATATATAATATATAAAACATAAAAAAGAAAAAGAAAAAGAAAACAGAAAAAGAAAAGGAAACAGAAAAGAAAAGGAAAAGGAAACAGAAAAGAAAAGGCGAGGGGGCTCGAACTCGAGCGCGCAGGCAGGGGGGGTTTAGTTTATGACGGGCTGGCCAGGGGGTCAGCCCATTAGTTTTGTTAGAGTTAGGACTTAGGTAGATTTTATTAGGTTTTGTTTAACAAAAAAAACATAAAAAAAATAATAAATATGAGCCTGTGTCCGGACAGTTAGGGACACAGGTATTAACGTGTCTGGGCTAGCACGACACGCACGGTTCGATTCTCACGTGTCCAGTTCTACCAAAACGTTCGCCAGGACACGGCGAACCAAATAGACACAACACGAGACACGCACGACTCGTAAGGACACTGCTACTCACGTGTCCAGATCTGGGGATGGGTTTGATGGTCGTGGACGGCGGAGGAGGCGTCATGGCGGTGGCGGAGTGGTGGCGCTGCGGTCGTCTCGTTGAGGCGAAGCGGATGGTGGTGGTGGCTGGTGACGACGACGGCTGTGGAGCTGGTGGTGGGGTTTGGTCGGAGCTAGGGTTCCGACGAACTCGAAGTGGGGAAGACGGTGGCGGTTGTGGTCGGGGTGAGGTCGAAGTGGTGGGGGTTTATCGAGGGGGCTGCGGGGGTTTAAATAGGGGGGTTTGAGGCGGTCGGGGCAGCCGGGAATGGCGGGGGCAGGGCGGCGTGGCGGTGGGCAGTCGTCGGTCGGGTCAACGAGAGTGGGTGAGGAGAGAGAGTGTCTGGTCGGGGGGGGGGTGTCTGGGTAGTTAGCAGTTAGGTCCTCTAGGTTTAGGATTATTGCATAAAGACTTTATCGGTGTATAAATGCAAAATAAAATTTGCACTTCTCAATTAAAAACAATTCGCTAATTACAAACTGATATAAAAACATTTCAAACAATTGCAAAATGATATTAAAATATTTTAGAAAAATTATAAATCAATGTTTTTGTATTTTAAAACTCATTTAAAATCATTTAAAAATTCTAGAAAAATTCCTAATAATTATTTAAGGCTATATTTAACATTAAAAATTAATTAACACTAATTTAACTAAAATTTGAAAAATAGGGGCTGACAATGTTCATCATTTCGATACGAAACATGCGCCAACAGGACCATATCATTTTTCTGGTCCTGTATGCCAAGTTTGGTTCGATTCTGAGTAGATCGACCGGTACGAAATTTTGGCGGGTCTACGACCCGATCCAACAGACAAAATTGTACATGGCCTACCGAAATTCAATTTTGGACATATGGTTGGGTTCGTATCGTCAAACCAGATCCGTAGACATATAGTTTGATGACTTTAGAGACCGTAGGTATTGGCACATGTGAAACCCATAATTTTTAGTTTTTGCATTTTAAATTTCAATTCTAATTTTAATTGTTAAATAAAATTTGTTAGAATAATGTTAGATATTATTTGAGAATAATTAGTTAATATTGGTAATATTCATTAAATGTAAATAAATTTTTCCAAAAATTTATTAACAAGGAATTTTGATTTTTTGACCAGACTTGAATCCAATTTGGAACATGAAACATTTCTTAAATTAATTTCAGAGTTTTAAAAAAATATAAGTTATAATTTTCTAAAGAAATTAGATAATATTTATAGCCCAATTGCCTTAAGTTTTAAATTCAAGCCTTTATATTTAAGCCCAAGGCCAAGAATCAATTATTTTCCTTAGGCCCAAGTTCAATGGCTTAAACCCATTAGTTATTGGGTTGAGTTCAAACCCATTAAGCTTATAAGTAACCAAGCTACTCTTTCACACAACCATCTGAACCTTTAGAGAATGGATTCATTCATTCTATTTGTTGGAGAACCTTTCGGTTCTTCATAACCGAAGAGCCCTTCGGGTTCCAACCTGACGTGAACTCCCGGCAGTCCACCTCCATAGCCGCCGGCCATCAATGGCGTGAAGGCTCTTGGCCTCCCCAAGATGAGTAACCCCCATCTTTTTTTTCCTTTATAAACCCCTCTTCCATCTCCATCTCCATCCCAACTTCTTTCCCTAAATTTCTGAGAAGAATCCCTAGATCTAACCCCTTCCCGGAGTTTTCGAGGGCCGAGCACCTCCCCGGCGCCACCCCGTGGCCGCCGTCAGCCGTCGGCGCCCGACCTCGCGCGATCTCCTGGTCCGTCGACCCCTCCGGCGTACCCCTGACGCCGGAGTTTGTTTCCGGTGACGTCCGTCCATCCCGAGTATTTCTGCAGTCCCGTTCCCGTCGGTTTTCGGTACACTCTGACCCAATATATATATATATATTTACTGTCTATGATGAATGCTGGTTTCCGGATCCTTCGGGAGTTCGGTTTTCGACAACGTAATTGTTACGTTGCAATTTCGGTTTTTCCGAAGTTCTCGGAAACACTTGTTGTGGTTTTCAGTTCTGGAAAAATTGGATGTTTTGATCAGAACAAGGTTCTGAGAATTCTCGGGTTTTCCGAGAAGTTTTCAGGAATAATTGGAGATTCAATTTAATGTTGGGTTCTGTTAGGACTTTGGATAGTTCTGTTGATTTGTTTTGCTCCTTAGCTTTGTTGGAAATTTTGTTATTAATGGTTGGCTTGGGAAAAATATATTTTGAATAAGAATACATTAGAGTTGAATTTTCTTGGGAAGTTTGGGTTCTGTTGTGTTATCGGATTTCCGATTTGAATTCAGAATTCTGGAATTTTTGGGAAAATATTCTATATGTGGAAGGTTATGTGAATTTGGGGTTATTTTGCAGGTATCGGACGCATTTCCCAGTTTTTGGGTTGTTCCGAAAATAGAGGGAATGCTGCCGAAATTTTCGGAAATTTAATAAAATGATTTTTAAAATGATTTTGGTATTTTTGGGCGACAACCATAATTGGTTACTGGCCCCAACGAAATGCAAACGCACCGGTTCGACCGGACGTTGAGGCAGAGTAGTTGAAAATAAAATTTGGACCAGAGTCTGAGACTTATAATTCTCTTTAAATATTATTTTGTAATTTATTAGTTTTTGTTAAAATTGTAGTTATTTAATTTTGAGACTAACCATATTTTCGTATTATTTCAATTTATGTAAATCGGGTTGTAAGGGCATAAGCCCAATTACTTATTTACTCGTACTGGAAAAATGTAATAATTAGGATTTATTTTATTTCTTTTCTGGATGTTGTAGTGTAACGTAAATAGTGGACTATATATTTATATATTCACATAAATGTTAGGAATTAGTTGATTAATTCATGATTTTCTCACTTATTAAATAAATAATAACTTTATGTATAAAATACAAAGTTTTAACAATTTAAATGATAAATTGCAATTTTTCCAAAAAGAAAGGATTAAATTGATGTTTTCTTATAAATAGTAAACCAATTGATAAATGTGTTCTAACTAGAATGAAAAGGATAAAATTTATTAGGAAAGATAATAGAGATTGTAATTAAGCACGCTTAGTTGGTTGAAGCAGTTTGATAAGTATAGATGCTCCATTTGTAGGATTTCGAAGGCGTAACTAGCATCTTTTCGGAACCTCCATCAACGACCAGTTTAAATCAAGGCAAGTACGGTTGTGTTTAATTGCAGTTTAAATAATATTAGAATTTTGCATGTTAAATACACAACTGTTACACGTACTCTCTCCTAGAGTTATATATTGAATCATTGCATCGGGATAATGGGGAGTAGTGTAGTTATCTATGATCAAAGCCAAATAGTTAATGAATGTGCGAGCTTACCCCTCTTCACACGGGGTTAGGCCGGACCGTATCAATAGGATACAATTGAATCATCCTAAACCGGTCATAGATACTACATACTCAAATCACAATTGTTTTATTTCATAGTTGGAAATCATTGTTTCAAAATTATTTAATATTGCAAGTTTCTAACCATTATGCAAATTGTTATTTTTCATAATTGTACTTGCTCCTTTCCTGACTGGATCCCCCACACCCAATAGGTTCTATTGATGACTCAGAGCTACTGATTAGTAGTTACTACGACCCGGAGCTGTACCCTGCTGTGCTCCCAGACGAGGTCCATGGAGATGATGATGACACTTCTGCTTAGTTGAAGTTTTAATTTATCTTTTAAATAAAATAAATGTTATGTTAAAGTTGTGGACAAGCTTTGTAATGGACAAGTTTATATTAACGTTTAATTAAATGTTGTGGCAATTATAAGTTTCAAATGTTGTTGATTGTACCTGCATATGGAATACAGCTTACTGCCGCCGTCTCAACAACGGTGCAGGCTGGGCATGATCCGAGTCGACCCAAGAAATTGGGATCGGGTCGTGACATGTTTTTAGTGGTGCCCATGCAGGTCTCTAATATCAACAACTTAGGAAAACCTAGGAAACAGTTAGAACACTAGAACATCAAATTGCCACAACATAGGACCGATATATATATATATATATACATATTATTTATTTTTGTTTGACTATAGATAGGCTACCTTGCTTATGTTTTTATCCTAAAACTTCCAGAGAATGACCACTGACAATACCAACCCTGCTGGCGATAGGATGTCAACACCTGCCATACCCTACCTCCCCAATCAAGTCCGGATCCTACACCTCGGCAGCTGGCTGACCGTCCCCATAATACAACAACGGATCCATCATCTTCTCGGACGGAGATGCAACCCCCTGTGGTTACGCCCACTCCAGCTGCTCCACCAGTGCCTGTGGACCCCACTGACCTCATTGGTCTGCTTAGAGGAGTGTTAGAAGCTCAGAGAACTCAAGCTGAAGCTCATCGCGAGCAGACGGCCATTATGAGAGAAGGCATGGAGAATGCCCATAACGTGGCAATGGCTGCACTGGAAAGAGGAGAAGCAGCTCAACAGGAACCAAGGCCTGCCAAGGTAAACATAAATTTAAGGATTAATTTATGTAATAATAAGGCCATTTAATTAATGGAAATCATATTGCCAAGGTGGGCGATATTGAGAGCTTTAAGAAGCAGAACCCTCGACCTTTCAAGGGTACCGAGGGAATTGTCTATGCTGGTGAATGGCTTGACAATATGGAGCGTCTTCTGAGCGTCGCTCGACTTCCAGAAGACCTCAAGGCCGAAGCAGTGGGACTTCAACTGCAGAATGTAGCTAGCACCTGGTATCGGAATGAACCCCGACTCCAGGATAGACAGGTTGATTGGGACACCTTCAAGAGGTTGTTCAAGAGGAAGTTCTTCCCAACTTCAGAGTTGCGGGAAATGGAGCGACAATTCCAGAACCTGAAGCAGGGCAACATGACTGTGGGAGAGTATGCTGCTGAATTCGGCCAGCTCAGCCGATTTGCCAAGAACCTGGTGGCTGACCCTGACGATCATGCTGAAAGGTTCAGATTTGGACTAAGAGAAGAAATCCGCACCTATGTGATCTCAGGCGGTGCTAAGACTTATGAGAAGTTCCTGGAACGAGCACAAGACATAGAGAAGAGCCAACCTGCCCGTTCAAAGAGAGATTATCCTGGAACTAGCAACTTCCAGGGTAATCAGAAGAAGCCCAACAACAACAACAACAACAACAACAACAACAACAGGCCCCAGCATCACCAGCAAGCAAGGAATAATGATGTAGCACCCCAGAAGCAGATCCCTATTTGTAGCTATTGCAAGAGGCCGGGTCATCAGGTGAACATCTGTCGGAAGAGGCTTGGACAATGTCTGATCTGTGGGTCTACCACCCACCAAGTGAAGGACTGTCCCTCAGCGGCCAACAGAGCTGGAGGAAATCAACAGAGGGGACCTCTGCCCACTCAGCAGCAACAATTTGGGCAACATCAACAGAAGACGGGACGAGTTTTTGCCCTAACTGCAGAGGAACCAGAGCCGGAGCAGGAACCTAATGCGGATGTCATATCAGGTTACATCTATGTATATTCTCATCCTGCATTAGTTTTATTCGACTCTGGTGCAACATATAGTTTCATAGCAACAAAGTTTATCTCTGCACACGATATAGTTACTGGCTTTAGCAAGAAGATCTGTAGAGTTATGACTGGAGGAGGACCCCTACCTATCACTGAGACCTGTGAATGCCCCATCACCATAGCTGGTGTCACGACCCGCTCCCGAATAATCGGACACGAGTCGGACACGCCCAGCCTTCGTCGTTAGACACGACGAAGTAAGCTGTACCAGAACTAGGGAAAATCTAACAAGTCAAGTAAATGAGAAGTAATGTCACAGCATATCTATAAACGATCCCAGAATATTCAAATACATGTCTAAGCATTTTATTATTACATTCATCCAGAAATGTAACTAAAGTCTGACTAAAGTCTCAAAAGCAGGAAAGACAACTAAATGGAAGATAACTAGGCTTCTGCAGCCTCTATGTCACAAGCAGCTCCAGCTGGCTCAAGGAAAGCAGTATCATGTCCATAGTATGTGTCACATAAAGCCTCCATCTCACCTATCATAACATATCCAGTCAGGAGCGGAGCAAAGCACAGTTCTAGGTAATGAACAATAACATAATGATATGGAAAGTAAATGCTGGAAGAACAGGATAAGAACAAGTATGTAAAGAACATGAAGATCATGAACTACTGCTATAAAGATACATGAAAGATCATGACAATGTAAGATGCAGTAAAGATCACGACTAATATCAAGATCAGGATCAAGAGAAACTAATGTAAGAACATTATCCTGAATATGTATTTATATGTTTGAAATACTACTTAGATATGTGACCGGCTTGGGTAAGATCATGAAAGAACATGAAAGGATCCTGAAAGATCATGTAATGGTACGGCTTAGGACCCGCGTGCACTGTGCGAGGCCTAAGCTAAAGATCATGAATAAGTAACCGGGTTTAGTCACATATCTAGAGTATTTCCCCACCCCAAGATACAAGTAAGAACATGAAAGAACAAGCCAGAAAGAACATGAACGTGTCGCAGTGTGTCAGCAATAAAGAACAAGGAAAATGCACTGATCAAAACCATAGAATGTACTTGCCTGGCTCCAGCAATATGGTAGGCAATCTAGCTGGATGTTCTCCTGTTAACAATAGTGATGTACAAGTTGGTTAATAAACTATGCTAGTTGCTTCTAGGTTAATTAAAGTTAAGAACTAAATCTTTATCTTGATTCTTCCCAAATAAGTTTGTCTTATTTGGAGGTTCACAAGTTACATTACACTAGGTTTAATTACTAACTTCTTGTTCTCTTGGGAAAATCAAATGCTAAACACAACCCTTGGTTTTACGTGTTTAACACTAAGAGTTTCTATAAGTTATAATTCAAAAACTCATTATATATATAGAGTTAGCATTGCAACTTTTTATATATATAAAAGTGGTTTGTTTTATAAACTTGGTTTATTATTTAAAAGAAAGTTATTTAAGAAAAGATATTATTCATTACTAATCAGTAGTAATTAAGGAAAAGTTAACTAATTGTTTTAGTTATAAAATTGGTTCTAAGAGGATGTTTCCATCAACTCACAATAAATGGGAAAATAACATTTATTATTTATAAAAATAAACTACAGACAGTCCTGTCCAAAGGCAAAGTTCAATGGCTGGCCCACAACCACTCGGCCCACTTACCCAACAGTCTGCCACCCCGGTCAACCCAATACCAAGGATCAGTTCAGACCCGACTATCTAACCAGCCCAACTATAACTATTACAGCATATAAGCCCGGCCCAACACAGCCCAGCCAAACCAGCCCATCAATTATTAATTACAGTCATCCAGCTATAATTAAATAATATTACAACACATTCAGTATGGCCCAGCCCATACTAACAGCCCACAAAAGAATATACAAATAAGCCCCCTGAATAAACATCAACCGGCCCAACAATTAATAGCTGCAAACTGCCAAAATCCACCGCCGGTCAGGCCCACAATCTAAGGCCAGTCACGTCAGGGTCAAGTCACATCATCTCCTTGGTGTCCAACACGCACGTCGGACACGGGAAAGAGGACACGGCTACAGCAAGGTCCATCAAAGTTCTAGCCACGAGTCCGCGCCACTTCGTATCCGACACGAACATCGGATACGAACAGGTAGGTACAGCCACAGTCCAGTCGGGACAGAGGTCCAACAGTCAGAAGATCCCCAGCAACAAATAACAGAAAAGAGAAAGAAGAAATCATCAATTAAAATATATAAAATATGCATGCAGTGTCGGACACGAGAGTGTCTGACTATGAGATCTCAGTTCAGCAAAATGGAACCAAACATCATATCCCAAAATTATGGCATGCATGCAGTGTCAGACACGAGAGTGTTAGACACAAGATCTCAGTCCAAAAAGAAAGGATTCCGAACATCAGATCTTCCCCAAAAATCCACACAGAAATGGATAAGGAAAACATTCCAAAAACAAACCCATCCCTGACTTAACGAACCGAGCAACCCTAGAGTCACCACTGGGTTTGTTAGGTCTAGGCCAACCGACAGCATGCAAGTAAAAGAAACAGATCCACTGGATCCTCCACAGGAAACACCATCGAAAACCCACACTCAATCAGATCTGGAACCACTACCAGATCTGGAGTAAAAACCAACAGAAATAACATCACAACCACAGAAAGGATCATCATAGCCACAGATCAACTCGTTCCCGAAGAATCAACTAAAGAAACATCATAGATCTAACATGCAACCCAAAATAACCGCATGCAAGGGTCGATCTACAAGATCGGACCACAGAAACCCTAGATCCATCGGATCTGAACAGTTAGAACTGTTCGAAGAGAAAGAGAACATCATTGATCTCACACAAACCCAGCTAAACCCTAGATCTCGTCACCGATCAAAGGATCTCAGAGTCTAGGCCATAGATCTGCCATAGATCTGACCAACAGTAGAGATTAGGGTTAGGGTTAGGGTTTACCCTCTGGAAGTCGAAGCCCAAAGCTCGTCGAGGAAGAAGACAGGAAGAAGACGAAGAGACAACGAGCTCGAGTTACTGCCAAGCTTCCAGAGTCGCCGCCGTTAAAGCCATCATCGCCGAAGCCACCACCAGCGCCATCGAGGAAGTCGCCTCGCTCAGAATGGAAGTCGCCGCTCAGGGTGTCGCCATCAGAGTCGCCGTCATCATCAAGGTCGTCGTCGCCATCAGAGTCGCCGTCAAACTCGCCGACGGAACTGGGAACCCGAGGGGTCGGCGAAGGACTCGAGAGTGGAAGTCTCGAGAAGAGTGGAGAGCTCGAGAGAAGTCGGTGGAGAGAAAATTAAATGGCCGCACACTCTCTCTCTCTCACTCAACCGTCGTTGGTTTTAAAACGAAATAAATGGCAACTTTGCAAATTAGCCCCCCCGCTACTGGCACATTAACAGAAAACCTCTCCTCCTTTTCATAATTGCCCGCAACTAAATTTTAATAGGAAAATTTACAATTTAAACCTCTTCCTTTTCATAATTACATAAAGTATTTAAAAACAGTTTTTTAAAATAAGAAAATAATATAAAAGTTGTTACAACAACTTCAAATTGTAAAATTGTCTAATATTTAATTCATTCAAAATGTTTCCAAATTAATAATAAGTATAGAAAATGAATTTTTATTTTTATTTAAGAAAAACTGGAAAGTGGAGTTACAGCTGGCCACCAATTTATAGCACCTTTGCTTGTCATGCCCTTACCCAACTATGATGTCGTCCTAGGGATGGACTGGTTGAGCAAGCAGCATGCGCTGATAGATTGTCACAGAGGATGTGTAATCTTCAGCCCACCTGGAGGGCCAGAGTTTGAAGTCTCTAGAGCTCCGGAGGTTATGGAGAGTATTGTCTACTCTATTACTGAAGAACCTGGACCACCCCATCCTATCATAGCGAAATTCATGGATGTTTTCCCTGATAGTCTTCCTGGGCTACCCCCAGATCGGGACATAGAATTCACTATTGATTTAGTCCCTGGCTCTCCCCCGATTTCTAAGGGATGTTATAGAGTCAACCCGAAGGAGGCTAAAGAGATGAAGGAGCAGATCAACGAACTGAAGTCTCTGGGATTCATTCGAGACGGAGCTTCACCCTGGGGAGCACCTGTCTTGTTTGTGCCCAAGAAGGACGGAACGGTACGGATGTGCATCGACTACCGGGCGCTGAACAATGTCACAATCAAGAACAAGTACCCTATGCCCCGGATCGATGACTTGTTTGACCAGTTGAGTGGAGCCAAGGTGTTTTCCAAGATTGATCTCAGGTCTGGCTATCATCAGATCAAGGTCAGGAAGGAAGACATTCCCAAAACGGCATTCAACACCAAGTATGGGCAGTTTGAATTCTTGGTCATGCCGTTTGGTCTGACAAATGCTTCTGCTGTGTTCATGAACCTTATGAACAAGGTTTTTCATGAATACTTAGACCAGTTTGTCGTCGTCTTCATTGATGACATACTGATCTATTCAAAGACGAAGGAGGAGCACGAAGAGCACCTCAGGAAAGTTCTGGAAACTTTGAGGAAAGAGAAGCTGTACGGTAAGCTATCCAAGTGTGAATTCTTTCTAGACAAAGTGGATTTTCTTGGCCATATTGTCACAAGAGAAGGAATTTCTGTGGATCCTAAGAAGATAGCTGCTGTGGAGAAGTGGCCTACCCCAAGCTCAGTTGCAGACATCAGAAGTTTCTTGGGCTTGGCGGGCTACTATCGTAAGTTCGTGAAGGACTTTGCTAGAATTGCTGAACCAATGACGAAGCTGACTCGGAAGAATGAAGAGTTCATCTGGACGGAAGATTGCCAAGCAGCATTTGAGGAGTTGAAGAAGAGGCTCACTACTGCACCAATCCTTGCGCTACCCGCAGGATCCGGTGGTTTCACAATCTATAGTGATGCCTCGGACAAAGGACTGGGTTGCATTCTTCAACAACATGGGAAAGTGATTGCTTATGCATCTAGGCAATTACGGACTCATGAGAAGAACTATCCCACTCATGATCTGGAGCTTGCTACGGTGATCTTTGCGTTGAAGCTTTGGAAGCATTATCTATATGGAGAGAGAGTGGAAATATACACAGATCATAAAAGTCTGAAGTATGTTTTCACTCAGAAAGAGTTAAACATGAGGCAAAGGCGATGGCTGGAGTTGATGAAGGACTTCGACATCGACCTACAATACCATCCGGGTAAGGCTAATGTGGTCGCTGATGCACTTAGTCGATACCCAGTGGCGATGTTCTTAACCAAGGAGAGGCACCTGCTGGAGGACATAGAGAAGCTTGGATTGGAGATATTACTGCCTGGACAGAAGAAACTGGATGCTGATTCTGTGTTGATGAAGTTGCAAGTGAGCTCGTACCTGATGGACAAAATCAAGGAGACGCAGTTTCAGGATGAAGCACTTTGCAAGCTGAGAGATCAAGTGTTGGCAGGAACACTGGAGGGATTCTCGATCGCCAGCAATGGAGCTCTGAAGAATGGTACGAGGCTTTGTGTACCGTCTGGCGAACTGAGGAATGAGTTGATGAAGGAAGCGCATCAGTCTCAATATTCAATACATCCTGGAGCCAATAAGATGTATCGGGATATGCGCACTATTGTCTGGTGGAGTGGAATGAAGAAAGATGTCACCAGGTATGTCGCTAGATGCTTGATCTGTCAACAAGTGAAGGCTAGTAGACAGAGACCTGCAGGACTTCTACAACCACTGGATATTCCAGAGTGGAAGTGGGAGCATATCACAATGGATTTCGTGTCAGGACTGCCTCGTTCCCAAGGAGGGAAGGATGCCATCTGGGTAATAGTGGACCGACTAACCAAGTCAGCTCACTTTATCCCCTTCAAAGTTGGTTTATCCACTGAGAAGTTGGCAGCATTGTACATGCGGCACATCTACCGGATTCATGGCGTACCGGTAAGCATTGTTTCTGACCGAGACACTCGTTTTATCTCACATTTTTGGAAGAGTTTGCATGACAGCTTGGGGACCCAGTTGAAGTTCAGCACAGCTTATCATCCCCAGACTGACGGGCAATCTGAGAGGACGATCCAGACACTTGAAGATATGCTGCGAGCTTGTGTCTTGGAGTTTGGAGGATCGTGGGAAGACCATTTGCACTTGGTAGAGTTTTCTTACAATAACAGCTACCAAGCCAGTATTGGTATGACCCCATTTGAAGCTCTTTATGGACGTCGTTGCCGTACACCACTGGCATGGGACGACGTTGGTGAAAGAGTGCTGCTGGGTCCAGAGATGGTGACTGACGCAGCAGAGAAAGTAAAGATTATCAGAGACAAGCTCAGGATCGCCCAAGACAGACAGAAGCACTGGGCAGACAGCGGTCGACGACCACTGGCATTTGAAGAAGGAGATAAAGTCTTCGTGAAGATTTCTCCTACCAGAGGTACAATCAGGTTTGGCAGAGCTGGGAAGCTGAGTCCCAGATACATTGGTCCGTTCGAAGTTCTGAGCCGGATTAGAGAAGTGGCATATAGGTTAGCTCTACCAGCTAATCTAGAAGGCGTGCACAATGTCTTCCACGTTTCACAGCTCAGAGAGTATGTACCTGATGAGAACCACGTCTTGGACCATTCAGAGTTGGAAATCGAACCGAGCCTCACTTTGCCAGAGAAGCCAGTGGCGATCTTGGACAGAGGCGAGAAGAAGACCAGAACCTCAGTGACTCCCATTGTCCGAGTGATGTGGAGGCACGATTCCCCAGGCGAATCTACTTGGGAGCGAGAGGATGAGATGCGGGAGAAGTACCCGTACTTGTTTGAGACCTGAGGTAAATTCCTAACCTAACTCTTTAAATTTCGAGGACGAAATTTTTAAGGAGGGAAGGTTGTGAAACCCATAATTTTTAGTTTTTGCATTTTAAATTTCAATTCTAATTTTAATTGTTAAATAAAATTTGTTAGAATAATGTTAGATATTATTTGAGAATAATTAGTTAATATTGGTAATATTCATTAAATGTATATAAATTTTTCCAAAAATTTATTAACAAGGAATTTTGATTTTTTGACCAGACTTGAATCCAATTTGGAACATGAAACATTTCTTAAATTAATTTCAGAGTTTTAAAAAAATATAAGTTATAATTTTCTAAAGAAATTAGATAATATTTATAGCCCAATTGCCTTAAGTTTTAAATTCAAGCCTTTATATTTAAGCCCAAGGCCAAGAATCAATTATTTTCCTTAGGCCCAAGTTCAATGGCTTAAACCCATTAGTTATTGGGTTGAGTTCAAACCCATTAAGCTTATAAGTAACCAAGCTACTCTTTCACACAACCATCTGAACCTTTAGAGAATGGATTCATTCATTCTATTTGTTGGAGAACCTTTCGGTTCTTCATAACCGAAGAGCCCTTCGGGTTCCAACCTGACGTGAACTTCCGGCAGTCCACCTCCATGGCCGCCGGCCATCAATGGCGTGAAGGCTCTTGGCCTCCCCAAGATGAGTAACCCCCATCTTTTTTTTCCTTTATAAACCCCTCTTCCATCTCCATCTCCATCCCAACTTCTTTCCCCAAATTTCTGAGAAGAATCCCTAGATCTAACCCCTTCCCGGAGTTTCCGAGGGCCGAACACCTCCCCGGCGCCGCCCTGTGGCCGCCGTCAGCCGTCGGCGCCCGACCCCGCGCGATCTCCTGGTCCGTCGACCCCTCCGGCGCACCCCTGACGCCGGAGTTTGTTTCCGGTGACGCCCGTCCATCCCGAGTATTTCTGCAGTCCCGTTCCCGTCGGTTTTCGGTACACTCTGACCCAATATATATATATATATTTACTGTCTATGATGAATGCTGGTTCCCGGATCCTTCGGGAGTTCGGTTTTCGACAACGTAATTGTTACGTTGCAATTTCGGTTTTTCCGAAGTTCTCGGAAACACTTGTTGTGGTTTTCAGTTCTGGAAAAATTGGATGTTTTGATCAGAACAAGGTTCTGAGAATTCTCGGGTTTTCCGAGAAGTTTTCAGGAATAATTGGAGATTCAATTTAATGTTGGGTTCTGTTAGGACTTTGGATAGTTCTGTTGATTTGTTTTGCTCCTTAGCTTTGTTGGAAATTTTGTTATTAATGGTTGGCTTGGGAAAAATATATTTTGAATAAGAATACATTAGAGTTGAATTTTCTTGGGAAGTTTGGGTTCTGTTGTGTTATCGGATTTCCGATTTGAATTCAGAATTCTGGAATTTTTGGGAAAATATTCTATATGTGGAAGGTTATGTGAATTTGGGGTTATTTTGCAGGTATCGGACGCATTTCCCAGTTTTTGGGTTGTTCCGAAAATAGAGGGAATGCTGCCAAAATTTTCGAAAATTTAATAAAATGATTTTTAAAATGATTTTGGTATTTTTGGGCGACAACCATAATTGGTTACTGGCCCCAACGAAATGCAAACGCACCGGTTCGACCGGACGTTGAGGCAGAGTAGTTGAAAATGAAATTTGGACCAGAGTCTGAGACTTATAATTCTCTTTAAATATTATTTTGTAATTTATTAGTTTTTGTTAAAATTGTAGTTATTTAATTTTGAGACTAACCATATTTTCGTATTATTTCAATTTATGTAAATCGGGTTGTAAGGGCATAAGCCCAATTACTTATTTACTCGTACTGGAAAAATGTAATAATTAGGATTTATTTTATTTCTTTTCTGGATGTTGTAGTGTAACGTAAATAGTGGACTATATATTTATATATTCACATAAATGTTAGGAATTAGTTGATTAATTCATGATTTTCTCACTTATTAAATAAATAATAACTTTATGTATAAAATATAAAGTTTTAACAATTTAAATGATAAATTGCAATTTTTCCAAAAAGAAAGGATTAAATTGATGTTTTCTTATAAATAGTAAACCAATTGATAAATGTGTTCTAACTAGAATGAAAAGGATAAAATTTATTAGGAAAGATAATAGAGATTGTAATTAAGCACGCTTAGTTGGTTGAAGCAGTTTTATAAGTATAGATGCTCCATTTGTAGGATTTCGAAGGCGTAACTAGCATCTTTTCGGAACCTCCATCAACGACCAGTTTAAATCAAGGCAAGTACGGTTGTGTTTAATTGCAGTTTAAATAATATTAGAATTTTGCATGTTAAATACACAACTGTTACACGTACTCTCTCCTAGAGTTATATATTGAATCATTGCATCGGGATAATGGGGAGTAGTGTAGTTATCTATGATCAAAGCCAAATAGTTAATGAATGTGCGAGCTTACCCCTCTTCACACGGGGTTAGGCCGGACCGTATCAATAGGATACAATTGAATCATCCTAAACCGGTCATAGATACTACATACTCAAATCACAATTGTTTTATTTCATAGTTGGAAATCATTGTTTCAAAATTATTTAATATTGCAAGTTTTTAACCATTATGCAAATTGTTATTTTTCATAATTGTACTTGCTCCTTTCCTGACTGGATCCCCCACACCCAATAGGTTCTATTGATGACTCAGAGCTACTGATTAGTAGTTACTACGATCCGGAGCTGTACCCTGCTGTGCTCCCAGACGAGGTCTATGGAGATGATGATGACACTTCTGCTTAGTTGAAGTTTTAATTTATCTTTTAAATAAAATAAATGTTATGTTAAAGTTATGGACAAGCTTTGTAATGGACAAGTTTATATTAACGTTTAATTAAATGTTGTGGCAATTATAAGTTTCAAATGTTGTTGATTGTACCTGCATATGGAATACAGCTTACTGCCGCCGTCTCAACAACGGTGCAGGCTGGGCATGATCCGAGTCGACCCAAGAAATTGGGATCGGGTCGTGACATGTTTTTAGTGGTGGCCCATGCAGGTCTCTAATATCAACAACTTAGGAAAACCTAGGAAACAGTTAGAACACTAGAACATCAAATTGCCACAACATAGGACCGATATATATATACATATTATTTATTTTTGTTTGACTATAGATAGGCTACCTTGCTTATGTTTTTATCCTAAAACTTCCAGAGAATGACCACTGACAATACCAACCCTGCTGGCGATAGGATGTCAACACCTGACCATACCCCACCTCCCCAATCAAGTCCGGATCCTACACCTCGACAGCTGGCTGACCGTCCCCATAATACAACAACGGATCCATCATCTTCTCGGACGGAGATGCAACCCCCTGTGGTTACGCCCACTCCAGCTGCCCCACCAGTGCCTGTGGACCCCATTGACCTCATTGGTCTGCTTAGAGGAGTGCTAGAAGCTCAGAGAACTCAAGCTGAAGCTCATCGCGAGCAGACGGCCATTATGAGAGAAGGCATGGAGAATGCCCATAACGTGGCAATGGCTGCACTGGAAAGAGGAGAAGCAGCTCAACAGGAACCAAGGCCTGCCAAGGTAAACATAAATTTAAGGATTAATTTATGTAATAATAAGGCCATTTAATTAATAGAAATCATATTGCCAAGGTGGGCGATATTGAGAGCTTTAAGAAGCAGAACCCTCGACCTTTCAAGGGTACCGAAGGAATTGTCTATGCTGGTGAATGGCTTGACAATATGGAGCGTCTTCTGAGCGTCGCTCGACTTCCAGAAGACCTCAAGGCCGAAGCAGTGGGACTTCAACTGCAGAATGTAGCTAGCACCTGGTATCGGAATGAACCCCGACTCCAGGATAGACAGGTTGATTGGGACACCTTCAAGAGGTTGTTCAAGAGGAAGTTCTTCCCAACTTCAGAGTTGCGGGAAATGGAGCGACAATTCCAGAACCTGAAGCAGGGCAACATGACTGTGGGAGAGTATGCTGCTGAATTCGGCCAGCTCAGCCGATTTGCCAAGAACCTGGTGGCTGACCCTGACGATCGTGCTGAAAGGTTCAGATTTGGACTAAGAGAAGAAATCCGCACCTATGTGATCTCAGGCGGTGCTAAGACTTATGAGAAGATCCTGGAACGAGCACAAGACATAGAGAAGAGCCAACCTGCCCGTTCAAAGAGAGATTATCCTGGAACTAGCAACTTCCAGGGTAATCAGAAGAAGCCCAACAACAACAACAATAACAACAACAACAACAACAGGCCCCAGCATCACCAGCAAGCAAGGAATAATGATGTAGCACCCCAGAAGCAGATCCCTGTTTGTAGCTATTGCAAGAGGCCGGGTCATCAGGTGAACATCTGTCGGAAGAGGCTTGGACAATGTCTGATCTGTGGGTCTACCACCCACCAAGTGAAGGACTGCCCCTCAGCGGCCAACAGAGCTGGAGGAAATCAATAGAGGGGACCTCTGCCCACTCAGCAGCAACAATTTGGGCAACATCAACAGAAGACGGGACGAGTTTTTGCCCTAACTGCAGAGGAACCAGAGCCGGAGCAGGAACCTAATGCGGATGTCATATCAGGTTACATCTATGTATATTCTCATCCTGTATTAGTTTTATTCGACTCTGGTGCAACATACAGTTTCATAGCAACAAAGTTTATCTCTGCACACGATATAGTTACTGGCTTTAGCAAGAAGATCTGTAGAGTTATGACTGGAGGAGGACCCCTACCTATCACTGAGACCTGTGAATGCCCCATCACCATAGCTGGCCACCAATTTATAGCACCTTTGCTTGTCATGCCCTTACCCAACTATGATGTCGTCCTAGGGATGGACTGGTTGAGCAAGCAGCATGTGCTGATAGATTGTCACAGAGGATGTGTAATCTTCAGCCCACCTGGAGGGCCAGAGTTTGAAGTCTCTAGAGCTCCGGAGGTTATGGAGAGTATTGTCTACTCTATTACTGAAGAACCTGGACCACCCCATCCTATCATAGCGAAATTCATGGATGTTTTCCCTGATAGTCTTCCTGGGCTACCCCCAGATCGGGACATAGAATTCACTATTGATTTAGTCCCTGGCTCTCCCCCGATTTCTAAGGGATGTTATAGAGTCAACCCGAAGGAGGCTAAAGAGATGAAGGAGCAGATCAACGAACTGAAGTCTCTGGGATTCATTCGAGACGGAGCTTCACCCTGGGGAGCACCTGTCTTGTTTGTGCCCAAGAAGGACGGAACGGTACGGATGTGCATCGACTACCGGGCGCTGAACAATGTCACAATCAAGAACAAGTACCCTATGCCCCGGATCGATGACTTGTTTGACCAGTTGAGTGGAGCCAAGGTGTTTTCCAAGATTGATCTCAGGTCTGGCTATCATCAGATCAAGGTCAGGAAGGAAGACATTCCCAAAACGGCATTCAACACCAAGTATGGGCAGTTTGAATTCTTGGTCATGCCGTTTGGTCTGACAAATGCTTCTGCTGTGTTCATGAACCTTATGAACAAGGTTTTTCATGAATACTTAGACCAGTTTGTCGTCGTCTTCATTGATGACATACTGATCTATTCAAAGACGAAGGAGGAGCACGAAGAGCACCTCAGGAAAGTTCTGGAAACTTTGAGGAAAGAGAAGCTGTACGGTAAGCTATCCAAGTGTGAATTCTTTCTAGACAAAGTGGATTTTCTTGGCCATATTGTCACAAGAGAAGGAATTTCTGTGGATCCTAAGAAGATAGCTGCTGTGGAGAAGTGGCCTACCCCAAGCTCAGTTGCAGACATCAGAAGTTTCTTGGGCTTGGCGGGCTACTATCGTAAGTTCGTGAAGGACTTTGCTAGAATTGCTGAACCAATGACGAAGCTGACTCGGAAGAATGAAGAGTTCATCTGGACGGAAGATTGCCAAGCAGCATTTGAGGAGTTGAAGAAGAGGCTCACTACTGCACCAATCCTTGCGCTACCCGCAGGATCCGGTGGTTTCACAATCTATAGTGATACCTCGGACAAAGGACTGGGTTGCATTCTTCAACAACATGGGAAAGTGATTGCTTATGCATCTAGGCAATTACGGACTCATGAGAAGAACTATCCCACTCATGATCTGGAGCTTGCTGCGGTGATCTTTGCGTTGAAGCTTTGGAAGCATTATCTATATGGAGAGAGAGTGGAAATATACACAGATCATAAAAGTCTGAAGTATGTTTTCACTCAGAAAGAGTTAAACATGAGGCAAAGGCGATGGCTGGAGTTGATGAAGGACTTCGACATCGACCTACAATACCATCCGGGTAAGGCTAATGTGGTCGCTGATGCACTTAGTCGATACCCAGTGGCGATGTTCTTAACCAAGGAGAGGCACCTGCTGGAGGACATAGAGAAGCTTGGATTGGAGATATTACTGCCTGGACAGAAGAAACTGGATGCTGATTCTGTGTTGATGAAGTTGCAAGTGAGCTCGTACCTGATGGACAAAATCAAGGAGACGCAGTTTCAGGATGAAGCACTTTGCAAGCTGAGAGATCAAGTGTTGGCAGGAACACTGGAGGGATTCTCGATCGCCAGCAATGGAGCTCTGAAGAATGGTACGAGGCTTTGTGTACCGTCTGGCGAACTGAGGAATGAGTTGATGAAGGAAGCGCATCAGTCTCAATATTCAATACATCCTGGAGCCAATAAGATGTATCGGGATATGCGCACTATTGTCTGGTGGAGTGGAATGAAGAAAGATGTCACCAGGTATGTCGCTAGATGCTTGATCTGTCAACAAGTGAAGGCTAGTAGACAGAGACCTGCAGGACTTCTACAACCACTGGACATTCCAGAGTAGAAGTGGGAGCATATCACAATGGATTTCGTGTCAGGACTGCCTCGTTCCCAAGGAGGGAAGGATGCCATCTGGGTAATAGTGGACCGACTAACCAAGTCAGCTCACTTTATCCCCTTCAAAGTTGGTTTATCCACTGAGAAGTTGGCAGCATTGTACATGCGGCACATCTACCGGATTCATGGCGTACCGGTAAGCATTGTTTCTGACCGAGACACTCGTTTTATCTCACATTTTTGGAAGAGTTTACATGACAGCTTGGGGACCCAGTTGAAGTTCAGCACAGCTTATCATCCCCAGACTGACGGGCAATCTGAGAGGACGATCCAGACACTTGAAGATATGCTGCGAGCTTGTGTCTTGGAGTTTGGAGGATCGTGGGAAGACCATTTGCACTTGGTAGAGTTTTCTTACAATAACAGCTACCAAGCCAGTATTGGTATGACCCCATTTGAAGCTCTTTATGGACGTCGTTGCCGTACACCACTGGCATGGGACGACGTTGGTGAAAGAGTGCTGCTGGGTCCAGAGATGGTGACTGACGCAGCAGAGAAAGTAAAGATTATCAGAGACAAGCTCAGGATCGCCCAAGACAGACAGAAGCACTGGGCAGACAGCGGTCGACGACCACTGGCATTTGAAGAAGGAGATAAAGTCTTCGTGAAGATTTCTCCTACCAGAGGTACAATCAGGTTTGGCAGAGCTGGGAAGCTGAGTCCCAGATACATTGGTCCGTTCGAAGTTCTGAGCCGGATTGGAGAAGTGGCATATAGGTTAGCTCTACCAGCTAATCTAGAAGGCGTGCACAATGTCTTCCACGTTTCACAGCTCAGAGAGTATGTACCTGATGAGAACCACGTCTTGGACCATTCAGAGTTGGAAATCGAACCGAGCCTCACTTTGCCAGAGAAGCCAGTGGCGATCTTGGACAGAGGCGAGAAGAAGACCAGAACCTCAGTGACTCCCATTGTCCGAGTGATGTGGAGGCACGATTCCCCAAGCGAATCTACTTGGGAGCGAGAGGATGAGATGCGGGAGAAGTACCCGTACTTGTTTGAGACCTGAGGTAAATTCCTAACCTAACTCTTTAAATTTCGAGGACGAAATTTTTAAGGAGGGAAGGTTGTGAAACCCATAATTTTTAGTTTTTGCATTTTAAATTTCAATTCTAATTTTAATTGTTAAATAAAATTTGTTAGAATAATATTAGATATTATTTGAGAATAATTAGTTAATATTGGTAATATTCATTAAATGTATATAAATTTTTCCAAAAATTTATTAACAAGGAATTTTGATTTTTTGACCAGACTTGAATCCAATTTGGAACATGAAACATTTCTTAAATTAATTTCAGAGTTTTAAAAAAATATAAGTTATAATTTTCTAAAGAAATTAGATAATATTTATAGCCCAATTGCCTTAAGTTTTAAATTCAAGCCTTTATATTTAAGCCCAAGGCCAAGAATCAATTATTTTCCTTAGGCCCAAGTTCAATGGCTTAAACCCATTAGTTATTGGGTTGAGTTCAAACCCATTAAGCTTATAAGTAACCAAGCTACTCTTTCACACAACCATCTGAACCTTTAGAGAATGGATTCATTCATTCTATTTGTTGGAGAACCTTTCGGTTCTTCATAACCGAAGAGCCCTTCGGGTTCCAACCTGACGTGAACTTCCGGCAGTCCACCTCCATGGCCGCCGGCCATCAATGGCGTGAAGGCTCTTGGCCTCCCCAAGATGAGTAACCCCCATCTTTTTTTTCCTTTATAAACCCCTCTTCCATCTCCATCTCCATCCCAACTTCTTTCCCCAAATTTCAGAGAAGAATCCCTAGATCTAACCCCTTCCCGGAGTTTCCGAGGGCCGAACACCTCCCCGGCGCCGCCCTGTCGCCGCCGTCAGCCGTCGGCGCCCGACCCCGCGCGATCTCCTGGTCCGTCGACCCCTCCGGCGCACCCCTGACGCCGGAGTTTGTTTCCGGTGACGCCCGTCCATCCCGAGTATTTCTGCAGTCCCGTTCCCGTCGGTTTTCGGTACACTCTGACCCAATATATATATATATTTACTGTCTATGATGAATGCTGGTTCCCGGATCCTTCGGGAGTTCGGTTTTCGACAACGTAATTGTTACGTTGCAATTTCGGTTTTTCCGAAGTTCTCGGAAACACTTGTTGTGGTTTTCAGTTCTGGAAAAATTGGATGTTTTGATCAGAACAAGGTTCTGAGAATTCTCGGGTTTTCCGAGAAGTTTTCAGGAATAATTGGAGATTCAATTTAATGTTGGGTTCTGTTAGGACTTTGGATAGTTCTGTTGATTTGTTTTGCTCCTTAGCTTTGTTGGAAATTTTGTTATTAATGGTTGGCTTGGGAAAAATATATTTTGAATAAGAATACATTAGAGTTGAATTTTCTTGGGAAGTTTGGGTTCTGTTGTGTTATCGGATTTCCGATTTGAATTCAGAATTCTGGAATTTTTGGGAAAATATTCTATATGTGGAAGGTTATGTGAATTTGGGATTATTTTGCAGGTATCGGACGCATTTCCCAGTTTTTGGGTTGTTCCGAAAATAGAGGGAATGCTACCGAAATTTTCGGAAATTTAATAAAATGATTTTTAAAATGATTTTGGTATTTTTGGGCGACAACCATAATTGGTTACTGGCCCCAACGAAATGCAAACGCACCGGTTCGACCGGACGTTGAGGCAGAGTAGTTGAAAATGAAATTTGGACCAGAGTCTGAGACTTATAATTCTCTTTAAATATTATTTTGTAATTTATTAGTTTTTGTTAAAATTGTAGTTATTTAATTTTGAGACTAACCATATTTTCGTATTATTTCAATTTATGTAAATCGGGTTGTAAGGGCATAAGCCCAATTACTTATTTACTCGTACTGGAAAAATGTAATAATTAGGATTTATTTTATTTCTTTTCTGGATGTTGTAGTGTAACGTAAATAGTGGACTATATATTTATATATTCACATAAATGTTAGGAATTAGTTGATTAATTCATGATTTTCTCACTTATTAAATAAATAATAACTTTATGTATAAAATACAAAGTTTTAACAATTTAAATGATAAATTGCAATTTTTCCAAAAAGAAAGGATTAAATTGATGTTTTCTTATAAATAGTAAACCAATTGATAAATGTGTTCTAACTAGAATGAAAAGGATAAAATTTATTAGGAAAGATAATAGAGATTGTAATTAAGCACGCTTAGTTGGTTGAAGCAGTTTGATAAGTATAGATGCTCCATTTGTAGGATTTCGAAGGCGTAACTAGCATCTTTTCGGAACCTCCATCAACGACCAGTTTAAATCAAGGCAAGTACGGTTGTGTTTAATTGCAGTTTAAATAATATTAGAATTTTGCATGTTAAATACACAACTGTTACACGTACTCTCTCCTAGAGTTATATATTGAATCATTGCATCGGGATAATGGGGAGTAGTGTAGTTATCTATGATCAAAGCCAAATAGTTAATGAATGTGCGAGCTTACCCCTCTTCACACGGGGTTAGGCCGGACCGTATCAATAGGATACAATTGAATCATCCTAAACCGGTCATAGATACTACATACTCAAATCACAATTGTTTTATTTCATAGTTGGAAATCATTGTTTCAAAATTATTTAATATTGCAAGTTTCTAACCATTATGCAAATTGTTATTTTTCATAATTGTACTTGCTCCTTTCCTGACTGGATCCCCCACACCCAATAGGTTCTATTGATGACTCAGAGCTACTGATTAGTAGTTACTACGATCCGGAGCTGTACCCTGCTGTGCTCCCAGACGAGGTCCATGGAGATGATGATGACACTTCTGCTTAGTTGAAGTTTTAATTTATCTTTTAAATAAAATAAATGTTATGTTAAAGTTGTGGACAAGCTTTGTAATGGACAAGTTTATATTAACGTTTAATTAAATGTTGTGGCAATTATAAGTTTCAAATGTTGTTGATTGTACCTGCATATGGAATACAGCTTACTGCCGCCGTCTCAACAACGGTGCAGGCTGGGCATGATCCGAGTCGACCCAAGAAATTGGGATCGGGTCGTGACATGTTTTTAGTGGTGGCCCATGCAGGTCTCTAATATCAACAACTTAGGAAAACCTAGGAAACAGTTAGAACACTAGAACATCAAATTGCCACAACATAGGACCGATATATATATACATATTATTTATTTTTGTTTGACTATAGATAGGCTACCTTGCTTATGTTTTTATCCTAAAACTTCCAGAGAATGACCACTGACAATACCAACCCTGCTGGCGATAGGATGTCAACACCTGACCATACCCCACCTCCCCAATCAAGTCCGGATCCTACACCTCGACAGCTGGCTGACCGTCCCCATAATACAACAACGGATCCATCATCTTCTCGGACGGAGATGCAACCCCCTGTGGTTACGCCCACTCCAGCTGCCCCACCAGTGCCTGTGGACCCCACTGACCTCATTGGTCTGCTTAGAGGAGTGCTAGAAGCTCAGAGAACTCAAGCTGAAGCTCATCGCGAGCAGACGGCCATTATGAGAGAAGGCATGGAGAATGCCCATAACGTGGCAATGGCTGCACTGGAAAGAGGAGAAGCAGCTCAACAGGAACCAAGGCCTGCCAAGGTAAACATAAATTTAAGGATTAATTTATGTAATAATAAGGCCATTTAATTAATGGAAATCATATTGCCAAGGTGGGCGATATTGAGAGCTTTAAGAAGCAGAACCCTCGACCTTTCAAGGGTACCGAGGGAATTGTCTATGCTGATGAATGGCTTGACAATATGGAGCGTCTTCTGAGCGTCGCTCGTCTTCTGACCTCAAGTCCTCATTCCTCTTTCCAAAGCCGTCTGCAATCCTTGGTTGAGCAACACATTCTGCTCTTGTAGCTGAGTGTGCATGCGCTGCTGGGCCAACATCTGATATTGCTGAGCAGCCATCATTCCTTTCATGATCTCCAGAAGGGCTGGTGTGTCTACTTGGGTAGGTGGAACTGTTGTTGGTGGTGGAACATCCGGATACTGCGGTTCAGCTGCTGGTTCTACTATCACTTCTTCTTGGATAGCCTCCTGAGGTGAGATTGGCCCTTGTTGCTGACCAACCTGGTCAGGTTGCCCATGTTGCCCCTGTTGTTGCTGCCTAGCTCTGACCAATGCGGACAAAGTGCCCCTAAGAAAAGGGACAAGAGAACAATCAAACAGCCGGACATGAAGGATCAATGAAGCCAAAGGATACCGGAATGTCAAGCAAGGGTTGAGAATAACGAATCATGAGATCAAGGGGGGACACGTGTGATTGAGACATCCTATAAATCAAAACACCCCACAAGTCTGAAATCAGACCTGCATGGGCCACCACTAAAACCTTGTCACGCCCCAGAACCAGAATACTGGAGAGCGGAGGAATGACTCAGCCAGCTACGTATTACGGGTATATGAATACCGTATAATACGATCAATGCTGTCTAACCAGACGAGGGGGTACATACTACATGAAAGTCTTACTATGGTCACTTCATATCTATTGTCTCAATCATTCAAACAAGAAGCAAAAATAGAGAACATGTAAGATAAAGCAGTAAGGCGTCCCGAACGCTTAGTCAAAATGTTCTTGAGATCTGGCTTTACAAAACATAGCCAGATGGTATAGTAACATATACACAATTGTTATCAGCTGCAGTCTGACTTAGTTACAATTATGTAAAAGTAAGTGCAAGATAATCCGACTAACATGTCGGTGCCAAACGGCTAAGTATGAAGTAAATAACAAAACGAGCGGTGAAGTAAGGAACCCACTCGAGTCCTCCTGCGATCATTCCTCTAGTATTGACCATCTTGGAGGTGGAAGTAATCTGGATCCTCGAGGACTGGCTCTAAATCTGGCCATGCAAAACCAGAGAGGTTAGACCTCTAATAGCAAGTACCACAAGGAAGGACGATATAAAGGATTTAACCAGTAAGTAAGAGAATATAATAATAGATCTCTGCTTTCCACTAGGATTCACATAACATCACGACACTTCGAACCAACCTCCCAACCAAACAAGGACAGAAGTTGGCCCGTCATGTCCTGACATTCTGATCATCTCAGTTAGGCAACAGAGTAGGTACAGTACACAAACAATCATCTTGAACGGCCAATCAATTACTACGGCTTGCTATTGTGAGTCCCAAGTTATCCTGGAATTATACAAATAGGGATTCCTCAGTTCTTACTATGTGCGAGCAAGGCTAGTCTATCCAGTCAATCAATTGTGCCAATCATGTAATTAGACGAGTCCCAGCGGGACGCCCGCCGTTAATATACCATGTACAATAATAATATAAGCAGATACCGCTCCCTGCCCGTGTGTCAGGTTTACAGTATCTGTGGGAACCAGCCGGCCCGTCGGGTACTACTAGTCCCAAGGGGGCTGCCATGTAAGAACTCGGGGATCCATTCTCTCCATGCAATCATTATTTTTATTTAACTTAATAGTCCCTACGTTGAGTGAAATCCCATGCCGTGGATCATGGTCCTTCAGATGAGTACTTTCGTACGGGATACGATATGCGCAACTCTACAACGATACCCGTGGGGCTAGGTTGTAGGTCTTACATAGCGTAATACAACAATCAATTCTAACCACGGAGTAATCATGCCTTGACCATAAAGTACACATGCTGCTTTTGTAGAAAAATAATTAAATAAATAAATAAATAGATTGAAGCCTGCATGTGCCTGTACGTCAATATTCGGGATCAGCCAGTCGATTACAATAGTTCATTACATGAACGTGTCTCATTCATTCAATTCAATAAGACGACTAGCCAGTCTCTTAGTTCCAACTAGGAACGCATGATCAATTTTTAGTCAAGATAACCATCGTCATCAATGGTGACAAGGCATGAAAGTCGATTAGTATTAAATGGGGTCGAGTCTATAACTCTCAAGTCTAAGTTCCAGTCTTACTGGGTATCCATAAACCAATTAAGACACAAGGCACGTTCTACACAACCATATGTATTAAAAATATTAACATGCTAAAATTATCGAGTTCATGCAAAAAGCATAAGGATATAATAGAAGAACTATCATGCCACCATTGAATGAATAAATTATAGAACAAATAAAAACACCCAGGTCAGGAAGTCACGCCAACAAGTCTATGCTAAGGCCAAAAGTCACGCCAAGTCTAGTAGGTAGGAGTGAGCGTGAAAACAGCGTGAGCGTGAAAAGCGGGATAAGAAATTCACGCACGCACGCAGAAATGTACGTGACTAAAAATTCACGCACGTAAAGATGTGCGTGACTGAAAATTCACGCAGACTAAAAATTCACGCACGCACGTAAGAACGTGAGCGTGACTCAAAATTCACGCTGACATGTAAGAACATGAGCGTGACTAAAAATTCACGCACGCACGTAAGAACGTGAGCGTGACTCAAAATTCACGCTGACATGTAAGAACGTGAGCGTGACTAAAAATTCACGCACGCACGTAAGAACGTGAGCGTGACTCAAAATTTACGCACGCACGTAAGAACGTGAGCGTGACTCAAAATTCACGCTGACATGTAAGAACATGAGCGTGACTAAAAATTCACGCACGCACGTAAGAACGTGTGCGTGACTAAAAACTCACGCTGGCACGTAAGAACGTGTGCGTAACTGAACCTTCGTTCCAAGCCAGAAATAAAGTTCCCATGGTTCAGAACCCATGGACAACCGAGAATACACGCCAGGTTGGGAGATCAAAACCCATGAACAACCGAGAATACAACAACTTAGATCTAGAAGAAACAAGCCAAAGAAATCAAAAATGCCAAGTACTAAACTCTCTCAGGATCGTGAGAGGAAGAATAATGAACCATAAAAATGGTTCTCCAAGCAAGGAGCAAGATGTACTTGCCTGCTGTTGGTTGGTGGAAGAGAGTGGTGAGGAAGAAGAAGTAATGGTGAAGGAGAGTAATGAGGAGAGAGAAGGGGATGAGGGCTTTAAATAGGAAGGGTGGTGGTAGGTGGGGTTATTGGGTCGAGTTTGTTCGGATCCAACCAAGGCAACCCGAAAGCAAAGCAGAGAGGTTAAAAGCAGAAAATAAATGCAGGAATAAAATTGTAGGAAATAAAATACAGATAATTAATTAACATAAAATTAAAAAAATTTAAATACAGGATAATACATGATAAATACTAAATAAATATACATGAGTTGTACATGTATATAAAAAAAATACGCATTCTGGGAACGGGGAGTGACATCTCTACCCACCTTAGAAAAATTCTGTCCTCGGAATTTCAAATCCAAGCGGGTAAAAATATCGGAGCTAAACTAATACAAGCAATTCTAGTGAGCAAGCAATCATTTTTACCATATCAAAGCAAGTACTATATATGTAAAGTCATCATTCTACGATATCAAGTAGCTCTACCCATACGGTGATAAGCATGAAGAATCAAGACAATCAAGGTATACAGAAAGAGATATACCTTGTGAGTCAAACAGGTGTGGATACCGTGATCGGATATCATCCTCACGTTTCCACGTTGACTCTCCCAAGGAGTGATGACTCCAAGCAACACGGACAAGACTAATTGTTCGGTTCTTAAGTATCTTCTCTCTTTGGTCCAAAATGGATACAGGCTGTTCCTCGTAAGACAGGTTGGTACCAACAACCAGCTCCGAATGATCGAGGACATGGCTTGGGTCCGATACATACCTACGTAATTGAGATACATGAAATACGTCATGCACCTCTCGTAACGAAGGTGGGAGAGATAAACGATAAGCAACATCGTCTACCCGATCAAGGATAACAAATGGGCCCACGTACCACGGACTCAATTTCCCGCGAACGCCAAATCTAATGACCCCACGAGTAGGTGAGATCCGCAAGAATACGTGGTCCCCAACAAAGAACTCTAACGGCCTACGATGCTGGTCCGCCCAATGACGATGCCGGTCCTGCGCAACTCGAAGTCGCTCTCTAATTCCCTTAATCACTTCAACCGTCTGAATAATCATTTCTGGGCCTAACATCTTCCTCTCCCCGATATCATCCCATGCAAGTGGCGACCTGCACTTCTTACCATATAGTGCTTCAAATGGCGCCATCTGGATATTGGCTTGATAACTATTGTTGTATGAGAACTCGACTAAGTGCAGGTGACTCTCCCAAGACCCTCCAAAATTTAGAGTGCAAGCTCGTAACATATCTTCTAAAGTCTGAATCGTTCTTTCTGATTGCCCATCCGTCTGCGGATGGTAGGCCGTGCTAAATCTTAACTTGGTACCCAGACTATAATGTAAGCTCTTCCAGAAATGTGATGTAAAGCGGGTATCTCGGTCCGACACAATACTGACAGGGACTCCATGCTGCCTGACTATCTGTTGCATATACAACTCTGCCAACTTTTCTGTAGATTGCCCTACTCTGAAAGGAAGAAAGTGTGCTACCTTCGTAAGTCGGTCCACTATTACCCAAATAGCGTCCTTACCACTTGGTGATCTCGGTAAACCGGTCACAAAGTCCACTGTAATATACTCCCATTTCCATTCCGGAATAGGAAGCGGTTGCATTAACCCAGTTGGCCTTTGCTGTTCTGCTTTCACTTGCTGACATACCAAGCAACGGGAAACAAATCTAGCTATCTCCCTCTTCATCCCGTTCCACCAGAAATGCTGCTTGATATCTTGGTACATCTTGGTCCCTCCAGGATGAATAGAATACTGGGAACTGTGAGCTTCTGCCATAACCTCCTGTCTGATATCTCCACTAGGCACACATAGACGTGATCCAAACCTAAGTGTACCATCTTCATGAATTCTCATCTCTTTCCTGAGTCCTGACTCACACTCTGCCCTAAGCTTCTGAATCCTTGGGTCTTGTGCCTGAGCTGCCTTGATTCTGTCTACCAAGTCGGATTGAACTTGCAGACTTATTAGAACTCCTACATCACTAGGAAGTATAACTTCGATGCCCATCTCCTGAAGGTCTTCTAAGATATGTCTCTGTGCTGTTAACATAAATGTGTCGTCTCTCTTGCTAAGAGCGTCTGCTACTACATTAGCCTTGCCTGGATGATACTGAAGCTCCACGTCATAATCCTTGATCAACTCCAACCATCTTCTCTGCCTCATGTTTAGTTCTTTCTGAGTAAAGATGTACTTCAGACTTTTATGGTCTGTGTACATGTCCACTCGGTCACCATATAAGTAATGCCTCCATAGCTTCAGAGCAAACACTACTGCCGCTAATTCCAAATCATGAGTTGGGTAATTCTTTTCGTGGTCCCGAAGCTGCCTAGATGCATATGCTATCACCTTCCCATGTTGCATAAGGACACATCCAAGTCCTTTACCTGACGCATCGCAATATACTGTAAAACCTCCGGGTCCAACTGGCAATGTAAGAATAGGTGCTGATATCAACTTCTGCTTCAAAGTCTCGAATGATGCCTGACATTCTGTCGACCAAACGAATGGTACATCCTTCCGGGTCAAGCGGGTCATGGGTACTGAAAGCCTTGTAAAGTCTGACACAAACCTTCTGTAATATCCTGCCAATCCCAAAAAACTCCGTACATCTGCTACGGTCTTGGGTACTGGCCAACTTTCTAATGCTTCTACCTTCTTGGGATCTACTGCTACTCCAGCTCCTGATATGATGTGACCCAAAAATAAAATATGATCCGACCAAAACTCACACTTGCTGAGCTTGGCATACAACTGGTTCTCTCTCAGAACCTGCAACACTTTCCTGAGGTGGTCTTCATGCTCCTCTTCACTAGCAGAGTATACGAGAATGTCGTCAAGAAACACAACGACAAACTGGTCTAAGTATGGCATAAAGATACGATTCATCAAATCCATGAATATTGCTGGAGCATTGGTCAAACCAAACGGCATTACTAAGAATTCATAATGCCCATACTTCGACCTAAATACTGTCTTGGGAATATCTTCCTTCCGAACCCTCACCTGATGGTACCCTGAGCGAAGATCTATCTTGGAGAAAACTCTAGCTTTGCTCAACTGATCAAATAAGTCGTCGATCCTGGGTAATGGGTACTTGTTCTTCACTGTTGCCGCGTTAAGCTTCCTGTAGTCAATGCACAATCTGGATGACCCATCCTTCTTTCCTACAAGTACCACTGGTGCTGTCCATGGTGATACGCTAGCTTGGATGAACTTCTTCTCCTTCAGTTCCTCTATGTGCTGATATACCTTGGCCTGCTCTGAATCCGACATTCTGTAAACTCGATCTGATATCGGTTTAGTTCCTGGTGCCAATTCTATACTGAACTCAATATCTCTAATCGGTGGTAGACCTGGAAGTTCTTCAGGAAATACGTCTAGAAACTCTTCAACTACCTTCGGAATCTGAACTTCTTCCATTGCCGTTATTACTCCCTGCTCTTGTTGAGTTGTCCCTGATCTGACTAAGGTGAACCGCTTCATGCCTGGAATATCAAAAGATACACTCCCTCTACGACAATCTATTGTCGCATGACTGTCTTTTAGCCAGTCCATGCCTAAGATAACGTCGAAATTTCCAACAGGAAATTCTATCAACCGGGCGGGTAAGGAATGCCCGCAAACTACAACACTACATGCTAAAATTACTCTACTAACTCCTACGAGCCCATTACCAGTGAGTATATTCAACCTCCCTGGCAATGCCTCGAACTCCATTCCTAGCCGTGTCACAAATTGTGCAGAAATAAATGAATGGGATGCTCCCGAATCAAACAATGCTACTGCGGGATATGAGGCGACGAGAATGTTACCTGCCACAACATCTCCCGATGCCAATGCCTCCTCCAAGGACAGAGTGAATGCTTGCCCTCGACCTCCTTGCTGGTTTCCATGCTGCGGCCTAGCCTGATGCTGTTGTTGGCCCCTTCCTTGATGATGCTGGGGTAGTCTATGCTGGTGTTGCTGCATCGGCGGCCCCTGCTGCCGAAACATCTGAGCCTGCGGCATAAACGGATGCTGTGCCAACGGCCTTACTGCCACTGCTGGTCCTCGATTCTGCCCTGCCCCTGGTGCTGGCAGAGCAGGAAACTGTTGCCCTGGTCCTCCTGACCTCGAATTCATGGAACATGTGGTAACCCGATGGTCTGGATTTCCACATATCAGACACAGTCCATTCAATGTCTGACACACATCTCTAGTGTGCCCCATCTTTCCACAATAAGTGCAGCCCGCCGGGGGTTGCTGGTTCTTCCTCTGTTGCTGTTGCTGCTGCCTGGGTGGTGGTACTGGTCCTCGTATCGCCACATCGTGGATACGAATGCCAAGGGATGGTGCTGTTGTTCCGGGCGCTGCTCCCCCTCCTCCTTCAATCTGACTACGGGATCTCTTCTGACCCCCAGTCCTTGTCGCAAGCCTCTGAATGGTGATCTCATGCCTTTGAGTTGCCGTCAATACTTCGTCAAAAGTTTGGTAATTGTGCCCCTCTATCAATTGCAAGAGTTCAAGATGAAACCCTTGCTGAAACCTCATGGCCCTCTGGCTCTCTGTTGCTACCATCTCTGGGGCGAATCTACTCAATCTGCAGAACTCTCCTGCATAAGCATCTACAGTCTTGCCGGCCTGCCTGAGGTTGATAAACTTCTGTTGTAGCTCAAACTGTGCCACAACTTCATAGTACTTGGTCTTGAATCTTGCAGTGAAATCGTCCCAAGCCACAGGACGTCTGATGCCCACTTCCTCTGATTCCCACCAATCACGTGCGAGATCCTGAAGTAACAACTTCACTAGATCCACACGTTCTTCTGCTGGTACCTTAGCTGCTGTCAGAATAGCCTCAATATCCTTAAGCCATGCATCTGCCGAGATGGCATCCTCCGTGCCCTCGAAACGGCGGGGGTTGTACTTGTAAAACTTGGCTGATGCTCCTGAATCAGTCCTCATTCCTCTTTCCAAAGCCGTCTGTAATCCTTGGTTGAGCAACACATTCTGCTCTTGTAGCTGAGTGTGCATGCGCTGTTGGGCCAACATCTGATGTTACTGAGCAGCCATCATTCCTCTCATGATCTCCAGAAGGGCTGGTGTGTCTACTTAGGTAGGTGGAACTGTTGGTGGTGGTGGAACATCCGGATACTGCGGTTCAGCTGCTGGTTCTACTATCACTTATTCTTGGATAGCCTCCTGAGGTGAGACTGGCCCTTGTTGCTGACCAACCTGGTCAGGTTGCCCATGTTGCCCCTGTTGTTGCTGTCCAGCTCTGACCAATACGGACGAAGTGCCCCTAAGAAAAGGGACAAGAGAACAATCAAACAACCGGACATGAAGGATCAATGAAGCTAAAGGATACCGGAATGTCAAGCAAGGGTTGAGAATAACGAATCATGAGATCAAGGGGGGACACGTGTGATTGAGACATCCTATAAATCAAAACACCCCACAAGTCTGAAATCAGACCTGCATGGGCCACCACTAAAACCTTGTCACGCCCCAGAACCAGAATACTGGAGAGCGGGGGAATGACTCAGCCAGCTACGTATTACGGGTAGATAAATATCGTATAATACGATCAATGCTGTCTAACCAGACGAGTGGGTACATACTACATGAAAGTCTTACTATGGTCACTTCACATCTATTGTCTCAATCATTCAAACAAGAAGCAAAAATAGAGAACATGCAAGATAAAGCAGTAAGGCGTCCCGAACGCTTAGTCAAAATGTTCTTGAGATCTGGCTTTACAAAACATAGCCAGATGGTATAGTAACATATACACAATTATTATCAGCTGTAGTCTGACTTAGTTACAATTATGTAAAAGTAAGTGCAAGACAATCCGACTAACATGTCGGTGCCAAACGGCTAAGTATGAAGTAAATAACAAAACGAGCGGTGAAGTAAGGAACCCACTCGAGTCCTCCTGCGATCATTCCTCTAGTATTGACCATCTTGGAGGTGGAAGTAATCTGGATCCTCGAGGACTGGCTCTAAATCTGGCCATGCAAAACCAGAGAGGTTAGACCTCTAATAGCAAGTACCACAAGGAAGGACGATATGAAGGATTTAACCAGTAAGTAAGAGAATATAATAATAGATCTCTGCTTTCTACTAGAATTTATATAACATCGCGACACTTCGAACCAACCTCCCAACCAAACAAGGACAGAAGTTGGCCCGTCATGTCCTGACATTCTGATCATCTCAGTTAGGCAACAGAGTAGGTACAGTACACAAACAATCATCTTGAACGGCTAATCAACTACTACGGCTTGCTATTATGAGTCCCAAGTTATCCTGGAATTATACAAATAGGGATTCCTCAGTTCTTACTATGTGCGAGCAAGGCTAGTCTATCCAGTCAATCAATTGCACCAATCATGTAATTAGACGAGTTCCAGCGGGACGCCCGTCGTTAATATACCATGTACAATAATAATATAAGCAGATACCGCTCCCTGCCCGTGTGGCAGGTTTACAGTATCTGTGGGAACCAACCGGCCCGTCGGGTACTACTAGTCCCAAGGGGGCTGCCATGTAAGAACTCGGGGATCCATTCTCTCCATGCAATCATTATTTTTATTTAACTTAATAGTCCCTACGTTGAGTGAAATCCTATGTCGTGGATCATGGTCCTTCAGATGAGTACTTTCGTATGGGGTACGATATGCGCAACTCTACAACGATACCCGTGCGGCTAGGTTGTAGGTCTTACATAGCGTAATGCAACAATCAATTCTAACCACGGAGTAATCATGCCTTGACCATAAAGTACACATGCTGCTTTTGTAGAAAAATAATTAAATAAATAAATAAATAGATTGAAGCCTGCATGTGCCTGTACGTCAATATTCGGGATCAGCCAGTCGATTACAATAGTTCATTACATGAACGTGTCTCATTCATTCAATTCAATAAGACGACTAGCCAGTCTCTTAGTTCCAACTAGGAACGCATGATCAATTTTTAGTCAAGATAACCATCGTCATCAATGGTGACAAGGATGAAAGTCGATTAGTATTAAATGGGGTCGAGTCTATAACTCTCAAGTCTAAGTTCCAGTCTTACTGGGTATCCATAAACCAATCAAGACACAAGGCACGTTCTACACAACCATATGTATTAAAAATATTAACATGCTAAAATTATCGAGTTCATGCAAAAAGCATAAGAATATAATAGAAGAACTATCATGCCACCATTGAATGAATAAATTATAGAATAAATAAAAATACCCAGGTCAGGAAGTCACGCCAACAAGTCTATGCTAAGGCCAAAAGTCACGCCAAGTCTAGTAGGTAGGAGTGAGCGTGAAAACAGCGTAAGCGTGAAAAGCGGGATAAGAAATTCACGCACGCACGCAGAAATGTACGTGACTAAAAATTCACGCACGCAAAGATGTGCGTGACTGAAAATTCACGCAGACTAAAAATTCACGCACGTACGTAAGAACGTGAGCGTGACTCAAAATTCACGCTGACATGTAAGAACATGAGCGTGACTAAAAATTTACGCATGCACGTAAGAACGTGAGCGTGACTCAAAATTTACGCTGACATGTAAGAACATGAGCGTGACTAAAAATTCACGTACGCATGTAAGAACGTGAGCGTGACTCAAAATTCACGCTGACATGTAAGAACATGAGCGTGACTAAAAATTCACGCACGCACGTAAGAACGTGAGCGTGACTCAAAATTCACGCTGACGGGTAAGAACATGAGCGTGACTAAAAATTCACGCACGCACGTAAGAACGTATGCGTGACTAAAAACTCACGCTGGCACGTAAGAACGTGTGCGTGACTGAACCTTCGTTCCAAGCCAGAAATGAAGTTCCCATGGTTCAGAACCCATGGACAACCGAGAATACACGCCAGGTTGGAAGATCAAAACCCATGAACAACCGAGAATACAACAACTTAGATCTAGAAGAAACAAGCCAAAGAAATCAAAAATGCCAAGTACTAAACTCTCTCAGGATCGTAAGAGGAAGAATAATGAACCATAAAAATGGTTCTCCAAGCAAGGAGCAAGATGTACTTGCCTGCTGTTGGTTGGTGGAAGAGAGTGGTGAGGAAGAAGAAGTAATGGTGAAGGAGAGTAATGAGGAGAGAGAAGGGGATGAGGGCTTTAAATAGGAAGGGCGGTGGTAGGTAGGGTTATTGGGTCGGGTTTGTTCGGATCCAACCAAGACAACCCGAAAGCAAAGCAGAGAGGTTAAAAGCAGAAAATAAATGCAGGAAATAAAATGCAGATAATTAATTAACATGAAATTAAAGGAATTTAAATACAGGATAATACATGATAAATACTAAATAAATATACATGAGTTGTACATGTATATAAAAACAAATATGTATTCTGGGAACGGGGAGTGACAGTCGAGAATTAGACTTTTGGGTAGGTATTCTTAGACATTTATTTTATACCAAACGTATTGGTGATGTCTGTTTCAGCATCTGGAGATTGTTGCACGAGTTTAACTTTTGTGTGGCGCACTGAGTGGTTGGTATTATTGGTTTCACCAACAAAGGACCCTAGGCGAGTACATTCGTTGTTTGTTTTTGATATTGTTAATTACTATAGTTTATTGTTAGTCATTTAATATTTGGTTCTTGACACGCTTGTCATACGGATACCACATCTGTCTTCTTTCATATTTTGTCATGTTTCTTACCTGTAGTATCGGGAAGGGGAAGTACCAATCAGATGTGTGATTTGACCGTAGACATTATAGACATCATAGATATTGTAGACATCATAGACATTGTTTATTTCTTGCAAAGTAGACATCTTAGACATTGTTTATTTCTTGCAAAGTAGATAACGTAGACATTGTTTATTTTATTGCTATTTAGACATCGTGGTGTAAGTGTCCCTAGACCGATCACATATCGAAAAGGTACTTCAAAACACATAGATAGTATTTCCTTTGGTATTACTCATTTACTGTTGTCATGTAGTTTCATGTCTCCTTTTTTCATGCTTCTTGTTACCATTATCCTGATTATTTTATCATGTATTTGATGGTTAACCTATGTATTATAGTCGTTATCATATATTGGAGCTGCAATCAATGAATTGTACTTATTCGATTTCTGATTGGAAACCACTATTTTTCAGATAGTCGCCGCTACGCTATGCTTGGACCATTGGGGGACATGGGTATATACGGAGGCCAAACCTAGAGAATAGTTAGATAGTTGAGTATTTATTTAGTTATTTTTATTTTGTGAGATATTGTACTCTATATCCAAATGTAAACTTATGAATATTGTAATCAGTTTAGTTTTGTGAATGAGCAAAAAATATATTTATTTATTGTGATTTTGAGCATTATGGCCTAGACAGCATTTTACCGCCGATACTGCGGTGTAGGCTGGCTTAGGCACGCTATCGTATCCCGAAAAATGGGTGGGAGTCATGACAGGGTGTGTGCTCATATAGCGGGAGAAGGTGATACCTTTTGCTTCCCGATAGTTGAAGCCGCATGAGAAAAACTGCCTCACTTATGACTTAGAATTGACGATAATTGTGTTCGCATTAAAACTGTGGCGCCACTATCTTTATGGCGTGGTGTGCAGTATTTACACAGATCACAAGAGCCTCAAGTATCTCTTCACCCAGAAGGAACTGAACTTGCGGCAGAGATGCGGTTAGAACTGATAAAGGATTACAACTTGACGATCAAGTACACGTCATACAAGGAAAATATGGTGGCTAATGCAGTGAGCCAAAAATATATAGCCTCATTATCTATCAACGATCGACTAATGTGCGGCTTAGAGGGTAAGGCATCGAACTCTGGATTCGATTCGTAGGTGCATAACTTGCTCAGCTGCAAGTGGAGCCGAGTTTGTTAGAAAAGATCAAGACCGCTCAGTAGGAGGACCCGTACCTAAAGAAGATGCGATAGCTGATTTCAACAGGTAAGGCGACCGACTTTGCGGAAGACGATGCCAGACCGTTGCGGGTGAAATGTAGGCTATGTGTTCCGGGCAACTCAGAACTAAGAAATGAGATCTTGTCAGAGGCGCATTATGCGAAGTATTCCTTACATCCGGGCAATACAAAAATGTACAAGGACATCCGCACGATTTATTAGTGGCACGACATGAAGAAAGATGTGGCACTCTTCGTGTCGCAACGGATGGCTTGTTAGCAGGTAAAAGTTGAGCACCAGAGGCTGGAAGGGGAGTGCAGAACCTGGGGATTCCGAAATGGAAGTAGAAGCACGTGTGCATAGATTTTGTCGTTGGTTTGTCGAAGATGCCTCGAGAGAAAGATGCCATCTGGGTCATCGTCGATCGACTAACCAACTCAACGTATTTTATTGCCATTAAAGTCACTTGGAGCGTCGATCGTCTAGCTCAGATATTCATCAATGAAATAGTACGGCTGCACGGAGTTCCAGTATCTATCGTTTTAGATCGGGATTGGCGATTTCTATCGCGCTTCTGGTGTAGCCTTCGGTCGGCCATGGGGACTAAGTTATAGTTTAGTACTGTTTATCATCCTCAGATCAACGGCCAAACAGAGCAAGTAAATCAAATTCTCGAAGACATGTTACGACTTTATGCAATTGACTTGAAGTCGAATTGGGACATTCACCTACCTTTGGCCGAATTTGCATAAAACAACATTTATCAGTCCAACATCTAGATAGCGTCGTACGAAGCTTTGTACAGATGAAAGTGAAGATCAGTTATTTGCTGGGATGAAGTCAGGGTGCGATAAAGTCTTGGCCCAGAGCTAGTGGAGTAGACCGTGCTAAAGGTCAGGCTCATTCGAGAAAGATTGAAGGTAGATCAGAATAGACAGAAGAGCTACGCGGAAATGCATCGAAGTCTGTTCAAGTTCCTGGTGGGCGATTATATGTTCCTGAAGGGCACGCCTATGTAGGGAGTCACCACGTTTGGCACAAAGGAAAAGCTTAGTCTAAGATTTGTGGGTCCTTTCAAAATATTGAAGTGAGTCGCCCCAGTATCTTACCAAATTGTATTATCGCCCATATTGTCAGACGTGCATGATATCTTCCATTTCTTCTAATTACGAAAGTATGAGCACGATCCGAGTCACGTGGTAGATTTTGGTCAGCTAGAGCTGGAGGTGGACTAATCATATGTGGAAGAACTTGTCCAAGTCTTGGAGCGCATGGATAAGTTGCTTCGAAATTGTGTGATCTTCCTCGTTTGCGTTCTTTGGAGCAACCACTCGGTCGAATAGTCGACCTGGGAACTCGAATCAGAGATGAAAGAAAAGTTTCCTTCCCTATTTTTCTAACGATAGGTTCTTTTCTTAAGTTTTGAGGACGAAACTTTTTCTTAGTTGGTTATGGTGTAGTGTCGTCCCTACACTATACCTCGTTCCTTGTTCATGAGATGCGCGATAAAAAGAATACTATTGCTAATTGATTAGTCGGGACCGATTGAATTAAGATCATTTTTTTTGTTATGGAATGACTTCTTCAGAATCAAATCCCAAATCAGCGGTTTGCGTCACGAGAAAAGACTCTGCGGCTGAGGCTCGAGGGACCTCTCTGCTGTTTGGTTTTCATGTCGCATTTGCTTTTTTGGCTTTGGTTTTAAGAATGCATTTTCGTGAATATTTTCGATGGTTTTCATGGTTTGCGTTCTTCGCACTTTGTATTTTATATCAAACTCAATTGAGAAGGGCAGTGTTCTGATTCGTTGCTTATGTAATTTTAGGTTATCTCGTAGGCGCCGTCTAAGCGCAACCAACCTGTTCCCTCGCCTCAATCAATCCAAGCTGAGTGGTTGACCCTTCTTCCCTTTGACCTTCTCGTTCCAAATTAATCAATGACACGAAAGCAAAAGAAATGTTAGAGTAAAAACACGGTCACAAAGACTTATATTCATAGAACTGTTGCATGTTTACTTTTACATATATGCTATAGAACCGTGTTAAGCAAAGATTGATACTATGGATATTTGTTGCCACGATGAGGCGGGACACATTGAATTGGTTAAGTTTTCATGAAGTTTGTAGACCATACTGTTGTAAGTAACTTAGTCTTGCACGGTCATGAATAACTTATGCACAGGGGTTAGGTTCTTTGAACGGTATTCCGGGACCACGGGACCGATTCGATCTAGGGAGAACCTGGATAGCTGTGCTAGATGTTAGCACGGGTCATTCAGAAACTTTTAGCGGGCTCGCAACCGTGTTGGAAGGGTCACCGTCTAAACCAATCTATACATCCAGGATGACTAGACTTGCCAGTGACCTTCACAAATACATAAAAAGTTATTGTAGTTATGATTACAATTGACAGGGAAGAACATGGTAAGTATTTATTATACAACATGCTCCTCCATGGGTAAGTTTTATAGTAATTTACATTGTTTAGGTTTCATCAGTCGTTTACATGAAATCGAGTAGGATGGTTAGAAGAATCACTAAATTTATGTAGGCTTCACATAAAATGAGAGCATGGAATTCAATTAGCCACACACCAATACACGATAATGTACTGATCATCGCTCTCCACATGTGCTACGAACCCGCATGGATGCCCCAACTAACAAAGTGACGTTCGCGTCTTGTAAAGCCTTATTCGCGTATCGAAGGCTTGTTTCAACCCTTTTGATGACTCTTTGCATCAAGTCCAAGAACAATGGAGCGGCTCCCCCCATACCATGTGTTTGAATATTTTGGTTGTAAAAAAGAGACGTAATGTATGGAACGACTACCTCATCATCGTTCATTTTGAGTCAAATTGTAAGCCGTGCGACACCATGTTGTAAATAGAGTCATGTAAATGATGTCCATTATCAATGAAAATAGTTTCTTTCTATAGCAAATTTGTTGTTCAATTTCTCTATGTACTCTCTGTGTTGTTGTGTTTCGAATTACCTTATGACACTGGCTTGTACGAGCGCAACTTAGCTCGTACGGTATCATGTCCAGGTGACGACTATCGGTTCTACAGAATCGGGACATGATACACATTTTACAACATGTAAAATTAAAAAATACAATATAATAACATGCTAAAAATAAATATATTAAACAATAAATATAGCAATTTATACTTTGTCTTATTTTGTCCTTCATGAGGTATTGCTACTGACAAGTTCATATCAAGTAATCCACAATGCCCTTAATTTTGGTCTAATCGAATCCATACCATATAACACAAACAAAGCAATAATCAATACCTAACAACTCACAATAGACACACACTACATTTTTTAGGGGTTAAACCTAATTTTGTGATTTCTATATTATCTATTTGGGTTTCGAAAATTCTTAAACATTGTTAAAATATTCTATAAATCCTGAGAAAACATATTTCTGTTCTTATATATCCCCATGATATACCTTATTTTTTCCAGCACCTAACTCTCACAAAATATAGGTCATTGTATTTTTCTATAAATTAATTCGTTCAAACAGAACAATAGGTGAAGGAAGAATGATTTCTCCCAAACCAATAATCCATAAATTATGAAAAAATTGTCTGAGCTATTAACATATTCATTATAGGCATACTACAATTTCATACAAAATTACTTAGCCAATTGGATGTTAGGAACTTTCAAATTTGAATAAATTCTGAATAAATCAAAACAGAACAGACTACATTGCGAGAATCATAACTAATTCTAGAAAATTATTTTAGTAGTCTACTTTCAAATTCTAGTAGCCCTAGATGTTAGGTTTCTTATAAAAATTATTTCATTGAAAATTAATCAATTATAGGCGATATTACAAAATTACTAAGGACATATACTATTGAAACGTATATTTTTGCACTAATTCATTAATGGGCCAAACAACGTTCATTTCAGAATTGGGAATATTTTTTGAAAAGCTCAGAGGGAGAAGAACATACCCCTAAAGTGTTATAATTCAATTCACTCATTTGGTCCCTCAAAATAGTTTTAAAATATAAATTATCTCTAATGGTTGTTGCTAAAATTCTTCTCTCAAAAAGAACAACCAACACTAAAAGTAAAATGCCTTTATATAAGAAAAGGGTAAAGGTACAATCCAGGTCAAACTTTAATTTGGCCCGCGGTCCTCCCATGTGGGTGCGGATTTGGGTTAATTTTTGGGCTTTGTTGTATTTTCCTTTTCTTTTCTTTAATTAAAAAACCAATTTAATAACTAGTTTTAGCTTAATTAAATATAATTAATATCAAATAAACCCTAAATTTTATGGAGAAATAGGGAAATTTATAGAATAATGTTACAAGCTTACTATAAAAATTTGGGGCTCAAACTCCTAACAAATAGTTTTTCCAAAATTCCTAAAGCCCATAATTAAATATTAATAAATAGTTTTTGGTCTTTAAATATTCATAATAAATTCTAAAAAATTATTCAACCACTTCAAATGTGCGCGTTGAACCGGAGTTGAAGTTGAGCGCAATCGACTTGCTTTGTTTCTTCGGTGCCAAGGAGATCGAAGTTGTCTTCGAACTCTTTCAACCAATCGATCGACAAGGAAGGGACTTCAGTGCCAAAGAAGGAAGAGTGAAACGCCTTCTTGAAAATGGAGATCTCGACGGTGTTATTCCATTGCGGCACAGGCTGAGGTATGTGCTCTCTTGGTGCGACTTCGGTGGGTCGTGCCACAGGTTCGACAGTATGGGTAGTTTCAGAATTTCTGTTGGCCACCACTGTTTGTACTATTTGTCTTAAAGTGTCAAGCTTCTCTTGTTGTAACTTGAATTGCACTTCGAACCTGGCTTTAAATTGGGCATGTAGCATCTCGGATTGTCGACATTAAGTTTCGCTTTGGCGTTGGTGTGCCTCGGCTTGGCACTTTGCGCCTCTAAAATGTTCATCATCCTCTCCACGGGGTTGGTAGAGGGTCCAGCTCTCGAGCTACTAGAGCCGTTCAAAGTACCTTCTCTGCTCGGGACGACATTTTCTGGAACTTCTGGTATAAGAAGGCAACCCACATTAGTCTCAGAAAATATTACAGACTCATTATATGGAATAACTCATCTCATCGACGTGAGGTCAAGGGTTCGAGACTCAAAACGAAAGGCCAATGACGTAAAGCCGTGCTCTGATACCATTATATCACGTCAGAATTTCGTAGAATCGACAGTCGTCCCCCAAGCATGATGCCTGTAGGAGCGTAAAAAGTGCTTCAGAGAAAGAGTCAAAGAGATGGATCATTTCATTCATAAGTGATCTGTTTTACGCCAAGCAGAGCGGTTAATCTCTTTACGCCCAAGACAAGGCTAATCACTTTACGCCTAAAGCAGACTGATCATTTTACGCTCGGGTCTACACCCATGGTTTTACGCCAAGGACAGATCAGCCACTCTTACGCTGGACAAAGCTGTCAAATCTCGCATTTAATGCAAACTCTGACATGGAGATATTAATGATGGCATATATCACAAAGGGATTTGTTTTATACAGAGACCAATGTTGTCGTTTAGTATGTGGATTGAGCTACTTTACGCTCACACTATGGCTTCTTTTACGCACGAAGACTATACGAGCTTTTAAGCTCAACAGCTGACGTGTGCGTAAAGTCTATTTGAGCTACTTTTACGCTCAAGGTTATTTAACAACCACTTTACGCGGGAAGTCTATGTCAAGGCTATTTTATGCCTAATCTACTGCTTTACGCTCAGAGTACATTGGGGCTATTTTTACGCCCTATTCTCCTCCACCAGCTTGGAACGTGGTCTGCCTACGTGGCTTTCATGCCATTCTTCTCGAAAAACGTGTGTACATGCATCCTATTCTTACTGAAATGATGGGACACATGTCAACATATGCAGAGGATGGCTTCGATCGTGGGTGGCAGTTGTTAGCGTAAAGATGGAACTTTTGCTGAGTTTTTACGCACAAGAGCCCAAGTCTATAAATAGACTTATTTTTCTGATAACAAAAGACACAAAGACAGGAGAGAATACAGAGATCAGAACTTAGAGATTTTGATTCTCCAGAGCATTCTTCTTTAACCTTTCTTTCAGAACAGAGTGAAGCAAAGCAGAAAAGCATTCGGCCTCGCCATCAGTGCCCAAGTGCGTCGATACCTTTCTGGTGACTTAGTTCTTCCAGTTGTTCTACTTCAAGCAGTGATCTTCATCATCATCATATGGTCCAAGGAACAAAGTGATCATTTACGAATCAGACTTCCATAGCAATACTTTTCCAGAATCAAATTTGTACTTCTTGTACTTTTTCTCGTTTTATTTTCAAAAGCCAATCCTCCAGGCATTTTGTTAAGTGAAACAAAAATGGCGACTCTGTTGGGGACGACCTTCTCCTCTGACGAGAAGGTAATTGCTCAATATGATGATGTGTCGATTGGATCGACAAAGAAGACTCTGGTTGTACACTTCGACCAGACTGCTTATGAAGAAATGCTCCGAAATGGGGTGGTTCTCGCTACTCCAATGTTCAAAAGTCTCGCAAAGCACGAAAAGTTTGGATCCCTAAATCCAAAGTAGCTGCTGATCTCTCTGTTGCTTCTGATAGCAAAAGAATTATTCCTACTCCTGTCGTAGGGGTTCCCGTTCATAACGAGGCAGTCCTTACTTTGGCGTCGCTCTCTAAGTGTGACAATTTGTCTCCCGTCTGTGACGGTGTAGATGATCAGGTTCCACGCCCACTGCGTAAGAATCAGGTTTTACGCCGAATGGATAAAAACCAAGTTTTACGCTCAAGGCATAAGAATGAGTCTCCCATTTGTAATGTGGCAGATTCAAATGCTTCTGAGTGTAAAAAATAAGTCTCCCGTCTGTGACGTGGTAGACACACACAAATTACGCTCCTCGCGTAAAATAAAATCTTCCATCTGCGACGTGGTAGATAATCAATTTTTACGTTTTACGCGTAAAGGTAAGTCTCCTGTCTGTGACAGTGTAGATAAAATTCACAACGATGTTTGCACATCTAATGTGAATGTACCTAAACGCATACAGCGTAAAAATGATGTTGGTAAAACTTCAGTTTTACACCAACAGCCTTCTTATACTGCTCTACGCAAAGTACCAAATCTACAAATTACACGCAATGAAAATGGAGTCCTTCGTGCTAAAAAATCTCAAGATTTACGCACACAACTCCAAACGCGTAGAAATGTTCAATTTGGTTCTGCGAATGCTGCCAGTAATCTTCTTTATACACAGGGTACTAAACGTTTTTCTACCCCTAATGTAATAAAGAAGACTACTCCCTCCACTCCTTCTGACTTACGTGAATTGCTAATGCAAAAGCGTAAGAATACATAATCTCCGGTGACATTCCCCCAAGAAAAACACCATTGTGAATATCACCAGGTTGTGATCAATTGTTGTTGTTCGTCTTCAAAACGGTCAGTTTTTGATCGATTGAGTTTTAATTCGCTTCAACATCAAGCTGAAGACCAAGAACATGAGCTGTCATATGCATCAATCAACATGGCATCTCATACTAACAGAGGACGACGTCCGAGACGAAACATGTCCCAAACTCCAGGTCAACAACAGTTCAACAGACTTCTTGATTCCTTTGAAGGAATATATCAGAATACTCGATCAAGAAGACAAAGGCAATTGCAGACTTCTGATTTAGAAGCTGGGGGTACTCAATCTTTTGAGTCTGATACCGATAGTGTGGATTCATACTTCTATACAAATTCTTCTGTATCTTCAAGAGAGGTTGAATTCTACGCTGTTGGAGATAAACCAGAGACGTCATCTGCTAATACAGAATAACGTCTCACTGCCGTTGAGCAATCACTGAAAGATATGCTTAACATGGTGCAAAGCATGCATCAGATAATTTTGAATCAGCAAACTGCTCAGCCGACGGTAATAACACAAGTACCAGTAGCAGCACAAACTCATGATAGTCAAGGGGCTGAAATACCTTTAAATATTCAAGAGCCTGCTGTTAATCAAAATTCTGCATCTCCAGATCCTATCATTCCTGAAGATGTACCACCTCCAGTCGAGGTTACGGTACATCCAACAACCATTCAATCAAATGTGCTTCCTCAAACCAGTAAAGCCATTCAAGCAGTGCGTGAGCTCAAAGTACAGTTTGAAGTTTTGAGGCACAAAGATCAGCTCCAGAGGTTAGGGATCAAGCAACCTTATCCTCCTCATTGGAATGATGTACCCTTTCCACCGAAATTCAAGCCACAATCTATGGTTTTGTTCGATGGAAAAGCATCTCCCAGTCAATATATCAATTACTTTGATATTATGACTGTATACTTGCAGAAAAATGATGCTCTTCTCACTCGAGTGTTCATCGGGTGCCTGACGGGTTCAGCTTACGACTGGTATCGTAGTTTACCCGATAATTTTATTTCGTCTTTTGACGAATTCAAGGCAATATTTCTCTCCCGTTTCTATGAAGGAGGTATGGACATGAACATGTCTTCTTTGATAGAAATCAAACAAAAGGAGAAAGAAGATACTCGAACATTCATCGAACGTTTCCGACAGGCTACTTTAAAGATGCCTCCTGGTATGCCAGATTCAGCGTTGATTGATACATGCAAGATGAATCTGCGATCATCCATCGCTGTTTTCATGGGTTCCCAATTCTCAGATTGGGCTTCGTTTATCATAGCAGCAGTTTCTGTCGAGACCAATGGTAGGTTGGCTCGAGAGCATGGGATAATTTTTGCTTCAGAAGATAAAGGGAAGAAAAGTAATCCTAGTAATAATCCTGGCAATCGTAATGTGAAGGGAAAAGATACTCTTATGGTCAATCTTTTCAAAAACAAAATGACGTCGAACAATCAAGAATCTTCCAGGCCAAAGGAAGAATACTCTTTTGACGAAAGTGATATCCCAGGGATATTTCAATGTCTGGTGAAGAGTGGTAAACTTCAGATTCCGGAGCCAAAGAGGCCTAATGAGGTAAATCTGACTGACAATCCCAAATATTGTATCTATTATAGATACATTAATCATCCTACCAGTGCTTGCTATGTTCTGAAGAAGAAAATCTAGGAGCTGATAAATGGCGGTGCTATCGCCTTAACTAATGATGACCATACGGTTACAACCAATATGGTTTTTCTTCAGTTCGGAGATTTTTTTCCACGGCAAGTCCCAGATGGAATTATCCCAATTTCGAAGGCGACGATGAAGATCGTGAATATCCCGCCTGCCAGAGAAGAAAATACAGGATTACTGCCGCTCACACTAAAGAATGGTGAAATCATGTGGGTACATCCTGACTTAGTGCCTGAGTTGGAAAATGAAGATAAAACTTCAAAATCCAAGAAGGGTAAGAAAGTCAAAACCTGCAACATGATTTTTTATGTTATTCCAGATCCTGATGACTTGGATTATCTATGGGATGGCCTTCCTTTAGAAGATAGACTGAAAGGACTGAACATCTGTCCTCCAAGTCTAGCTCCTTCTACCAAGCTCAAGCTTACTCATCAGCAGTGGTTAGCCATGAACAGTGTTCCTTTATATCAGGCACAACAAGTCGTTGCTGCTTATGAAAAAGTTTCGACAGGGATTTTTTCTCGTATCCCGAATCCTTCTCCTCCCGTAACTACATAGACATCTATTTTTCATTCTCCTGAGGTTACAGAAGGTCTTGCTTCTTCCTCTTCCTCTTTCTCTGTTGAAACACCTGTCAAAAGTCCGCTGCCCACTCACTTGTATAGTCAGCAATCTGTTCATCTCATGAAGAAGATGGGTTATGACTTTCAAAAGGCAGAAGGTTTGAATTATGATAAAGGAATACGACTTCCTTTACAGATTCAAAATCAAAATTCCACTGTTGGATTGGGTTCTGAAGTTCCTCGTAACAATCTACACAAGAAGAAGGCTAAGAGAGGGAAGACAAAATCCTGTAATATGGTACTTCTTTCTCCTGAGTCTGAGAAAGAAACTTTTGTTGGTACAAGATCTGGGAAAGAGTACCACAAAGATTATGAAGGATCTTCTAAAGAAGCAGAAGACGTAGTGGAAACACTACCAACTCAACCTTCTCCTGTTCCGGCTAAACCTTCTGTGGTTGAAAAGGGGAAACAGAAAGCAGTACGTTTCGACGTCCCATTGAAGTCTGCTTCCAGTCAGGGGGTGGTGATGAAGCCTTACAAGTTTGATATTCTGGCTCAGTTGGCCAATACTCCGGCTAGACTATCTATATTTGAGTTGTTTTGCCTTTCCAGAGAAAGCAGAGAGACTTTGAGTGAAGCTTTACTTCAAGCAGATTCATGCTTGGCTCAACTCAAGACTCCTGATAATATACCAGTGTCATGTCCACAATGTCATAGTGTGATGGAAGCAATTCCCAACATCACCTTTACACAAGAAGATATGCTGTTGAAGCATAACAAGCATGACAGACCTTTGTGCTACACTGGGTATATTGGATCCACTGAAATTGACAGGATTTACATTGACCCTGGGTCCTCAATTAGCATAATTCTTCAGAGTATGCTAAGACCCCTGAGGATTCCTGCTAGTGATTTGACTTACACTAGTACTACGATAGTCGGTTTCAACTCTGGCAAGAGCAAACTATTGGGAAAGATTCGTCTGCAGATTGGTGATCTTCGAACCATGGTAACTTTCTATGTTATCAACTCGGACGTATCCTACAATATCCTTCTGGGGAGACCGTGGATTCATGAGCACAATATTGTACCTTCAACTCTCCACCAATGCTTCAAGTATGTAGATTTCCAGGGAGTTGTGAAGACTGAGTTTGCTGATATCAATCCTTTCAAGGGTGTCAAAGCCTATTTTTCTGATTCAAGGCTTTATAAACAAGAGTATGTGAAAGAGATATCAGACATGGCTGAAGATCAATCACCTACTGAGGATCAGTCTATTAATGAAGATCCGCCAGAGGAGCAACCTTTGAAGATCATAGTCAAGGGACGAATCCAATCCCAATCTGTTAATGATCAACCTCTGATAATCAAGGTTAAAGGAAGAACTCAAATTTCATCTGAGGAATCAACAAATATTCCTGCTAAGAGCCAAGTTCAACCTTTTATGATCAAGGTCAAAGGGCGTACTTCTTGTACGAATGATCCAGAACCACCATTGATTGTCAATCTTGGCAAAACTACGCAGAAGACAGATAATGGTCCACTGATGATTAATCCGAAGCGTAGCAGTCAAATTGTAAATTCTATACTTTTTGATATCAATGAAGATTTTCTTTTCGAGTATATGGCTGTCAAGTTTATCGAAAGAATGACTTTATCTTCTGATAATCAAAGTCATCAATATAAAGACGACATTGAGCCAGAAGAAACTTTATACATCGATCATAAAGAAAATTCTTTCCCACCTCATGTAGATGTTGGACCTTATGCTCAAAGGTTCCTAACATCTTCTCCTTATCTTCTACCTGTGGCCGCTTCATCACAAGCTTGCGTAACTTTTAGACGTCACGAAGAATCTTATTTCGTGGTTCCGTCTGATAAGAAAAACAAGCGCCAAATTGTGTTTGGCCTGGCTAGAAATATCTCTGTTGCTCAGGCAGATGAGCTGAAGGATAAAGACAAGGAAAGAATCCGAATTGACAAGTATAGTCAACAACCTATCAAGATTATCCAGAACATGGAATATAATTTGAAGACTATGCAAGGTCTCAATCAAGGCAAGGGTAGACGACTACCATTACGTGGTGATCCGTTTTACCAAAAGACTCGTCATGGGTTGGGATATGATCCGTCCCACATGTTTTATGACGATATACAAGAAGAATTCTTTTCTAGATCTTCGCAATCATCGGATTCAGAAGAAGTCCAATTCATTGAAACTGATATGTCTCGTTCCTCATATGATGAATCTGGACAAGTATTTTCAGTCAATATGGTTCAAACTGATGATGAATCTGAACTATTTGAGAATGATCCTTGGGCTCAACAGATGGATACTCAGTGGGAACTCCGTTTTGAACAGCGACAGCCACCTACAGAGGATGAGGTTATCCAGATTGATGTTGGAGATAGAACTACGTCCAAACCAATATTCATCAGTAAGAATCTTTCTGAAGATGAAAAAGAACAGTTGATAAAACTTATCAAAGAATATATTGACATTTCGCATGGAGTTATGAGGATATGCCAGGCATAGATCCTAAAGTTGCTACTCATAAACTCAATATTTTACCTAACGTCAAGCCTGTAAAACAACAACAACGGCGCTTTAGACCAGATATGATGGATGCAATTGAAGCAGAAGTCAAAAAATTGATCACATGTGGATTTGTTCGTGAAGAGCAACACCCAGATTGGGTTGCCAATATTGTTCATGTCATGAAGAAGAACGAAAAAGTCCGAGTTTGTATAGATTATCGAGATCTTAATGCAGCTTGTCCAAAGGACGAATTTCCACTTCCAATTACTGATGTCATGATAGACAATACATGTGGTTTTGAACGCATGTCTTTCACGGACGAATTCTCAGGGTACAATCAGATCAAGATGCATCCAGAAGATGAGAAACATACCGTTTTTCGTACACCCCTTGGGGTCTACTGCTATACGGTTATGCCATTTGGTCTTAAAAATGCCGGTGCCACATATCAACGGGCTATGAGCAACATCTTTCAAGAACATCTACGAAAGATAGTTGAATGCTATGTAGATGACATTGCTGTTAAAAGTCGATCAAAAGATGATCACATTCAGGACTTGAGGACAGTATTTGAGTTGATGCGCCAACATCAATTGAAAATGAACCCTACTAAGTCTTTCTTAGGGGTTTCCAGTGGCAAATTTTTAGGATTTATCATTACTTCTCAGGGTATCCACGTCGATCCTGATAAGATTAAAGCAATTCTTGAAATGCATCCTCCTCGTAATCTGAAAGAACTCCGTGGCTTTTAGGGTCGTATTGCTTATATTAGAAGATTTATATCTAATCTTTCTGGGAGATGTCAACCTTTCTCCCGTCTATTAAAGAATGCGTATCTTTTGTTTGGGATGAAGCGTGTCAGAAAGCCTTCAATGACATTAAGCAATACCTTACAAACCCACCTGTTCTGGTACCTCCGGTAGTAGGAAGACCATTTTTGCTATATGTTCGAGCCTTGGATCATTCACTTGGCGCTCTTCTTGCACAAAAAAGTGATATGGGTCATGAGCAAGCAATATATTATCTGAGCAGAATGATGGTCGGAGCTGAACACAGGTATACTCCTGTGGAAAAGGAATGTCTAGCTTTGGTTTTTGCCGTCCAAAAGACAAGACATTAAGTGACAGGACAGACTATTCATGTCATCTCCAGAATAAATCCCATTCGGGTATTGATGAGAAAATCTAACATTCTTAATTCCAGGCTGGCCACCTGGGCGATGTTGCTTACTCCTTATGACATGGTTTATGTACCTCAGAAATCAATAAAGGGTCAAGCATTAGCCGATTTCTTAGCTGCTCACCCTATACCTGAAACATCAAAATTATATGAGGACATTCCAGATGAAGTCGTGGATTGTAACCTGACTTTGAAGAATGACATATGGCAATTATATTTTGATGGGGCATCACGAGTAGGACCTAAATGTAATATTGTCTCTGGAGTAGGAATCGTCTTGGTTTCTCCTGACAAAATGGTCATATACCGTGCCTATTCTCTTAATGAGCCATGCTCCAATAATATAGCAGAATATAATGCTCTATTGATCGGTCTCCAAGTAGTAAAACAACTGGATATTGAGTTCCTAGAAGCTTATGGAGATTCTCAATTGATTGTTAATCAAGTTAGAGGGACTTATGAGGTCAGAAATCCTGATCTCATTCCTTATCATCAAGTGGTAGTTGAACTGGTCCTTTCATTCAAAGGATTCTTTATTGAGTTTGTACCACGCTCTCAGAATGTGGAAGCTGATGCTCTTGCTAGTTTAGCTGCAGACCTAGCTGTTCCAATCCGAAGGCAAAATACAATTACTTTGTTGGATCGAGACTTGTTCTGTGTCAAAAATAATTTGTACATTGAACAAAGTTATACTACAGAGTCAAATTCCCAGTATAAGGATTGGAGAACTCCATTCGTTGATTATGCAGTTCATGGGATTTTGTCTGAAGATCCAAAAGAAGCTGCATCAATCAAAAGACGATCGTTTCGGTTTTATTATGATTCATCTTTACATATGCTATATCGTCGCTCCTATGATGGACTCTTGCTGCGTTGTCTCTCAGAAAGTAAAGCTAAACAAACACTGCGAGAAGCTCATGATGTTATTTGTGGTGCTCATCAACCGGGTCCTAAATTACAAGACCGCATTCGAAGAATGGGATATTATTGGCCTTCTATGATAGCAGATGCTGTAGACTATGCCAGAAGATGTAAAGCATGTCAGATTCATGCTGATTTTATTCATCAACCATCTGAATTTCTACATCCTACAGCAGCCTCTTGGCCCTTCGAAGCTTGGGGTATGGATGTCATTGGTCCTATTAATCCTCCTTCTGTTAAAGGACATCGATTTATATTAGCTATAACAGATTACTTTTCTAAGTGGGCAGAAGCAGTTCCCCTTACGGAAGTGAAAACATCTAATGTGATCAGCTTCATCAAGCACCATGTCATTTATTGCTTCGGGATTCCTCGACGGATAATTCATGACAATGGTCCACAATTTGCCAGTCAGGCATTTTATCGATTCTGTGACAAGAATCGAATTCAGAATTTGGCTTCTACGGCTTATAATCCAGCTGCTAATGGTTTAGCCGAAGCTTTCAATAAGACGATCATTAAACTTCTCAAAAAGTTTATCTCTTCTAATAAACGTGATTGGAATAAGAAACTTGGAGAGTGTTTATGGGCTTATCGAACAACAGTCCGGACTTCTACTGGTTTTACACCATTCTTATTAGTTTATGGATGTGAAGCTGTCCTCCCATTGGAAATCCAGATCCCATCTCTACGAATAGCCATTGCTAATGAGCTAACTACAGAGAATAATGATCGCTTACGACTCCAAGAACTTGAAGGATTGGATGAGAAGCGTCTTCAAGCACAACAGCACATTGAACTATATCAAGCCCGCATATCTCGAACTTTCAATGTAAAGTTAAAGAGAGGGTATTCAAAGTTGGCAAACTTGTATTAGCCGTTCGGAGACCGATGGTGATGACTCATAAAAGTAAAGGGAAATTCCAGGCTAAATGGGAAGGCCCTTATGTAATTGAGTCCGTATTTTCCAATGGCGCCTATCGGTTATCAAAGCCCAATGGAGATCTGCTCATAATGCCAATCAATGGCAAATTTCTTAGGAAATATTATGTATAAAAAAAGGGGGAGAGTGGCCCCCTACAGATAAAAGATTCGCAATACATAAAAACATTATTTTTTCTCTCCCTCGTCGGGCTGACGAAGGGAAGTACCTAGTTCGTGCATATTGCGAATCCCGGAGCGACGCATCAGATTAAGAAATGCTTCTTCATCTCCTGGCCCTTCGTACGCAGTTGGGGGACCACCATCGATGTGACTAAAGACTGCAGGAGTCAGTCCAAAGCACTCTAAAAGGTTGCATGCTCGCTCAAAATCAAGCCTGGAGCTCGAAGCCTCTTTGTTAGTAATCTCGTTCTTTGGCACCATGTCACTATGAGGATGAATGACAAGAGTGAAGAATTTCTTCTTATTTATACAATTAAACCAACTCTTCATATTCCTCTTTGGAAACTGCTCATTATTAATGTAAACTCGGGGAAACAAAAAGGCATTCGAAAGTCTCGAGAAAGAAATTCATTGTGACGGTTAAGTGTTGACCGACACTATTGAAAATTACGCCGACTGTTGGATATCCCCGCTTTTACGCGGATGACTGTTGCGTATCCCAAATTTTACGCTGACTGATCAAATTTCAACTTTTACGCTTCTGTTCAAAGTGTTTCAAATTTTGGAGATATTTGAAAACTTTGAAGGGGGTCTTGTAGGAGCGTAAAAAGTGCTTCAGAGAAAGAGTTAAAGAGATGGATCATTTCATTCATAAGTGATCTGTTTTACGCCAAGCAGAGCGGTTAATCTCTTTACGCCCAAGACAAGGCTAATCACTTTACGCCTAAAGCAGGCTGATCATTTTACGCTCGGGTCTACACCCATGGTTTTACGCCAAGGACAGATCAGCCACTCTTACGCTGGACAAAGCTGTCAAATCTCGTATTTAATGCAAACTCTGACATGGAGATATTAATGATGGCATATATCACAAAGGGATTTGTTTTATACAGAGACCAATGTTGTCGTTTAGTATGTGGATTGAGCTACTTTACGCTCACACTATGGCTTCTTTTACGCACGAAGACTATACGAGCTTTTACGCTCAACAGCTGACGTGTGCGTAAAGTCTATTTGAGCTACTTTTACGCTCAAGGTTATTTAACAACCACTTTACGCGGGAAGTCTATGTCAAGGCTATTTTACGCCTAATCTACTGCTTTACGCTCAGAGTACATTGGGGCTATTTTTACGCCCTATTCTCCTCCACCGGCTTGGAACGTGGTCTGCCTACGTGGCTTTCATGCCATTCTTCTCAAAGAACGTGTGTACATGCATCCTATTCTTACTGAAATGATGGGACACATGTCAACATATGCAGAGGATGGCTTCGATCGTGGGTGGCAGTTGTTAGCGTAAAGATGAAACTTTTGCTGAGTTTTTACGCACAAGAGCCCAAGTCTTTAAATAGACTTATTTTTCTGATAACAAAAGACACAGAGACAGGAGAGAATACAGAGATCAGAACTTAGAGATTTTGATTCTCCAGAGCATTCTTCTTCAACCTTTCTTTCAGAACAGAGTAAAGCAGAGCAGGAAAGCATTCGGCCTCGCCATCAGTGCCCAAGTGCGTCGATACCTTTCTAGTGACTTAGTTCTTCCAGTTGTTCTACTTCAAGCAGTGATCTTCATCATCATCATATGGTCCAAGGAACAAAGTGATCATTTAGGAATCAGACTTCCATAGCAATACTTTCCCAGAATCAAATTTGTACTTCTTGTACTTTTTCTCGTTTTATTTTCAAAAGCCAATCCTCCAGGCATTTTGTTAAGTGAAACAATGCCGTACGAGCCTAAGTTGTGCTTGTACAAGGCAGTGCCATAAGGTAATCCGAAATACAACAATACAGAGAGTACATAGAGAAATTAAACAACACATTTGCTATAGAAAGAAATAATTTTTATTGATAATGGACATCATTTACATGACTCGATTTACAACATGGCTTCGCGCGGGCTTACAACTTGACTCAAAGCCAATGATGAGGAGATAGTTGTTCTTTACATTACATCCCCTTTTTATAACCAAAATATTCAAATACCTGGTATGGGGTCCATTGTTCTTGGACTTTATGAAGAGAGTCTTCAAAAGGGTTGAAACAAGCCTTAGGCACACGGACGAGGCTTCAAAAGACGTGAACGTCGCCTTGCTAGTTGGCACGTCATTGCGGGTTCGTAGCACCTGTTAAGAGCGAGGATCAGTACATTGCCGTGTACTGGTGTATAGCTAATTGAATTCCATGCTCTCATTTGATTCAAGAAGTTATGTGAAGCCTACATAAATTTAGTGATGTTTCTAACCATCATACTCGATATCATGTAAACAACTGATGAAACCTAAGCAATGTAAATTACCATAAAACTTACCCACGATGGAGCATGTCGTACAACAAATACTTACCATGTTCTTCCCTGTCAATTGTTATCATAACTACAAGAAATTTTTGTGTATTTATGAAGTTCACTAGCAAGTCTAGCCATCCTGGACGTATAGCTTGGTTTATACGGTGACCCTTCCAGCACGGTTGTGAGCCCGTTGAAAGTTTTCGAATGATCCATGCTAACATCTAGCACAGCTATCCAGGTTCTTCCTAGGCCGAATTGGTCTCGTACATGGCTCCGAGATACCGTTCGAAGAATCTAACCTTGTGCACAAGTTGTCCATGACCGTGCAAGACTAAGTTACTTACTCCAGCATGGTCTACAAACTTCATGAAAACTTAACCAATTAAATGTGTCCTGCCTCATCGTGACAACAATTATTCGTAGCATCAATCTTTGCTTAACATAGTTCTATAACATATATGTAAAAGTAAGCATGCAACAATTCTATAAATATAAGCCTTTGTGTAAGTGTTTTTAATATAACATTTCCTTTGCTTTCGTGTCATTGGTTAATTTGGAATGGGAAGGTCAAGGGGAAGAAGGGTCAACCACTCAAATGTGATTGATTGAGGTGAGGGAATGTAACAACCAATTTTCTAAATGAGGGTAATTTTAAAATTTTGTGATTTTAATTATTTATTATGATATTTAAATCGTGATATGAGTTTTGGTATTTTTTAATTATTTTAAAAACTATTTAAAAACTATGACTTGTGATTTTGATGTGCTGCTAGTGAAACCCTAGAGACTGTCTGACCTAGAGCCTAACCATATGATTGGGATATTTTTTTATTATTTTTAGCCTAGGGATAATTTGGTTATTTTGACTTATTGGAATTATTTGATTAATTATTGGATTGATGATTGTTAATTTTGACTTTTACTAGTTGCGACTTAAGAGACTAACCTAGATGTTGACTCTAGCTATGGTGACTTGGTTAGCATGGTGGGACCCTAGTCTAACTTAAGTCAACCCAAGTTTAGTCATTTAGAATCATGTTTGAAATAGGAGAATAAAGACTAGGTTCAATAACTTGTGACTTAGGAATTGATTTCCATGATCATTTAAACTTGGCCCATAGCCCACTAGTGTAACCCTAACCCTAATTTTATCCTTTATGACCAGCCACCTAGGGATTCCCAACCCTATAAAATCTCTCTTTATTTAGTTCTTGCCTCTTTTGTATTGAATCAACACTTAGAAAAAAAGAAAGGTATGGCCATTCTTCCCCAATCCATAGTTTTTCTATTTTAATTCCTTTTTGACTCTAGTTTCTTGTATTAGAGTCTAATACTCTTCTATTTTCTGTTTATGGAGAGTAATCCCAGCTTTTAAATAATTTGGAGATTTGAGCTAGTAAGGAGGAACACTCTATTTTGGGGCTTTTCTTGCCATTGGACACCTATAGGTAAACTCCTCAAATTGTGTTATTATTCTAATTTCTTTGCATCCTAGCCTAGATCTAGGTGTCCCCTATGTCCCTCAAATTTGGTTAGAAATCGTGTCCATTTGATGTCCGTATCGGACACGTGTCAATGTGTATGTGTAAGTGTTTGTTAGAATGCCACTTAGGAATAGATTTTCGTATTTTGCTAAACTAATTACATGAATTTGTAGATCTATTTGTGTATACTAAATTTTGTGAAGACTGAGTTGGTTTTTGTGTCATTTTTGTGTCCTAAATTGGACTGGACACGCTACACGGGGACTCGGTCGGGTGTCCTGCTGTCCGTGTCCGATTTCTCCATGAACACGGCACGAGATGGCACGAAAATTGAAATGCACGTAGGGGAGTTGACTGACAGGTGGCCTATGAAATTTCATAGAGTTTCATGGTGTGGTTTGTGAGATTTTCGAGCTGTACGGGTTTTGTGCTGTCAGTGCACAGCCGAACTCATGCCACTGATATAGACTTCGTGTCTCACGAAGACACGATGTGGACACAACTCAGGATGATAAAACCCTAGACCTAGACCTCCTCTACCTATGTGTACGACCATGACACACTTGGTGGTACACACATGTCCCTAGCTCACTCGACACGCGTGCACGACACTGTCGATGCACTGTTCAGTATTCGTGTGTTAGATTGGGTTTTGGACACATTGTGTCCAGTTCATGGACACTGGGACACACTCTCGACACCCTCTCACATGACACAATTATTACCAACCTTCTAATTTGTTTATTAGTTATTTATTTTAATTCGAATTTGTCAATTTTCCAAATGTTCTGATACTTAAACTGTCAATCGATTTATGAGATTTTCAATGAATGTTTAACTGTTTTGTTTGATTAATTGTGCTGTTGGTTCACAAATTCATAACTAAGAATTAACCTACATATTAGGGGTTTATATTAGCATGGAAATTTAGTTTTCGAATTTCATTTTGGGCTTGTGAATTTCATTTGAACTGGTAAACAAATTTTGCATACACTGTTTAGGTATACACTGTTCCTGAGAATTTCAAGGCTGTTAATATATGCACTTTTTGTTCCTGAGAAATTCAAATGTCATGTGGATTACTGATTGTGACTTGGTTTTCGAATTGATTTGGGATTTGATAACTGAAAACTTAAACTGTTTGTTTGCACTGTTAAACTGAGATTGTAAACTGTTTATATACACTACCAAAACCTGAGAATTTTGCACACATTGATGACATGCAACACACACATTCACTGTTTGAAATCTGAGAACTGAGAATAGTATGGACACTCACACACTCACACAAACACACAGGACACACACTACATGTATTGACACACACATTGCAACCTGAGATCATTTAGTTTAAACTGTAAACTGAAACCTGAGACATTGCTATGAGTACACTACTGAATTTTACAGAGATTTCAAGTTTAACCTTAATCTGAGATGCACCTAGCTGAACTGAGATATATACAAAACCTGAGAATAGGTTAGTTGCATAATGATTTGGGACTAATTTGATATATGTTAAGGGGTTTAGATATAACTAAGTTGGAATTTTGATTCCTATTTACTGAGATTTCCCTATGAAAATGTTAACTGTTATGTATATACTGAAATGAGTTTGGTTTTATACTACACTCATCACACCATGTAGACACACACACACAAAAATTGAGACACCACTGCTATATTCACTCACACATTGGTTCTCCACGCACACACACACATGAACTGAAAAGAAAACTGAGTACACACTCTACACAAATTTGACACACACATACACAGGTACACACAGCAGGAAACCCTCCTGTTTTCTGAGACACACCCCTCACATTGCCACATTCCCTCACACATTGACACCCACATTACCCTCTATATCTCTCTATATATATTTTGATATATGGTAATGTATATATATATTTATAGCATGTAATTTATGTGTTGATATATGTAGGTAAGTATCTCTATATATATATACATGTAGTGATATATATATATATATATATATATATATATATATATATATATATATATATATATATATATATAAATATATATATATATATATATACATGTAGTGATATATACATGTAGGTAAGTATCTCTATATATATACATGTAGTGATATATATATAAATATATATATATATAATATATATATATATATATATATATATATATATATATATATATATATATATATATATATATATATATATATAAAAGGTGATGAATGAATGAATGCATGAATGGATTATGAGTGAATGCATAAATGGAAATATATATATATGTAGGCATCTATGTAATGAATGATTGAAAACATGCAAGTTTGTGTGTAAGGCTAATGAATGCAAGCATGAATGAAATGCAGTAATGGATGGAATGTATGCAATATACAAGTTAATGAGATGCAATGTTCGATGTTAACACAAATCCTATATTACCTCATGTACCCCCTTACACTATGTTGACACTATCACTATGACACAAGTTCACATTGATGCATGTTGCACTTGGACACCTTACACTACCCTTAATTGCTATGAACCTTGAACCCATAAATGTATATGCATACATGTGTGTACATTGCTTGTATGCTAGACTCTAGCCCATGTAATTCTATATATAGTGTATGTATGTATACTAGTATGTGTGATGCTTGGTTTTGGCTTTGTAATTTTGTGTGAGTGCTAGCCTAGGCTTGGCTAGGCCTAGTGAGACTTGTTACACTTGTTTGGGCTAGGACTTGACCTAGTTGACCTAGTTTGACTAGTGTGGTTGACTAGAGTTGACCAAGTATTGACTTTAGCCTAGTTTGACCTAGACAGCATGCAGATGCATTGTACATTTTATTTATCATCTCATGTATACATCTTGACTTGTGTTGCTCTGAATAGGAGTCAGATACCTCACCTCGGACAGTATATTCTCACAGATATTCATATCACAGGCGAGTACATTCTCTGATCATTTCATAACTTGCTTAGGATTATATTTCTGCTCTAGATTACCTTATTTGATGCTGTCACGATATTATCACGGATTGGTACTAGATGGATCCCTACATTGAGATGTTATCCCCCTCGGGAGCATCGGATACTTCATGTCATGTGTTTCATGTACATCATGTATTCCTCGCTCTCATGTTATTCATGTTTCTCATGTGCTTTATGTACGTTCATGTACGATCGTGTACTCTCATGTACTCTCATGTACGGTCATGTTTCTCATGTACTTTATGTATAACCTATACTTCATGTGTACCCCTTCATGGGCCTTCATGTGGAATTCATATGCACTCAGTTCTGAGCCCTCATGTATACTTCATGTACACCCATCTATGGGCTTTTATATGAAAATCATGTGCGTAACATAACTTGTATGGGGGAGTATAAATAGTCATGTGAACAATTTTAAAGTAGTATAACCATGTGAGCCTCTTTAGTATATTCATATACAAATCCAGCCGTTCACATGTCGATTTTGTACTCTACATCACTAGTCACTGATAGTTCTCTACTTATAGTAGATATTTCTATTACAGTTCTCTCTATTTACATCATGTACATTCTTTCAGTTTTTATGTATCGTACTCTTTTGTATGTCTATATTTCCTAACCTGCTATGATCTGTGTGAGATGTATTGTGCTCGCTCTCGTCCTGACTGGACCTGTTAAAAAATTTACAGAGGATGATGAGGAACCTTGTACCCCTTACTATGGAGCTTGCCTAGATGACACTCGCGACCTGGACCCTTGGGAGGTTCAGGCAGCTACTGAGGATGATACCCATGCATAGTATAGATAGTTTAGACTGTTCTTCTTTTCATGTTAGTTGTTGTCCTTGATTTCAGAGTTGTATTATTATGGAGATGTTGAGACTTGCGTTTGTTAACTTTGATTATTTCACTTCTGTCTGTACCTCAGTTTTGAGGATTCCTTCATCTATTTCATTGTGCTATATTCTACCTCTAGATTGTGATTGAGTTGTACCTTCTGTGATTTGGCCTCCTTTTGGAGAGTATTTTCATATTGTGTTAGTTATGGTTCATGACCTAGAACAGCGTTCTACCGCCGGCACTGCGACGTAGGCTGGGCGCTGTTACGTACTCGTACCCTCATAGTGGGTGCGGGTCGTGACACATTTTTAGTGGTAGCCCATGCAGGTCGAGTTTGTGTAGTAGTATTCGAACTAGAGTATCACTACAGCCTGCAGTAGGATTAGGATTATTCTTGAGGTACTCAATCACGTTAGGAAAAACTCTTAACTGAATTCCTGCCATCTAAATTCTTGTCGAAGATTGCTTCCTTGAAATAACTGTCCACCCTTGAATTATTGTTTCTATCTCAGTATTGATTCCTTGTTTGATCTGTCTCCAGGATGGTGATTGAGACACGATCGCATCGCTCTGGCCCAGCAGACGCTGGTGAGAGGCCTGCCACCTCTCGCCCGATTGTGGACGCTGGGACCACAACACCCCCTGTTTTTGCTCATATAAGAGCTTCTGCAGCTTTTGGGAGTGCACCTCCACCTGTCCGGAGGTCTTCCCCCGTCATTCCGGATATGTATCAGCAGCAGTTACCTTCAGGGACAGTGGATGCGGCTCAGATGTTTATCCTTTTCCAGCGATTCATGGAGACTCAGCAGCAGATACAGTAGCGCCAGTCTACTGATTTCCGACAGAGCATACACGATACCCACCAGTTGGTCAGGATGACAGTAGAGTTGGTGACTGCTCAGCCACTGGAAGGTCAGATACAGCAGTATCAGCTGAAGACTTCAGACATCCAATCCTTTAAGAAGATGGGACCCCGAGGCTTCAAAGGTACAGAAGGCATCATATACGCTGACGATTGGATATAGCATATTGAGGAGATATTCCGATTGGCACAGATACCAGATGGATTATAGATCGAGGCAGCAGCCAGTCAGATGCATGACTTGGCCCGTACTTCGTACCAGACGGACCCGAGGGTTGGTACAGCCGGTCAGACTTGGGTAACCTTCAAGAAATTGTTCAAGAAGAAATTCTTTCCCAATACAGCACTCGGTGCCTTGGAGGCGCAGTTCAAGAGTTTGGTTCAGGGGAACCAGACCGTTGAGGAGTACGTCGGGGAGTTCTGCCGTTTGAGTAGATTCATTGAAGATCTTACTGAGGCGAAAAAGGCGAAGAAGTTCCGCAGGGGCTTGATCAGGAAGATCAGGTCGTATACCAAGAGCAGCCGTGACTCCACTTTCGAGCAGATTCTGGTGGGAGCCATGGCAGCGGAGGACGATCTTGGGCTGAAGGAGAAGAGGACGCGAGACACTCAGGGAGCTAGTGGCAGTACGGGCCCGGCCAAGAGGCCCCACTTACAGATTCAGCAGCAGTATCCGCAGCAGATGCCCCACTTACAGATTCAACAGCAGTATCCGCAGCAGATGCCCCGCTTACAGATTCAGCAGCAATATCAGCAGCCGAGGGTCTACTTTCAGCAACAACAGTTTCAGGACCGTTTACCCTTTAAACAGGTGCAACAGCAGCAGAGGCAGCCGCAGGCCCCGGGACAGCATCTTGTTATCCTTTGCCCTTTCTGTAAGAAACCAGGACACGATTGGGATGAATGCCGGAAGAGGCTGGGCAGATGTTTACTTTGCAGAGGATCCGATCATCGGCTGAGAGAGTGTCCTGAGTCATTTGGATGGATAGTTCAGGGAGCATGAGCTAGGGCTCCGGTGGGCCTGCAGAAGGGATTACCCTTACCAACTCAGCAGCAGAGGTACATGCAACATCAGCAGCAGGCCAGGGGAAGCCAGCAAGGACGAGCTTTTACCAGGACAGTCGAGGATGCACATGCCATTGGAGATCTTGTTGCAGGTTCCGTTCTTCTCGATTCCATTTCCGTAATTACCTCTTATAACTGTCTTGAAAATTCGATTCCCTCTGTTCCTTGTTGATTGATCAATTTTGTCATGTTGTCCTTGTGTTATGTTTGATTTTCTTCTGAGATAAATCATATGGGCTAGGTCACCTCAGTTATAGGATCTAGAATCTTCGATAGTCGTGTTAGCTGGCATAGTGAGGACATATAGTCAGATTTTGGACGTATTTCTTGGGTGTGGAAATTTAAGGTTTTCGCTACCAAGCATGCGGCAATACAAAAATTTTAAATACCATGATTCTAGAGGTATGTACCTTAGTCAAGGACTCTGTGATTATCGTAGCCTTGCTCACTAGCATGACGAAGATTCTGACTATCATGATTTTGGACAGACGCATATGATTATCGAACTGTATGATTTCAGACTATGATTGTGGGGGTGTTTGACCTAGAAGGAGTACAACCATCTTAATTTCGAGGACGAAATTTCTCTAAGGAGGGTAAACTTGTAACATCCAGTTTTCTAAATGAGGGTAATTTTGAAAATTTGTGATTTTAATTATTTATTATGATATTTAAATCGTGATATGAGTTTTGGTGATTTTTTTAATCATTTTAAAAACTATTTAAAAACCATGACTTGTGATTTTGATATGCTGCTAGTGAAACCCTAGAGACTGTCTGACCTAGAGCCTAACCATGTGATTGGGATATTTATTTATCATTTTTAGCCTAGGGATAATTTGGTCATTTTGACTTATTGGAATTATTTGATTAATTATTGGATTGATGATTGTTAATTTTGACTTTTACTAGTTGCGACTTAAGAGACTAACCTAGATGTTGACTCTAGCTATGGTGACTTGGTTAGCATGGTGGGACCCTAGTCTAACTTAAGTCAACCCAAGTTTAGTTATTTAGAATCAAGTTTGAAATAGGAGAATAAAGATTAGGTTCAATGACTTGTGACTTAGGAATTGATTTCCATGATCATTTAAACTTGGCCCATAGCCCACTAGTTTAACCCTAACCCTAATTTTATCATTTATGACCAGCCACCTAGGGATTCCCAACCCTAAAAAATCTCTCTTCATTTAGTTCTTGCCTCTTTTATATTGAATCAACACTTAGAAAGAAAAAAAGAAAGGTATGGCCATTCTTCCCCAATCCATAGTTTTTTCATTTTAATTCCTTTTTGACTCTAGTTTCTTGCATTAGAGTCTAATGCTCTTCTATTTTCTGTTTATGGAGAGTAATCCCAGCTTTTGAACAATTTGGAGATTTGAGCTAGCAAGGAGAAACACTCTATTTTGGAACTTTTCTTGCCATTGGACACCTATAGGTAAAACTCCTCAAATTGTGTTATTATTCTGATTTCTTTACATCCTAGCCTAGATCTAGGTGTCCCCTAGCTGTCCCTCAAATTTGGTTAGAAATCGTGTCCATTTGGTGTCCGTATCGGACACGTGTCAATGTGTATGTGCAAGTGTTTGTTAGAATGCCACTTAGGAATGGATTTTCGTATTTTGCTAAACTAATTACATGAATTTGTAGATCTATTTGTGTATATTAAATTTTGTGAAGACTGAGTTGGTTTTCGTGTCATTTTTGTGTCCTAAATTGGACTGGACACGCAGCACGGGGACTCGGTCGGGTGTCCTGCGGCCCGTGTCCGATTTCTCCATGGATATGGCATGAGATGGCCCAAAAATTGAGATGCACGTAGGGGAGTTGACTGACAGGTGGCCTATGAAATTTCATAGAGTTTTATGGTGTGGTTTGTGAGATTTTCGAACTGTACGGGTTTTGTGCTGTCAGTGCACAGCCGAACTCATGCCACTGACACAGACTTCGTGTCTCACGAAGATACGATGTGGACACGACTCAGGGTGATAAAACCCTAGACCTAGACCCCTTTACCTATGTGCACGACCACGACACACTTGGTGGTACACACGTGTCCCTAGCTCACTCGACACGCGTGTACGATACTGTCGATGCAATATTCAGTGTTCGTGTGTTAGATTGGGTTTTGGACACATTGTGTCCAGTTCATGGACACTGGGACACACTCTCGACACCCTCTCACATGACACAATTATTACCAACCTTCTAATTTATTTATTAGTTGTTTATTTTAATTCAAATTTGTCAATTTTCCAAATGTTCTGATACTTAAACTGTCAATCAATTTCTGATATTTTCAATGAATGTTTAACTGTTTTGTTTGATTAATTGTGTTGTTGGTTCACAAATTCATAACTGAGAATTAACCTACATATTAGGGGTTTATATTAGCATGGGAATTTAGTTTTCGAATTTTATTTTGGGCTTGTGAATTTCATTTGAACTGGTAAACTAATTTTGCATACACTGTTTAGGTATACATTGTTCCTGAGAATTTTAAGGTTGTTAATATATGCACTGTTTGTTCCTGAGAAATTCAAATGTCATGTGGATTACTTATTGTGACTTGGTTTTCGAATTGATTTGGGATTTGATAACTGAAAACTTAAACTGTTTGTTTGTACTGTTAAACTGAGATTGTAGACTGTTTATATACACTACCAAAACCTGAGAATTTTGCATACATTAATGACATGCAACACACACATTTACTGTTTGAAATCTGAGAACTGAGAATAGTATGGACACTCACACACTCACACAAACACACAGGACACACACTACATGTATTGACACACACATTGCAACCTGAAATCATTTAGTTTAAACTATAAACTGAAACCTGAGACATTGCTATGAGTACACTACTGAATTTTACTGAGATTTCAAGTTTAACCTTAATCTGAGATGCACCTAGCTGAACTGAGATGTATACAAAACCTGAGAATAGGTTAGTTGCGTAATGATTTGGGACTAATTTGATATATGTTAAGGGGTTTAGATATAACTAAGTTAGAATTTCGATTCCTATTTACTGAGATTTTCCTATGAAAATATTAACTGTTATGTATACACTGAAATGAGTTTGGTTTTGTACTACACTCATCACACCATGTAGACACACACACACACAAAACTGAGACACCACTGCTATATTCACTCACACATTGGTTCTCCACGCACACACACATGAACTGAAAAGAAAACTGAGTACATACCCTATACAAATTTGACACACACATACACAGGTACACACAGCAGAAAACCCCCGTTTCCTGAGACACACCCCTCACATTGCCACACTCCCTCACACATTGACACCCACATCACACTCTATATCTCTCTATATATATTTTGATATATGGTAATGTATATATATATCTATAGCATGTAATTTATGTGTTGATATATGTAGGTAATTATATATATATATATATATATATATATATATATATATATATATATATATATATATATATATATATATATATATATATATATATATATATATATAAAAGGTGATGAATGAATGAATGCATGAATGGATGATAAGTGAATGCATAAATGGAAATATATATATGTAGGCATCTATGTAATGAATGATTGAAAACATGCAAGTTTGTGTGTAAGGCTAATGAATGCAAGTATGAATTTAATGCTATAATGGATGGAATGTATGCAATATACAAGTTAATAAGATGCAATGTTCGATGTTAACACAAATTCTATATTACCTCATGTACCCCCTTACACTATGTTGACACTATCACTATGACACAAGTTCACATTGATGCATGTTACACTTGGACACCTTATACACTACCCTTAATTGCTATGAACCTTGAACCCATAAATGTATATGCATACATGTGTGTACATTGCTTGTATGCTAGACTCTAGCCCATGTAATTCTATATATAGTGTATGTATGTATACTAGTATGTGTGATGCTTGGTTTTGGCTTTGTAATTTTGTGTGAGTGCTAGCCTAGGCTTGGCTAGGCCTAGTGAGACTTGTTAGACTTGTTTGGGCTAGGACTTGACCTAGTTGACCTAGTTTGACTAGTGTGGTTGACTAGAGTTGACCAAGTGTTGACTTTAGCCTAGTTTGACCTAGACAGTATGCAGATGCATTGTATATTTTATTTATCATCTCTTGTATACATCTTGACTTGTGTTGCTCTGAATAGGAGTCAGATACCTCATCTCGGACAGTATATTCTCACAGATATTTACACCATAGGCGAGTACATTCTCTGATCTTTCATAACTTGCTTAGGATTATATTCCTGCTCTAGATTATCTTATTTGATGCTGTCACGATATTATCACGGATTGGTACTATATGGATCCCTACATTGAGATGTTATCCCCCTCGGGAGCATCGGATACTTCATGTCATGTGTTTCATGTACATCATGTATTCCTCGCTCTTATGTTATTCATGTTTCTCATGTGCTTCATGTACGTTCATGTACGCTCGTGTACTCTCATGTGCTCTCATGTACGGTCATGTTTCTCATGTACTTTATGTATAACCTATACTTCATGTGTACCCCTTCATGGGCCTTCATGTGGAATTTATGTGCACTCAGTTCTGAGCCCTCATGTATACTTCATGTATACCCATCTATGAGCTTTCATGTGAAAATTATGTGCGTAACATAACTTGTCTGGATCCTTGTGTATTGATTTGGGTATGGGAGAGTATAAATAGTCATGTGAACAATTCCAAAGTAGTATAACCATGTGAGCCTCTTTAGTATATTCATGTGCAAATCCAGCCGTTCACATATCGATTTGTGCTCTACATCACTAGTCACTGATAGTTCTCTACTTATTGTAGATATTTCCATTACAGTTCTCTCTATTTACATCATGTACATTCTTTCAGTTTTCATGTATCGTACTCTTTTGTATGTCTATATTTTCTAACCTGCTATGATCTGTGTGAGATGTATTGTGCTCGCTCCCATCCTGACTGTACCTGTTGAAAATTTTACAGAGGATGATGACGAACCCTGTACCCCTTACTATGGAGCTTGCCTAGATGACACTCGCGACCTGGACCCTTGGGAGGTTCAGACAGCTGCTGAGGATGATACCCATGCATAGTATAGATAGTTTAGACTGTTCTTCTTTTCATGTTAGTTGTTGTCCTTGATTTCAGAGTTGTATTATTATGGAGATGTTGAGACTTGTGTTTGTTAACTTTGATTATTTCACTTCTGTCTGTACCTTAGTTTTGAGGATTCTCTCATCTATTTCATCGTGCTATATTCTACCTCTAGATTGTGATTGAGTTGTACCTTCTGTGATTTGGCCTCCTTTTGGAGAGTATTTCATATTGTGTTAGTTATGGTTCATAACCTAGAACAGCGTTCTACCGCCGACACTGCGGCGTAGGCTAGGCGCTGTTACGTACTCGTACCCTCACAGTGGGTGCGGGTCATGACAGGGAACAAGTTGGTTGCGCTTAGACGACACCTATGCGATCACCAGAAATCGCATAAGCAGCGAATCAGAATACTGCCCTTCTCAATTGAGTTCAAAATGAAATGCGAAGTTCGAAGAACGCAAGCCATGAAAACTATCGAAAATATCCACGAAAATGCATTCTTAAAACCAAAGCCAAAGAAGCAAACGCGGCATGAAAACCAGACAATTGAGAGATCCCTCGAGCCTCAACTGCAGAGTCTTTCCTCGGGATGCAAACCGCTGATCTGGGGCTTGATTCTGAAGAAATCATTCCATAACGAGGAAATGATCTTAATTCAATCGGTCCAGATCAATCGATCCCGACTAGTCGATTAGCGATAGTGTTCCTTTTAACATGCACCCCGCGAACAAGGAACGAGACACGATGTAGGGACGGGGCACTACATTGTGTGTCCAAGTCATATATGGGTGCAAATGACTATGTTAGTCATTTTACGTTGCTTGTATTTATTTTATACATATTGGTCTAGTCTTAGCAGACTACCTCATAACTGTGGGTATTTATATCTTCTTCGACCATGACACGAACATTACACGATTTGTGGCAATTTGTTAGTGGAAGGGACTACGTATTTGATTTGCCATCAATACGTATGAGACGTGTGATGGTTAGAAAATTAACTGCTATGATTAGTATACTAGAGACTTAAGCAGTTACAAAACTGGACATGTAGTGGGTATGACATGGTCAGTCTTATTTTGGGAGGGGAAGGACAATTAGGTAGTCAAATTTCACCTCTTACCAATTCACTTTGAGAAGTGTATGGAGATGTAATTGGTTCCATACGTGGCGCATAAACATTTTAAGTGTTTCAATAAAAAATTGAGCATGATAATAACTTTCAATCTGTAACTTAGTAGATTGACATGCAAAGTAAGCATGTACACATGGTAAAAGAGTGTGTTGCCAACGAAAATATGTGCAAGTTTTCTAAATGTACCACAAAGCATCTACTTGTTTCATGATCAAATATTTTAAATAAAAAACCTTCAATACGCAACATTTGAAAATGGTGTTTCATTTTTCTGATGTATGTCATATTTTCAAGCATTCTTGGACAAAAGTTTCTATCCATATTTTTAGTACTTTTATCGATGCTTGTCATGAATTGTAATAATTTTGGCTCTAATACCATCAAACACTGTTATTATTGGTTTATCACGCAAATTCTTAATCCAATTATTAAAACTTTTTCGTAATGTCGAAGTGTTAATATCGAGTCTATAATAGGGTGCATAAGCTGTTATCCAATATGAAAAATTACGTTCTTCGTCGTTTGTACCAACAATCCAATTAAAAAAATAATATATGTTGATTATATCTTTTAAACCATTCTATCGCATCTACCACATTATAAGACCAAGTAAGTTTATGTAACCATTTTTGATATTTTAGTGTACCACTACATTTACTTATAGTATTCTATTTAAAATGCTGAATGCAAAAAAAAATGTGAAGAGTTTGAAAAAGTATCACGCATTCCAACAAATTAATACTTTTTATTTATCTGATATAAATGAAATATTATCCCACTGATCAAACTAACTTTCAAAAGAAAATTTTAAATTGTTTAAGAACAATGTTCATGATTCAATATTTTTATTTTCAGCAATACAATAAACAACATGATATAATTGGTATTTAGGATCATGAGCACAAGCAATAAATAAATTATCTTGATATCTGAATGTAAGAAAAGTTGCATCAATACTAATTATAGGTAAACAACCACTTAAAAAACTATCCATACATGTCTTAAAACAAATAAATATTTTTTGAAAGACATTATTTTCTATTGTTTTTAAAAACATTTGCTCCCCAAATTTGTTTACTATATGTGATGCACTATAAGAGTTGTTATGTCTAATTTTACCAATTATTTTATCACTAATTCATACAGTAGTAGATTGTCGATGATGTCCTCTTGGTACCTGTACATGAATGTCGAGATTCAAATGTACAAATCTCAAAGTTTGCACAGTTATCAACTGTTTTAGCGTATACTCTCCAACAACAATATGGAGAGTCGCAAACATAAACAATTCTTTTAGAATTGTTCGATTTAGCTCTACAACTAAAATTATGAAGGATTGCTAAATCACTAATAAATTCATAAATGCACAAGAAGAAACAAACTTTTTTCCAACAAATAATTCGGGAGTGCTAGCATCTAAATTATCATCATTATTAGGTAAATAATAATCTAGATCTTCGGCTAAGTCATCACTATTTTCAACGCCAACATTCTCTTTGACTAAATCTATTTGGTTTGAAGAGCTAGGATCAACATTAAAATTTTGGCTATTACAATAAGGTTGACTACTTGAAATAATATTTATGCCAATATTTGGTAATATTGGATTAATAATTTTTTTTTTATATATGATACATCTGAACTATTTTGAACAACAAATTTTCATGCTCATTCGCTATCTATTATTAAAAAAGTATTTGTAAAAATCCACCTTATTATGAATTCATATCTAATAGAAAATCGTTCTCCAATAAAATTTTGTAAATTATATAATATGATATTCTGATAAGTGAAAATAAGATTAGTTGTACCTTCTTCGTAAAATAATCTATTTAATGTACCTCCATGGTAGCAAATCGGTGTTAACATTTGTTCAATGACTATAAACTTTGGGTATTGAAACAGATAGTATCGGCTAAGAGATTCTGCAAAAGAAGGGCTTTTGTTGGGACTAAGAGCTTCACTAGAAGAATGAGAGTGTAATCTGTGTGTGGGGTGGAGGAAATTTAATGAGTATATTAGGATTTTCCTCCTATATGACCGTTGTAAAAATATGGACATTAGATGGTCGTTGTTAGGAAAAAAAAATATTTGTAAAACATAAGCGCTTCTGAAGGACTAATTTCTTAAAAATATGTAAACTTTACGCCCTTGAAGGATGTAATTTTTTGAGCGGGAAGCTTAAGAGAACAAATATGCATACTTTAGAAGAGCATAAAGTATGGAAAACAAAAATACGTCCTTCACATGGACGTATTGTAGGGGTGAGCGTTAGGCTTATTCTATTTCAACCGAATCGAAATAGTCAAAACCGAATAAACCAAAATTCTAAATATCCAAAACCAAAACCGAACCGAAATTAGCCAAAATCGAAACCGAGCCGAACCGAATAAGGATTCGGTTTATTTGGTTATTCAGCTGGACTATTTCTATTGTATAATGGGTTTGGTCAAAAATGAAATTATGGTTAAATGATATTAAAAACTATAATTTTTATACACATTTGTTGTATTTGCGACCAAAGTTAGACTAGTTGTTAAATTACCAAAGTTTAGTTTCAAAATACATAAACAAAATTGTTGCTTTTAAAATATACACATTTTAATTACAATATATGTATAAAATTGAGGATATTTACATAATTGTAAAAGTCTTATTCGATTTTCGATTTTGGATCAAAAAAAGAAACCTAAAACCGAAACTAAATAAATTTTTTTTAAGTATTTTTTCGAAACGACCCGAATTTTATTCAAACGGAACCGATCTTTTTCCGTTCGCTTCGATTTGATATTAATGCTCGGAGTTTATAATATCACTAAACTTGTGCAATTTAATCGAACTTTAATGCTTTGTATACAATTTTATGCTGCTCCTAATCTAACTCCTCCAAACCCTACCAAAATGACGAGAAAACGTAAAGCCGACCCCTCGCCGGTCAGCCGCCGGTCCTCCCTCTCGGTGGGGTCGGAGGTGGAGGTCCGGTCGAACGAGGACGGCTTCCACGGCTCCTGGTTCGAGGCCACCATAACCAAAGACCTCGCCAAGTCCCGAAGCTACGCCGTAGCCTACACCACCCTCCTCTCCTCCTCCTCCTCCGATGGCGAAGAGCCTCCGGCTCCGCTGGAGGAGGCGGTGAGGAGCTCCATGGTCCGGCCCCGGCCGCCGCGTGCCGGGCCGAACAAGGCCTACGGGCTGCACCACCTGGTCGAAGCGTTCCACAACGACGGGTGGTGGGCCGGGGTGGTCTCCGGGCTGCCGGGCGGAGGGAGGGATCTCTACACGGTGTGTTTCCCGAGCTCGAGGGAGGAGTTCAAGTTCAGGACCTCGGAGCTGAGGGAGCAGATGCAGTGGCTCAGGGGGAGCTGGATCTCCCTTCAAGGTCAGCAGCAGGTACAGCCACTCCTCAACGCCTACATTGCATGCATCTAGCTTGCTGATGTATAAATATAATTTTTTATGTGCAATATACTGCTGTGAATCTCCCATCTCACGAGATGTTTTCAAAGAGTGTAAGCAACAGGGATGGCAAGGAATTTTTTTATTTAGGGGCATGTTTGGTTGCTCGTAAATAGAAAATACCGTGCAACATTTGATGCATGTAGCATTCGTTGTTATAAATGGTCTACAGATACATTGTTCGGTCAGAAAATTACGTACACGGTACCAAGCTTTTGCGAAATTAGGCAAGAAGTACCAAGTTTAGCAAAATTCCAAATTTAGATACATAACGCCATGGCTTAAAATAATATAAAATGCTAGTATATGACGTTTTTGAGACAAAAGTGTCATAGCTTATGGCCTTTTTTTGAATTTTTTTTTTTGATTTACCAACGGTGGATGAGTACTCACAGACACGATGGATGAGTACTTACAGACATGAACGGTTGAGAAATGAGAAATCAAAACAAAATAAATAACAAAAAAACGTCATCCTATGGCATAATGCATGCGTATTTGTCATGAAAAAATGTTATAGCCTATGGCATTATGTATCTGTTTTTGGGAGTTTTGGAAACTTGGTACTCTCTGCCTAATTTTGCCAAACTTTGGTATCTTCTACGTAATTTTCTGTTTAAGGGAATTTTTTTCAAAAACTCTTAAAAGTTTTCTATTGTACATAAGTTGCTATTATTGTTTGGTTGCATGTATAAATATTCTTGCGGGATTTACAAATTCATTGTTTGGAATGATATAATTAATTAAAATGTTTGGGTCCAAAGAACATGACTGTTTTATGACTTTTTCCCCCTTAAAAGACACGAGAGAGAGAGAGAGAGAGAGAGAGAGAGAGAGAATGGCAAGTCAAGGTTAGCAAGAAAAAAAAATTAAGGTAGCTAAGTGCACATAAAAATAAGTACGGTTAACAAATTATTAACATTGAAACATACGGTATTATTTGATTTTAACTTAGCATTACTTCCATTATCTTTGGAATATTTGTGGAGATTATATTTATGAAGTGAAACAATACAGCTTATTATGAAACAATACGCTTACACGATTACCCAATAGTGCTGTTTGTATGTGCTTGGAAAGGTTCCCGACTTTCTGTTGTTGCTTGGCTCATGAGTCGTAGTAAGCTGTTCACTAGCTCGGGTGGTTGGAAAATGGGGAAGAGAAAGGATGGGCATGTCAAGAGAAAAAAAAAAGTCTTGACAGGAAAATGGACGATTTAGTCACAAGTTAAGGAATTAGGACTTTGTAAACTCACATTTCTTGCTTGTCTAACAAAATGGATTGATATAAAAACAATGAAAGACATTCACATATGACATTGAGATGCTCACTTTTAAACATGAAAAGTTCATTTATGGGCCATGCATTTGGATAGCTAGAAGTCAAGGGAAAGTAGAGTGGGTTTTCTTCCCTTGGATAGCCGGAGGTGGGAGGAGAAAATCCTGTGAAAGTTCTGTGGGTTTTCTTGCTTGTCAACAGTTTATGTGTGGGTTATTTTAACCCAACGCTTTTGCCTTTGATCTATGTTTAACTTCCAAAACTTTGATTTCCTTATTTTCTAGTCATTTATTCCAAAAAAGATTCAAAAACCTTCTGCCCCTATAATCAAGTTCTTCGATTACGGTGGACTAGGAAGAGTCAACGATTACATCAACAATATATGTGCACCCATCTAGAGTAATTTTTGTGTTTTTTTTGGGGAACTGTAAGATCTATAAACAAATTCGATTGCACCTTTTATTTTTGGCTTTCCATTTTATTTTCACTTAGATATGTATTCAGTTGAAGTATTTTGCATTCTCTCTAAACAAATTTGGCGTTTTAGAAAATAAGATAAAAGATTATTTGATATGTTGAGATTGTTTTCTTAAAGAGGAAAAGAGAGGTGATAATAGAGAAGGACAAGGAGAAGAGAAAAAAGAGGGGGGAGATTGTTTGACGATGAAGTTTCGAAGAACCATATGTTGGAGAAATTTTAGTGATGGTTGGTGAAGATACAATGGAAGAGAGATTGTTACTTCATAAATTTGAACTATTTTTCGGGGTAAAGTAGTCAAAAAATATATTACTCTCAAGTATTGCGGATTATTCCTCTTGTACCTAGATTAGTTTAACTAGGGGGGCTCATAACTCGATTTTCTACAGATTTTAGGTATATATTAGTAATTCACAAGATTTGCATAATTTTGTTAAAACTATTCTAGATTTGGGAGACTTGTATGTAAAAAAAAAATCCTAGTTGAAAAACCGGTTCAAACTGCCTAGTTGACTTGTGGGGCATTGAACTAATATTATAAGCAGTTTGGTCTGACCATTTTCACTATGGGTTGAACTGCTATGCAGTGTTCTAAAAATTGGCCTAGGCGGCCGGCCTAGGTGCTGGACGGGTCTAGGCGGGCCTAGGAGGCCCTAGTCGGACCTAGGCGGCCGGTTTTGGCCAATTTTTTTTGAAATAAAAAAAAAATTATATTTGACAAAATAAAATACTTACCTGTCGTCGTCGTTTGCCGTCGTCGTCACAGCCGTTTGCCGCCGTCGTCGCCGCCGTCGCCGCCGCCGACTGCTGTTGCTGTTGTTGCTGCTGTTGTTGTTGTTGCTGCTGTCGTCGTCGAGGGGAGGAGGGGAGAGTGGAGCGGAGGGGAGGAGGAGGGGAGAGGGGAGCGGAGGGGAGGAGGAGAGGAGAGCGGGGAGAGGAGAAGTCTGCTGTGCAGACTCTCTCTCCTCTCCTCCCCCTTTTATATATATATATATATATATTTTTTTTTTTTTCTAAGTTAAAAAAAAGTGAAAGAAAAAACGTTTAAAGGATTCGAACCCCTAACCCCTCACCAATAGAAGACTTAAGTATAGCTACGCTAGCCATAAAGGCTCAATAGCTTTTGTGTCTATAGGTCACATACATGTTATTTATATATATACTCATGAACTTAGAAAAAAATAAAAAAAAATCAAATCGGCGCCCTAGGCGCTAGTCGGGCCCTCAACGCACCGACTCCGCCTAGCGAAATCTAACATTGCTGCTATGAACCGTGCATGGTTTGAATAGGTCACTGGTTCGAAGGTACCGTCATGAAGTTGGTCTAGGCCTTGAGCTCGTGTAGGTGGTTCATGCACGTTTGGAACAGGTTACCGGTTCGAAGGGACCATCATGAAGTTGGTCTATGCCTTGGGCTCGTATAAATAGTAGACATCGGGGTCGCAGACAGGCAACCTCCTTGGTGGAGGCGAAGGTGCGTCTTCTTCCACGGCCTCGTATAGGTGGTTCATGCACGGTTTGAATAGGTCACCGATTTGAAGGGACCGTCATGAAGTTGGTATAGGCCTTGGGATCGTGTAGGTGGTAGACAACGGGATCGATGATAGAGCCAACCTCCTTGGTAGAGGCGAAGGTGCATCTTCTTTCTATGGGTCCCGACAACATCCTTGGTAGAGTCGAAGGTGCGTCTTCTTCAATGGGTCTCGAATCTCGACTGCGAATCAACGTGCAGTCTTCGTCGCTGGGATCCTCGGACCCCCGTTGGTGACCTCACTTTTGACATCGACTTGGATCTAGAAGATGAAGAGAAATGGAAATAATAATTTGGACTTGGGTTGCGAGATATTTTAGATTGAGACTAGGTTGTTTATTAGCCTATATGAACAGTGATTTGGAGACCCAAACACTAACATTGGACAATTTGGAGACCCATACCCTAATATTAACTATTATTTGAGACCCTATTACTAAATAACCCTATTTATTAAGACCCCATGGAGATATTTATGGAATGTGTATATTGTGGAATTTAGGAAATGACAAGTGTTCTGAAGTCGTGAAATGGATGCAATTGCAATGGATTTACTGACTATTCATCTCCAGTCTGCATGATTGGATTGACCAGTTCAATAGATCATGAATTGTTTACTCCAATGGTTCAATGTTGGACCGGTTTTTAAAATATTGGCGAATATGACATCAGAGAAAGAGAAGCTCAATAAGACAACAATGACGAACACAATGAAAATATAAGGCATGTAGAGTTGGGTAGGGAATTGAAATATGGGTCATATTAAGGTTGAGTGCTGGTAATGGTACTAAATTGTCTTTGGGTCAAAAAGCAGGTCATATTTGATTTAGGATCAAAATCGGGTGCATTTTCTAGTTTCTCATAGGATTTAGGTTCAAAGAATTGGGTCATATTTTGTCGCGGCTGAAATAGTGTGGGGGCGAAGCATTCTCAAGTTTGGGCCGTATTTGATTTAGGATCAAAATCGGCTTCGTTTTCTAGATTTTCATAGGGTTTGGGTTCAAGAATGGGGTTAGAGTTTGTCACGGACCGAAATAAGTCAGGTTATTAAATTGTTTACGACAAGGAATATAACAAGACACAAATAAACCGAACAATAGCAACTACGAACATAAACGTGTAATATAACGTGGTTCGACATAGTCCGGCCGATATCGATGGGATATGGGGAGAATAACTTGATTAAACGAATATGTGAACTTTACAAGGATTACACTAACATATACTGTATGACGAAACCTTCTCTCAACGATATCTTCAATGAGCTCTCTCATTCTTCTTCTGAAGACTCCCTTAATTACTCTCAAGCTAGAAAACTCTAGATCAACCTCTTTTGCTTAAGCTCATTTTCTAGGACACGAGGATATCCTTAAATGGGATTTCCCTGTCGGGAGAAATTTGGACCGTTGATAGTAGAGCATCTGTAGTGTGACTATTTCCCTGAAATGATGTGATCCTGAGCCAACGGCATACCGGTGGTATGCCGACGATATATCGTCGATATGCTTGACGCACACAAAATGTGCCAAAAATTTGCTGGAACAATTCCAACACTCAAGGTATGTCAATCGTCCTGTTACTCTTTGCTTTTTTTAGCACCATATCGCTGCTTCAACTCCTATGGGACTTCTACGATCATCGAACGATGCTAGTAGCATTCCATAGTTGAGCACGAACCATATAGAATAATCTCCCCCTTTTGCTTGTCGTTCTAAGTAATCGTCTCATGAGAGTGTTGACGATACCTCTATTATCCTTTTAACTTTAGCACCCTTTTGCCTCCCTTACCTGTCAATATGATCTTTACTCAGAACCATAAAACTGATCATCAACAGTCTTTATCCAAAACTACGAAACTGCCATGACCCTCCTACCAGGATCACGAACCTTCTCAAACCTTAGTACTTGAATAGAAGTTAAGACATACTTGAATTTCTCCTTAGGGATCACCTTAGTTAGCATGTATGTCAGTTACCTTTGTATTAATCTTCATTATTTGCACAATTGTCTTGTGATATCGTACGTCAATGTGTTTTGTCCATCTATGCCTCCTTATCTGAATTTGGACATTCCTTGGAGGATAGCTTGAAATAACTGACAATATGGGTGCTCAACTGTCTTGAGTCCTTTATGTTGAATCTCTCAAATACCTTGTCAATATACTTTCTTGCGATAGCCATAGCTTTCCTGCCTTCTTGTCTCGATAAATTTCCGTTCCAAGAATTTTTCATGATCTACCCAAATCCTTCGTATCAAATTCTGCTCGCAATGAAGCTTCAAGTACATGGATTTTCGCTATACTCTTGGAAGCAATCAACATGTCATCAACATATATTGACGACCCATCCTCGAGTCTTATTGAGTAAACGTCACTGTCATACTAATATCAAGAGAAATTAGTCTTCAACATGAATGAATCGAAGTGCTTGTACCAGTACCGATGAGTAATCTAGAAGTGCTTCAATCTTGTAAACCATTTGCTTGAAGCAAACTTTCTGTTACTTGCATATCGTATAATACTTGCAAAAAACTAGCTTGCACTCCTTCAGACCCTTTAGCATCTTCCTTTTCTGCAATTCTAACTCATATGGCTTAAATACATATGACATAGCTTTGCGATATCTTCACCTCTTTCTCTGTAGTGAGGATCGCCACCAGTGACCGTGCTCCCATCAAATTAAAACAAGTTTGACAAAAATTTATGTCCTTTCATGACCACATGTTGTCCTTTACTATCTTTAACGCTTCATTTGGCCAACAAACTTGTATCATGCCGTATCCAACACGCCCAGAGAAATAAGTTTCTTCTTAAGCTTCGAAATATCTCACATTCACAACTAGCCACACCACTCCATCAAACATTAGAATTTTGATTTTCCCTAAGCCAAAGTTCTTGCACGACATATTGTTCCCTATGAGAACAATGCCACACCTGAACTATTTGTTGGTGCTAAATTACTCCATATTTGGACACATATGGTATGAATATCCCTAGTCAAGAATCCAAGCCCCAGGAACACATTCTCCCCTTATGTGTCGTAAGTATATCATACAGTAACTCGGTTTTCGTTGCAACACTGGTTTGACCCTGTCCGCTTGAATTGACTCCTCTATCATTCTTTTCTAACTATTGTTTATACTTCAGATATTGCTTCTTCATGTGTATCGACAGATTGCAAAAATATATGCATTACCATCCTGTCCTGTTTGGGTTTTCCCTTTCGACTGTTGCCGACATACTTATTCTTCGACCTTTCCCTCTTCATAATCTCATTAGTAAGAAGTGTTGTATTAACCTCTTCCATCCTAAGAGTCTTTTTTTTCTTCCATAAAGGATATTTGTTACCAAATGGTTATACCTCCCAGAAGTACATATAGGTGATCATACGACCTCATAAGCGAAGATAGGAGCTATAGAGCTTGGTACTCCTGCTCTACCGATACTTCAAGACACAAAAGATCATTGACCATCTTATTGAAGCTGTTCAGGTGGTGTAGAATTATGGTCCCTTTCTTCATGTGGAGATTGCAGAGTTACCTTTTGAGATAATAACTTGTTAGGCAACAACTTTGTCATATACAAGTTCTCTAGTTTCAACCATAAACTAGCTGGAGAAGTCTCATACATGATGTTATACATCACCTTGTTCGTCAGACAAAGCTCTATTGTGCTTTGTTCTTTGATCTATGTCATCCCATATATCAAACCTAATGTCGATTGACCTTTTGTTATTACTACCAACAACCTTGAACAAATCCTCTTTAACAAGAATTTCTTTGACCCTTCCATGCCACATTGAGAAGTTTCTTTCTGTTAAATTTTTCCACTCGAACTTAGAGCTGTTAACCTTTTATTCGTCATTCCGAAATTCCAAAATGGAGAATTTCCTCCAAAGACCTTTACGAACCAACAATTTCAAGATTCACGATCTCGGAAAAGACGGAGTGTCACCTATCGTTAACCTTGATCCAAGAATTTGAAATTCCTACTTCAGCTCTGATACCAATTGTTGAAACCTTTATGACGACGAATAGAACAAGGACTAAATAAACCGAACAATAGCCCTTAATAACACAAACACGCAATATAACATGGTTCTACCTAGATCGGCCTACATCTACGGGACGAGGAGAATAACTTTTATTGAATCAACAATATAACTTTATAAGGATTACACAAACATATACCTGAAACTCTCCCTCAACGACATCTCCAACAAGCTCTTTTCTTCTTCATCTTCTTGAAGACTTAACTAATGGCTCTCAAGTCTCAAGCTAGAAAACTCTAGACCAGCCTCCTGTTTCTCAAGCTCAATTTCTAGGACACGAGGAGATCCTTAAATAGGATCTTCTCCAATCCCCAAAGTCAGTAGCAATATAGACCGTTGATAGCAACATATTTAATCTGAATTGTTTCCCAAATCGGCTTGATCCCAAGCCAACGATGTACCAGCGGTATGCTTGATGTACTAAAAAATGTGTCCAAAACTTGTTGGAACGGTTTCAACACTCACGATATGCCACACTAATACTCTTATTTCTTTTTGAGCCCCGTATTAGTGTTGAAACGGTTTCAATCTCTCCTGAGCTTCTCCGATCATCAGACGGCACCCGTTGCACTCGTAGTTGAACACAAGCTACCTATAATACATATCTAGTTGAACATGAGCTATCTATAACACAGATCTGGGTATTGGGCAAAAGCATTATTAGGTGTGGGCTAAGTGGGTTGGGGTAAGGGGGTTGGGGAAGGAAAAGAATAGAATATCAGAGTTTCGATTTCAGATCAAGGGAAGGAAGGTGGATACGGGTTGGTGAGGGTGGGAGCAAGGATGAGGAGAAGTGGTTGGATTTGGGTCGGAACACTCATGGAGGGTGGAGCAGAGGTGAGCGAGTCTGAGATGCACATGAAGGGTGGAGATTATGTTGCACGAGTGTGGGCACGGATACGGACACGATATGGATACAAATGTTTCGACGTAAAAGGTACTTAGCTATGTTGCATGAGTATATGTACGAATACGATAGGGATACTACATCATTTTGCTGCGGTCGTACAACATACGGTGGAGTAAATGTGGGTCGATGCAGATGGGAGCAGGAGCATGTCTGTGTCAGATACAGGTTGGGATTGGGTTAGATGCCAGTTGAAATGGAGGAATAAGAGGAGCGAGTCTGGATCAGGCGGCTGAGTCACGGGAAGATGTAGGGTTAGGTTAAGGATTAGCATTAGGATTACGGATATGAATAGGGGTGGCTGCTAGGGTTTGTGGTGGCTAGGTGGGGTCTATAAAGAGACAGAAGAGGGAAAAGTAAAATGAAATTGTAGAATGTGGTAATTGCCCTGATACCATGTTAAAGTTGTGAAAAGATATTCATTCATTATGCCCAAGGGACTATCTATATAGAGGATTACATAGGAGGCCATCTATCCTTGCCAATTTTGGCCTAAAAGCACATAAACGACAAAGAGCTAGAAGAGGCTATGTAAGACTAAGACTAAGAACTGAGGCACTAATTTATACTTAGCCAGTGAAGAAGGTTGCCATTGGTCCTGTATCATATGGATTGATATGTAACATTAAGAAGTACTCTGGTTATTTTAGTTATATTTCTCTTCATTTGATGTCTTACATGTCATTACTACTTCAAGAACTACTAGAAATACGGCCCTCTTATTACTGGAATGAAGAATCACATGAAGCCATACCCTGTCCCTTACTAAATCTGATCTCTTGTTTAGGCTGAGGTATATGAATCTAATGTCATTTTCATGGATCCATCTGATGAAAGTTCTGTTACAGGGAGGACCAGATGAGATGTTTGGTGTGGGCGCACCAGTTGAAGTAAGCCGGGACAATCAGAACTATGGAGCAGCTTGGTTTGTTGGAACTGTTTTGAAGGTCATAGGGAAGAAGAATTTCTTGGTGGAGTATGAGAATCTTAGAGTAGATGGTGAGGATGGTAATAGTGGAACACTTCTAAAGGAGATTGTTGACTTGCAGTATATTAGACCTCCACCTACATCGAAGTCCAAGAAATTCAATGTGCTGGATGAAGTGGAAGCATACTGTGGGGATGGGTGGTATGCTGCAACAGTCTTGAAGGTTCTTCCTGGGCCGAGGTATGTTGTTAATTCGAAGGGAGGGGAAGTAGAGCTTGATCAGAGTTCAATCAGGTGCCGCTGTTCCTGGACCGGAGGAGTTTGGCTACATTTCTCCCAGGTATCAAAGTACTTATAGAAGTTCTTAATTTTTTTTGTCTATTTTTTTACCGTCCCTCAGTTAATTTACTTGTTGATCGTTTGCTGAAGCAGGGAATGTTTTTTTCCCCACTTTTAGCAATAATTATTTTCCACAAAGGAAGCCATTTTTGCATAGAACAACTAGGCAGGTTTTATTTAGTTGTGCAAATTGTATGGTACCATTTTATATTTGTCTTTGATTTTATTGATGTGATGGACAATTTTAAGAAAGAGGTTACAAAATAAATGATCTATTAGGCATATGCCAATGTATATATACATTAATCGGGATAGGCACACCTCCAATTCGAGGTGTGAACCCCCCCTCAAACTCACAATGGTAGAACACTGTGAGTTCGGCAAGAAGAAAGTACAACTGAAACAACTGAAAAAAGACTACAAACAACAAACAATAATCAACTAACTAATAACTATCGCCCTCCCTCAAACTTACAAGGTTCAACAATTGAGAGTTTGTCTAGTAGGAAGGAGTGTCTCTGTACTTTATGGATCATCATAAGGAAGTCTGGGATCTGCAACTAAGAAGTAACATGTGGTCGTGAGACGGTCCAAAGAAGATATTGTTGTCTAGCATAGTAACAACCAATCTCTATGTGTTTCATCCTCTCATGAAACACAATGTTGCAAGCTATCTGAAGAGCATTAGTATTATCACCAAAAGTGTAGGACCAAAAATAGTAAGACAATATCAGTAATAAGCCAACGAAGCCAAGTGATCTCTGCAGTAGTATTAGTCATGGCTCGATATTCAGCCTCAATACTAAATCTGAAATCCACATCATGCTTCTTTGATTTCCAAGAAATCAAAGAATCACCTAAAAAAATACAGAACCAAATAGTAGATCTTTGATCAGTAACATCACCAGCCTAATCAACATCAGAATAAACACGTAGAACGAAGGAGGAAGTAGTCGAGAGGAACAACTACCTAGTGTTGGTACCCCATATATAGCGAAGAATTTGCACAACGCATCATATTGTGTAATACAAGACATATTAACGAGCTGACTAATAACATGTACAACATAAGAGATATCAGGACGATTGATAGTGAGGTAAACTAATTTGCCAACTAATTGTCTGTACCGAGACTGATCTGGAAGACTCTCCATCATCAGAACGCATCTTGAGGTTCAACTCAAGAGGTGTAGGTGTTGTACGAGAAATGCATTCTTCACATCCATGTTGCTAGTTATCTTCACATCAGTTGTCATATCATTTTTCACAACAGAAATGAAGGTCTCATCATAGTCATAACCATATTGCTGAAGAAAACCACATGCAACTATTCTGATCTTGTACCTATCAATGATTCCATCAGACACTGTCTTGATCTTGTAAACCCCATAGTTAATAGGACGCATGTCAGTTGGTAATGATACATGATCCCATGTATGTAAAGCCCATAACTCCTGAGAAATGGTTGCTTGCAACTCTGGAGTGGTGACAGCCTCCTGGTACGTCTAGGCTCCCATTTGATTAGAAGTAGCAGCCTAAAAAGTCAAAAAATTCACGAGTCATGGTGGTAAAATAAATCAAGTGATCAGACGAGCGATGCGGACAAGTAGAGAGACACAAAGGCGGTACAATGTGTGGTACAAGATCTACGGGAACATGTTGTACAATACTCATCAGTAATGGTGGGACGATTATGGCGCTGATAAACATGAATAATAAGTGATTCGGGAAGCTGATAAACATGAATAATAGATGAATATGCGGATGAAGCAAGTGGAGATGTGCAGTCAATATCAACGAAAACAAACTCCTTAGGTGTGCATGGTGGTAAGGTAAAGCAACTGAAGGGCGTGAAAAAGCATAGTAGGAAAATCCTCCAGAAAAATAATATGACAAGTGATGTGAAGATGTGTAGCAACATGATCTATATATATATATATATATATATATATATTTTCAACATGATCTATATATATATATATATATATATATATATATATATATATATATATATATATGTCCCTTATACTGAGAACTATACCCAAGAAACACACAAGAAACAACCTAGAGGACAACTCGTCTTAATTAGTCGAGGGTAAATGACGAGATATCTGAACAAACCAAGTGCAACTAAAGGCACGAAGTATCGAATAATCAATAACACGACCATATAAACCCTCATAGGGAGACACCATCAAGAACATGAGTCAGAATCGTGTTGATCAAAACGTACTAGTAAGCAAAACTTCTACCAAAATTGAATACGGACAAAAAGTCACAAGAGGAGACATAGTGACATCAAGGATATGACGACAAACGCTCTTCAATCCTATTTTGCTTATGAACAATTACAGTAGATCTAAGAAACAAACTATCATACTATGAAACTAGAGATTACATGGTTTCTGTACCCCTCTTCCTTCTCTCTCCTATTTGATACTCCACTGATACTCAAAGCAAATGCTGATCTGGCCCTATTAGCTGGCTTAGTGACTGAGCTGGTTAGCTGAGCTGGAGGCTGAGTTGGGCTAAGTAGTTAGGACAGTAACTTGGGGACCAAGTTACTGAGCTAAAGGCTGAAGAACTGAAGGGAGTATCACTGACTGATACAGCAGTGACTATATCAAATGGGTATATATATACACTGATCAGGGGAGGCACACCTCCAATCTGAGGTGGGACTAAACTCCCTATAATCTCTAACAGATTGATGTACTCAAATATTATGACTCTTTAGTTCCTGAAATTGATTGTCCATAATCAGTAAGTTGTACAAGATTTAATTTTGAGTACAACTCTTTTGATAATTTTTGAACAAGGACACTTCTTGTGTATTCTGGACCATTTAATATGTAAACTTTTTCCTGTAATTTTTTTTCAGTCTTCATGACTAATCCATAATTGTACAGTCTAATGAAGGAAGCATAGGAGACACCTGTTACTCTTCCATGCTCAAATAGTTGAAAACAGCACTAATGTAACCTTCAGCAGAAAGAGAATTGTTTCAGTAGACATTGGAGATGGTGACGGTATTGTTGAGTTATTGCACTAGTACTTTGCTCGTTATGGATGAATGCACCACTAGGTCAAGTAACATGTGTATGAAGTGCATCCTGTTATACTTTGATATAGTTGCTTAGAGTCGTGTCCTTTGGTCATTTTCTGGTTAAAATTTTCAGGGTAAGCAACTTGAGTCACAGACTTCAAGAGGAATCAAGTCAGCTGGTTGTGGAAGAAACCCCAATAATGGCAAGAGCCATCCAGTTTTTGAATTGACTTCAAGTAATGACAGCAGTGAAGTTGCTAACGAATCCAACTTTGTGATGTCGAAACGAAAGGAGACTGGTGGCCCAGACTCTGAGATCCAGACTGAGTCGCTCCATGCTCCGAAAAAGCCGAGGAATGGAAAATTATTTGGACAGCCTTGTCAGTCGGCAGATGAGATGCTGAGGGAATGTATTTTTCAAACTGAAGGCACATCTGTGAAAAGTCCCTATTCAGAAAATCCTCTTATAGTGGCTATCCCAGCTTTAGCAGATACACAGGACCTCCAAGGGACCCCTGAGAGGATTCCTAAAAGTCATGGAGAATGCACACCCGTGGGGAATGAAACAGCTGATTCCTTGGTCTGCATGGACTCTTCTTTCAATAACAACAGTAGAGTGTCAAAATGTCAACTCAACGCGTGTTCCAGCCTTGTGCCATCTGGACTTGAAGCCAGTGATTTTACTCCAATTTCAGGCTGGGGAAGCTGCAAAGGTCTCCATAGCTCTAAAGACAACACTCGAATGCGAAGGAAAAAGCTTGCCATCTGGCGAAAGAAGCCTATTGATGTTGTTGTAAGACATACTCCTAGCACAAATATACTGATAGTATTGGGGATATTATGATTCAAATACTTTTCCCTCCCTTTCTCCCTTTTCTTAGGATGCCAGACACCATGAAGAGGTAGAGACAACCGTAAGGAACAGAGACCAGAATCAAGAAACAAGGATTGTTAATATGCGTGCTTCTATAGAAAGTAAGTTGTGCCATTTTACTTTCATTGTGTAATTAGCTCATTCTCTTCAATATTGTTAATCTATTTCTTTTCTCAATAAAAAAATACTGTTATCTATATGAAAAGGAGATGGTTCAGAAACAAGACAGGAGGAAGAGAGAAATGAAATTGTTTCTGGGGAAGGCATGGGTGATGGGGTTGGAATAGCCGACAGAGCACTTTCTGGCAACATCTCCCCCAATGTTGTACTGCCACGGGATAATGTAGTAGTTGAATGCTCTTCTGCCGAGCCACCATGCTGCCAACATGCTGAAGAGACCCAGAGCGAAAACTCTCTGATTGTTATTAATGAGAGTATGTTTAAATCATGATATCTGATTGCATGATTATATTCTAGGTACTTTAATGAACTAATTCGATCCCCTCTTGCAGAAACCTTTAAAGCTGATTTAAGCAAGCACTGGACCAACAAGCAACGAAACTTCTTGGAAGATAGTTATTTGAACCCTATAATGGAGCCCATTAGACTTGCAAAATTGCTCTACTCAACTACCCAACAGCCGCATCACCCAGTTGGAAGACTTTTCGGCAATGAGGTTAAAGAAATGCAAATCTGTGCTTTTGAGCTTGACAGGGCTGAAAGAGAAGACCAGGCCCTTGTATCATCTTCTCAGGAAATCATTCTTCTTAATAGCAATGAGTTGGTTCCTAGTTTATTGTTGTCCGATAGGACTGTTTCTAGGGACAATGAGGAAACTATGATTGGTGCCAACCCTAGTGAGCCATCATCAGACAAGATGGAACCTCCGTTTACGAAGAAGTCTACGTTGTGGAAGCAAATAGAGTCGGATGATGCATTCCGCATAATGCCACAGCAACCACATTTCCGCCAGTTGGAGCACAATGTCATGGAACTCCGTGAAGGCATGGCTATCGGATTGATGGTGGCATACGCTGATCTGGTGTCTGAAATAAGAGCGATAGGTGTCGTCAATTCTCCTAAAATATATGAAGATAAATTGAAGGCACTAGACTCCTTAGAGTCAAACGGGTTCAATGTTCAGTTTTTACGGGACCGACTCAGAAATCTACTAGAGATGAAGGATAAGTTAATAGAGTCTGAGAGACAAAGGGTTGAACTGGAAGGACAACTAGTAGAGAGAGTGGCCGAGAGAGGGAGATACAGGATTCTGAGTTCAGCACTTGATAAAGTTATTTCGGACTGGGAAGAAAATCTCAGCCTCCTACGCATGAAACGAGCATCTATCATCTCAAACATGGATAGCAATGACTTGGAGATTCAAAACCTGCAAAGAGCTGCACAAGCTAACAGAGAAGCCATTGTTTCTGCTACTGAGCAGTATAATGATGCTCTATCCGCACCGTGGTGAATGAAGATCACCTATTGATTATCAGTGCCTGTATAGTTGCCCGAGTCCTTTTCTATTGTAATATATCTTCAGGTCAGGAATAGACTGTTTCACGTTTTGGAGGGAGAAATAGGAAATGTTTCCTCTTTTATGATCTTTTGGATGGCTGTTCTTGTTTTGCTCACTGCTTTTTTGTGCTAAAATATCCCTAATATTTTCAAAATGTATATTAGAAGATCTTTTTCAAGAAGTCCTCCACCCTCGAAGAGCTGCACCCAAATCGATAATTTATCAATTTTTTTATATTAATATTGTTATCAAACAGCTTTTGTTATTTCTTTGGGTTATTTTGGGGTCTCATATATATATATATATATATATATATATATATATATATATATATATATATATATATATATATATAGAGCGGATCGGGAGCCCCGTCCGTGGAGCCCCGCCGAAGTCCCGCCCTCCCTTAGCCGTTGGATCGCGCGGGCGGGGGCGGGCCCCACGCGGGCCCCGCGCGATCCGATGGTGCAGGGGGGGGCGGGGCTCCGCGGGCGGGTATCCCGATCCGTTTCCTATATATATATATATATATATGGATATTATAGTTTGGATCTCTAAATTGACCGTTGTTAGGATTTGGATTTCAAAATTACTGTTCATTAGCCTACGTGAATAATGATTTCGAAATCTAAACTCTAATATACTATAATATCTATGTATATGTGAGATCCTAAAACTAAATATTTCTATTTCTTTTCCCAAACGGAGAAAAAAAAAGGGGAAATTTATGAAATGCCCAAAACACGAAAAAGTTTTATGAAAAATCCACCGCGCAATAACATTTCATCGCGTGCCCAGAATTAACAAAAAATATATAAAGAGGGTTCCAAATGACCTTTTTGCCCTTCCTTCTAATTTATTGAAAACACTCACGAAACTACTCTTAAAAAAATGTTTCGATACTTCATCTTCTTCCATACGCTGCTCATTCTGAATTTAGGTTTTCTCCTCAAAAATCTTCAAAAACTCGTCGAAAAATTTCGGAAAGACCGAGACAAACGGCAAAAGTACTAAAACGGAGGTCCAAACATCATTTTTTTGCGATTCTAAAATTTCGAAAGGCCGACTAACGGAGAAGCAGTTAATCTCAGGCTCCTCAAAGATACGCTCATTTTGCGACAAACCGGACCTCGTTTCGACCTCCCAGTCAAAAGTTATGGTCCTCCAAAGTTTCAACTGACCATAAAATTCAGGAGAATGACCATTCTTCGTGTTAGAACACGAAGAATGTTAATTTCGCATGAGGGTGGTCATTCTCCGTGTTAGTAACACGGAGAATGGCATCCTCCGTCTTAATTTACACAGAGAATGACGATTCTCCGTGTTAGTAACACGGAGAATGGTCATTTTTGTCATTCTCCGTCTTAATTTACACGGATAATGGAGAATGGTCATTCCAGTGTTAAAATGCAGGAGAATGATCATTCTCCGTGTGAGAAACACGGAGAATGGCCATTCTCCATGTTAGAAATACGGAGAATGGCATTCTCCGTCTTAATTTACACGGAGAATGGACATTCTCCGTGCTAAATTACACGGAGAATGGCCATTCTCCGTCTATTCTCCGTCTTAATTTACACGGAGAATGGTCATTCTCCGTGTAATTTAGCACGGAGAATGGTCATTCCAGTGTTAAAACGCAGGAGAATGGCCACTCTCCGTGTTAGAAACACGAAGAATGTCATTCTCCATGTTAAATAACACGGAGAATGGCATTCGGCATTCTCCGTATTAATTTACACGGAGAATGACCATTCCCAGTGTTAAAACGTAGGAGAATTGTCATTCTCCGTGTAATTTAGTACGGAGAATGGTAATTTAGCACGGAGAATGCCATTCTCCATACTAAATTACACGGAGAATGGTCATCCAAATGTTAAAACACAGGAGAATGACCATTCTCCGTGTTAGTAACACGGAGAATGACATTCTCCGTGTTAATTTATACGGAGAATGACATTCTCCTTGTTAAAATGTAGGAGAATGACTATTCTTCGTGTTATATCGACGGAGAACAGTTGACATAAACCTAATTTTTTATTTTTATTTTGTTATGTGGAAAGAAATTTGACATGAATAAAGATTCTTAAGAGTTTTCATTCTTCTTTCAAAACGATGCTAACTCTTATGAAAAAAAAGAAGCTCTTCTCTCCATAATTGACCTTATTGTCGTAAAAGAAGAAGAAGAAGAAGAAGAAGAAGATGAGCGATGATCGGAGTTCGACTGAAAAAAAAAAAATACGGTGAACTACGAACGATCTTTGCGATTTCTACTGAAGATGAGAGCAATGGAATTAAGATCTCTCGTGAAGAAAAAGAAGAAGAAGACGACGAGAATCGCAATCCAAATCTGAGTTTGTGCGGAGGGGTAGTTATGGTATTAATTTTGTAAATATAGAGCATCTAAAGGGTATCTTGGAATACTTAACGTGAAAATATATAATTTTGGACATTTCATAAAATCCATCCTGCGGATGGATTTTTCATAAAAATCAACTCCGAAATTGGGTTTCTCAGCAATTTCCAGAAAGAAAAAAAAAAGTTTGGTAAGCATGATATGCAATTTATAACCCTGCCTCAGGGTGGACCCCGACCCGGATTGGGTTCGTATAGGGGTCTGGTTTCCATCCCTGCATATGACAAGATAACGGCTGTTCTGTGTGGGAGGGAGGGAGTGGCTTATTATCATCTTCCCCCCTTTTCTTTTCTTCTTCCACTCACTCGCTCACTCTACTTCTCCAATTTGAGCCGATGGCAGCCTTTCATTCCTACGCCGCCGCCGCCTCGTCCTCTTCTCCGTCGCCATTTATTCGCTCCTTCCAGCTTCCACATCCTCCAAGTCTTACTCTACTACTACAACTATCTCCTCCTCCTCCTCGTCGTCCTCCTCTTTCAATTACTACTAGTGCTCACAAGAGAGAGAAGAGGATAATCCAAGCCGTGGCGGGAGATGGAACCGCCTCTGGTCCAGACACGAAGGCGTCGGGGGTTTCGGTCTACAAGCCCAAATCTTATGAAGTTCTCGTTTCGGACGCGGCTAGGTCCTTGGTCTACGCTCTCGAAGATGGAAAGACCCGACTCGAGATCGACTTCCCGTGAGCTCTTCATCATCTTCTTTTTCTTTTATCAGTATCTTGGAAAGGTATTTTTAGTAATAGTGTCTCACATATATATGGAAATTAGGATTTAGGTCGCAAAAATGACCAAAATGTCGATCTAAAAACAATGTTTATTAGCCTACGTGAACAGTGATTTCAAGACCAAACTTTAATGTTGGTCATTTTGGAGACCCAAACCTTTATATATATATATATATATATTTTTTTTTTTTTGAAAGAGGTAAATGTGGCGAACGCTCCCACCGGGAATCGATCTCCTGACCACTCGGGCCGCATACATCTCTCTTAACCACTAGGCTAGAGGTCATTTGCCAAACCTTTATATATATATATATATATATATATATATATATATATATATATATATATATATATATATATATACTAGTCTACATGTACGTGTTTTGCACGTATTTTAATTATAATATCATAAGATCAGTTGTCGTCTTTTCCAACTAATTATTCATGTGTGTGTTTTCTTTTTAAAATGCCAAGAGATCCAAAGTACAATTTTTTTATTATTATTTTCTATTGAGAATAATAATATTTGGAAAATGGTAAGGATAGAAAATTTTTACCAATAGAAATAAAAAGTTGTATGAAAAAATAAAACTTGCATGCAAACTTTATTGCTTTGACTCTTAAACATAAATGACATGCAAGTTGACATAATAACATCATGTTTATAAAATACTCAAGGTTATTTTAGGAATTCAAAAGTTTCACCACCAACTTTTCCTATTATATATATATATATATATATATATATATAGGCGGTGGAGGGGGGTCGGGCTACCCTAGAAGGGGGGGTGCCACCCCCCCAGGCGGTGGCGGCGGCAAAGCAACCCCCCCCGGCGGAGGAGGGGGGTCGAGCGAACCCAGCGGGGAGGGGGCGGACCTCCCAGGAGGAGGCGGCTGCGGGGAGACCCCCCCAGGCGGAGGGGGGGGGGGTCGGGCAACACCGGCAGGGAGGGGGCGGCCCGCCCTAATGGCGGCGGCAGCAGGGAGACCCCCCCAGGCGGAGGGGGGGGGTCGGGCGGCGGCGGCGGGGCGCTCCACGGTGGGAGGGGGTCGGTTGGATTTATCGGAGTGAGTACAGGTCCGGCACCGACGTTCGAATTCGGGTCAGGGCCTACTATGGGGGCGGACAGGACTGGAGAGGCAGGCTGGCAGACGGTGGTGAGACGTCGGGCCGGAGGACGACGGGGGGTTCAGAACCAAGGGACTTCTGGGAGCCGACCCATGAGAGGTACTGCTGATCCGCATCGCCGAGGGGGGAATATGGTTCGCACAGTGTCTGGTTGGCGGCCAAAGGCGACGGCGGCGGAGAAGGGAAAGGGTGTTGTAGTTGATGCTGGTAGACAAGCCCCGGCTACTGCAACTCCTCCAACCAGGACCCCCTCTGCGGTGCAGAGGCCTAGGTCTTGGAAGGAGGTCTGCACCCCAGTGGAGTCGCAGAGTCCGATGTATATGGAATATGTTACCCCGATGGCGGTTGGTGGAGGACACAGGGCTTACTTCCCCGCAGAGGAAATAGCAAAGGTCGCCGATTTCTGGAAGAACACATTAGTGCTATATGTGTTAGGGAATAAGCCGTTCTTTGGACAAATCAGGGGTTACGCGGAGAGAGTCTGGAGGCCTAAGGGCAGCATAGAATTCTTCTTCCGGAAGAATGGATTCTACTATGTCAAGTTTGGGCTGGCGGAGGATGTGACCAGGATTGTTCAGGGAGGGCCATGGTCGTTCGATGGGAGACTCATTATTCTGAAAGAATGGACACCGGAGCTGAGGTGTGAGAAGGAAGTGTTGAATGCCATCCCCGTCTGGATCCGGTTCCCAGAATTCCCTGTCCAATATTGGAGCATCCCGCTTCTCATGAGACTCGCCAGCCTCGTGGGGAAGCCGATCAAGGCAGATGAGGCCACTACTTTCCGAACTAGAATAATGTACGCCAGAGTCTTTGTGGAGATCAAGGCAGGTTCGGAGCTCCCGAGCATGCTCGAGTATCAGGTTCCATCTGGAGAGGTTCTGACGCAGGCTGTGGAGTATGATTGGGTCCCACCCATGTGTTCGAATTGCGAGTGCTTTGGACACATTACCAGTGCGTGCAACTATAAGGGAAAAGAGTCCGCCAGGCCACAGGCGGGCCAGACAGAGACATTCCGGCCGGAGTCGGTTCAGACGGAGGCACTAGAGAGGGAGGCGGCCCCTAGTCACTCGCCTGAGGAGACGGCGCCAGAGAGACATATGGAGGAAGACACAGTTATGGAGATTGATAGGAGACTGGAGACAGGATTGACATCGAGACAGGAGAGCATGCAGGGTGCGCTGGTCCCGTTCAGGCCTCAGAGGACTATGATGACTAGGGGGATGAGTGCGGCGGAGAGTAGTCAGAGGGGGGCGGAGGCCTCCACGGCACTGATGGTTTACACCAGCAGGAAGAGACACGCCCCTGCCACTCTGGAGGATATTCCTCAGATGAGGGAGATGGATGATCAGACCGAGCCCAATCCCGACTGGACACTTACTCTTAGTCGGATTCAGGCTCATCTTGCCCCTTCCTCTATGGTAGATGCAGTTCTGGAGCAGACGGATGAGACACTTCCCTCGAGTGTCGATCCAGAGGAGTTACAGGGGGACCCAATATCTTTTATTTAGATGTCGGTCCTAGCATGGAACATTAGGGGGGGTGTTCCATTGGCCGATGGAGGGAGATCAGAGGGGTGCTGAGGAGAGAGGCATGTGATATTGCTATTCTGCTGGAGACGAAGATTCGAGGGGCCGCTATGCTCTCACGTCGGACTTCGGCAACCTGGGATCACATCCATAACTTAGATCTTTGCGGTATGGCAAGGATCTGGGTTAGGTGGAACACAGGTGGTTGGGTGGGGGTCCAGATTCACAAGTCTGAGCAACTCATCGTTGTTACTTTTGAGAATAAAGGTGGATTCAGATTCATTCTGGGTGCTGTTTATGGGCACAACGACCGGAGACTCCGGGAGGCTCTGTGGGAGGATATTGTGCTTATGGGTCGGATGGCGGACAACATGCATCTTTCCCTACTCATCATGGGGGACTTCAATGCTATGTTGCTTCGTCAAGAGAAGGTTGGGGGCCGGCCTGTTCCGGATCCGATTTTATATGACTTCCAGAGGTGCCTTCTTATGTCTGGCATGCGGGGGCTGGAGCGAACTGGACATATCTGGACCTGGCACAACAAGGCTACTCAGAATCGTATTGCTTGTCAGCTGGATCGGGCCTTGGGCAACAGCGAGTGGTTCAGGTGTTTTCCGAACTCGGTAGCGGAAGGTCTGGCTGCGGGTACTAGCGATCATTCTCCTATCCGGGTGGGCCTATGTGAGAGACCCGCTCTGCGGGCGAGGCCGTTCCGGTACAACAGCTGGTACCTTTCACCAGGTTATGAGGAGGTAGTTATGAGAGAGATGCAGCACTTTCGGGATGGCACGGCTCAATTTCGCATAGTTCACAAGCTCAAACAACTCAAGAGGGCTATCAGGGGGTGGGTGAAGACGAGACTGCGGACTACCCTGGCTGAGAAGGAAGAAGAGCTGCGGGTCACTCAGGTGGCCCTCCAATCTGACATTATGAATGGGGAACTGGCGGCTAAGGAGAAGGCCCTGATTGAGGAGGTGAGCATCATGAGACTTCAGGAGGAAATCAGTGCGGCACAGAGTGCTAAATGCACCTGGCTCAAAGATGGAGACCGGTGCACCAAATTCTTTTATGATGTGATTCGCACCCGTCAGCATCGGAACAGCATCCCCAGACTTCTGAATGCTGAGGGACGTCTTGTAGGAGACCCGATGGAGATCCAGGAGGAGGCCGTCAGATTCTACACTGACTTATATCAGCAGACGGACTACTCCAGCATGTTCCCGGCCCTGGTTACGAAGAGACTGGTGTCCCGACATGGGAACAGTCTGCTTTTGGCTCCGGTGAGGATGGAGGAGGTGGAAGATATTGTGAAGAAGGCTAATCCCAACAAAGCTCCTGGGCCTGATGGCTTCTCTGCGGGGTTCTTTAAGCGGCACTGGGGTGTGCTTAAGGCACCTGTTCTGGCAGCTGTCCAGGAGTTCTTTGTTGAGGGCCGGCTGCTGAAGGAGATGAACCACACGTTCCTGACTCTGGTCCCTAAGAAGGAAGGAGCGACCTCACTTGCAGACTTTAGACCCATAGCTTGCTGTAACTTCCTTTACAAGATTATCACTCATCTTATGTGCAGGCGTATGGAGGGGATTATGCAGAGTCTAGTGTCCCAGAACCAAGCAGCGTTCATCAAGGGTCGGTCGATAGCGGAGCACAGTCTGCTTGCTCACGAGATGGTGCGGGAGTTCAGCAAACCGGGGGGGATGAAGGCTTGTGTGAAGCTTGACCTTCGGAAAGCGTATGACACGGTCAATCGGGACTTCCTGTGCCACTTGATGTTTGCCATGGGGTTTGACGAGAGATGGGTTGCGAGGGTGAGGGAGTGCATCTGCTCCCCTACCTTCTCTGTCCTCATCCAGGGCACGCCACATGGTTATTTTAGTAGCAACAGGGGGTTGAGGCAGGGTGACCCCCTCTCCCCGTATCTCTTTACCTTGGTGATGGAGTACTTCACGAGTATGATGGATATAGCAGTGCATAGCGGGAGGATTGTTCCCCTCTTCCGGTTGGTGAGTCCTGTTGTATCTCATTTGATTTATGCTGATGATTTATTGGTGTTACTCCAGCCTTCCATGAGGGGTATGAGAGCGCTCTCTGACATTATGGAGGAGTTCGGGCGGCTATCAGGGCTCCAGTTAAACCGGGAGAAGAGCAGAGTCTACTTCAGCTCCCGGTGTACACTACAGGAGGAGAGAGCTTTCGCCTTAGGTGTGGACAGAGGCGAGCTTCCAGTGAAATACCTGGGGGTCCCGCTTACGGTCAACTATGCCCGCGAGCAGGATTGTCATAGCTTGGTGGACTTTGCTCAGAAGAGAGTGGAGGGCTGGCAAGCGGCGGGACTTTCATTTGGGGGACGGATTGAGTTGGTGCGGTCGGTCATTGCGGGCATCACTTTGTTCTGGCTCCAGTCGATCCAGATCCCTACAGCTACTATTCGGAAGGTGGAGGCTATTTGCGCTAACTTCATCTGGAGGGGAGGGATACATGCGATATCTTGGGATCAGTTATGTCGGCCTCGGGAGGAAGGAGGAGTTGGGTTGAGGCCTCTTCATGCGGTTCGGAAGGCAGCTTGTGTGAAGATGGCCTGGAAATTCATCAAGGGGGGGTCGCTCTGGGCGGACTGGATGGCTAGCAGATACTTACGGAGGACCAACTTCTGGACCTGCAGGATAGACAACAATTTCTCGGTCACATTCAAGGCCATCCTGAGATGTAGACCGGTACTCCAGACAGCTATCTGCAGGCGCATGAAGGATGGGACGACTACCGACCTTTGGCTAGACCCTTGGTTGGGTTCCAGATCCCTGCTCGAGATATTGGGAGGACAGCTGGACAGGGAAGCGAGAAGAGGGCTCACATGCAGCCGGATCATTAGGGACGGAGTTTGGAGGCCAGAGGCTTACCCATTTACTGGCCAGCTTGCAGCCGAGATTCACCTCATACCCATAGACGCTGACCAGACGGAGGATTCATGGAGCTGGACCGGCCCAGGTACGGGGGGAGGTTCAGGTCTATTCTGCTTTCGTAGCTGCTATGATTTGGTTCGGACCCACCACGACCAGGCTGAGGAGGTGGACTTCATTTGGGGCAAGGGAGTTGCACGAAAAATGCAACTATGTGCTTATCGCCTCCTCCGGGGTAGATTGATGACGAGAGACAGACTCCTCCGGTTTGGGATGCAGATCCCGGATGTCAAATGTGTGCTATGTACTGATGCAGATGAATCTATGGGGCATCTCTTCTTTGGTTGCCCGGTGTCCTGGCACATTTGGACTGAGCAATGTGCACAGCTGAGAGGAGGAGTGGGGATGGATCGAGATATTCGGAGCATCCTCAGCTGGATCCGAGATCACAGAGAACGGGATCCCAGGTGGGCTAGAAGAGCCAGAGTCCGTCTTGCTGCGTCTGTTTGGCACATCTGGAAGGAGCGGAACATACGTATCTTTGAGGGCTTGACTACCCCCCCTATTGGAATTCTACATAATATAGAATTCGATGTATCTGTAATGGCCCCATAATAGTTTATTGGGGCATGGAAAGTTGTGATGTTGTACTCTAATACCTTTTCCGCTATATGCGAGGAATAAATTCACCCTTATTCCAAATATATATATATATATATATATATATATATATATATATATATATATATATATGACACCCTGGTACTAAATAACCCTCTTGGAAACTAACTTTTTATTAAGTCTAGTCCAATAGAGGATGAAGTGACACGTTCAGTATAAGGGCTAGTTTGGTTCCCGTTGGGAATTATTTTTGTTTCTTTCTCGTCGCACCGGACCCCATTCTAATGGAGAAGGCTTAGATGATAAGGATTTTGGACACTTTCTCATATATATATTTTGAGTGGTCATGAGTGAACGTCTCTCCGTATGTAGAGATGGAAGTGTTTGGATTTGGCTCATATTTAATAGTCCTAATAATAATAGGATTGGAGCAAAGTCCTAGTCCTACCTAGTTGGATTTGGCTCATATTTAATAGTCCTAATAATAATAGGATTGGAGCAAAGTCCTAGTCCTACCTAGTCAATGATTTTCTTACGCCATATCTACATAGGATTGGATTCTATGTATGGACACATGACATGCTATATAAAAGAATTTAGAGTTCCTTGTAGATAGTGGGGGTTACGAAGTTGTAGCGATTATGTAAAGCATGTTGGTGCTCAAAACATGGCCAAGTCTCGGTCACGATATCTTCGAACCTCCCATGATATATCACCCTACACAGAGTTAACGGGGGTAACGTTGGAAGCATAAAGGATTTTCAAATTGCCGAAGAAAGGAAAAGTACTGTCCTGCTGGAAGCATCCTTGCTGGAAGCATTCCTACTTCCCCGTTAGAAGGAAACCCCACTATAGACAATCCTGCTGGAAGCCATAAAAAACATCCACGTTAGAAGCCATCAGCAGACTTTCAACTGGAAGCCATCATCAACGACCCCGCTAGAAGTAGCCTTCCAGCGGCAGCTGAACAACTACTGGAGCTTCTCAGAGATGTGCGCAATTAATGCGTCGTACTTATTAAATGAGACTGACAACCTAACATTTAATAGAGGACGTTACGTCCTCCTAAGCGTCAGTCGCCTATATGGGCTGGTTGCCATGATTAAACTTAAAGTCTGTAATCACGGTGGCTAGCCAGGTGGTAAGTGTTTCAGGCTGTATGCGTGAGCGCTCGCCTTGCTGGCAGCAGTTAGCTCTAGCATGAGCTGAACAATTGGAAGTAACCTTCAAGTGGGAAATCAACAACCGCTGGAAGCAGCCTTCCAGTGGGATATCAACAGGTTGACCATTTCATCAGCCTTGGCTATAAATAGCCTTGGTGTTTGTGCCATCGAGGTATAAACTAGAACTCATATTCATGCATTAGAACCTCTACGACATCGTAGATGTGCTACGTCATAGTAGATCCAAAGAAGATGCCTTAGAACATTGAGGTATAAACTATAACTCTCTAAGGCATCTTCTTTGGATCTACTACGTCCTTGCAACCTCTAGTAGATGTGCCTTTAAAAAACACCAATTTTTTTTTTCTCTAAGTAGACTTCTTAAAGCTCATATCTACGAAGGAGAAAGCAATGTCAAAGTGATGTCAGATAGTCACTGGAGCATAGCGATCATGCACCGATCAAGCCATCAGTGCTGCAATTTTCAGAATCTTTCTTTGTTTCTAAAGAATTCTTTATTGTATTTACATACTTAGTGAAAAGTTGTAATGGAATTCATTAAACAAATATACGTTTTCTTAAAGAGAATTATTCTCTTTTCTTACGAAAACAAAGTCTTTTAACCTTATTTAGTAGTGATCTTGTTCTGCCGGTAATTTTTTATCAGTTAGGATTTTCTACTTAATTTTTATGTCTATCTTAAATTTTATGATCTTAATTTTTCTGCATAAGTCAGCCATCGTGTTTGGTGTGGACGGATGTGAGTTCGTCGCGGATGTTCATTTTAGGGAATAATTTTTGTTTTATTCCTAACAATAGTGTTAGAGCTTCGACTGAACATTTGGAAGATTGACAATGGCGACAAAGTCTACGGTAATGCTCGGACGATTTAAGGTGGAAAAGTTTAACGACACATTGAACTTCAGACTGTCGCAGAGAAGGGTTAAAGATCTTTGGGTACAACAAGGCATTCACAATGTCTTGTTGGGAAAATCCAAGAAGCCAAAGACAATGAAGGATGGCGAGTAGGAGGACATGGACATGAATACTACTAGTTCCATGAGGTTGTGTTTAGCCGACAATGTTCTCTTCAACATCGTAGAGGAAGAAACTGCGATCAGACTTTGGAAAAAGCTTGAGAGACTGCACATGTCAAAGTCTATCACGACAAGGCTCTACCTAAAATATCAATTATATGGCTTAAGGATGAAGGAAGGTGAAAATCTATTGTTATACTTGAAGATATTCAACGGACTTGAACCAACTTTACACCGTCGGTACAAAAGTGGAGGAAGAAGACAAGGTCCTATTGCTTCTTACTATGTTTTTCTCTTCATACGAGCACATAGTGACTATGCTTCTGAATAGGAAGGATAAAAAGTTGGAGGAAGTCACTACCTTACTTTTATCTAATCAATAGTTGAAAAATTCTACTTCTGAAGGTGAACAATTGACGGTAGTGGCAGACGAAAGATGAAGGACTCTTCGTAAGGGATCAGGAGCGGCATGATCTCGATTGACGTCAAGAAAGAAGGACAACGCGTGTTATTTTTGCAAGAAATTTGACCACAGCAGAAGTAACGTCCCGCAACTTACAGAGAAGAAAAAGGATCATAAAGATGCGACAGTGGTAGCGCAAGAATGCTAAGACATTTGGGACAATTTGCTCACGGTCTCCAAGGTTGAGGGAGCTTTTCTTGACTGGATATTGGATTCTGGTAGTTCGCTACATATTTGCTTAGATGTATCTTGCTTTGCTTCTCTGGAGAAAAAGACTGATAATGTTCACTTGGGTGATAACTCTGTCACGCCCCAGTACCGGAATACGGAGACGGACTAGACCAGCTACTCCATATGAGGTATGTAAATGCCATACGGCGATCGTGGCTGTCAAGAGACAAGGGGGTGCATGCTACAATCAATTCTCCTATAGTCTCACAGAGCATCTATGTCTCAATTATTCAAAGCAAGAAAACAACAATTAATGAGCATATGAGATAAAGCAGTAAGGCGTCCCCGACGCTTCATCAAAATGATCTTGGAGAACTAGCTTTATAAGTTAACTAGTCCAGAGAGTCATAGGTTCATAATCGTATTCAGCTGTAGTCTGACTTAATTACAATTATGCAAAAGATAAAATATCCAGATTTAACCGGCTAAACAGGTGCCGGTGGCTAAACGCCAGAACATAAGTAATGAATACTAAAGTGGTGGAGAAGAAACCCACTCAAGTTCTCCATCAGCCATGCTCCTAGTATGCACCATTGACGTCAGGGAGGAAGGTCGGATCCTCAGGCTCTGCTACGTGATCTGGCCAAACAAAACCAGCGGGGTCAGCCTCGAATAGTAAGTACCACAAGGGAGCACAAAAGAGTGAGATAAAATTCAAGCATAAAAATGATAATAATAATAATAAAAGCTTCCGGTCGTAACCTCGGTCTACAGCCTGTCGCAGTACGATAGTCCAACCCAACAACCAAACAAGGACATGGGTTGGACCACGCACTATGACAGTCCATGTCCCTCGGCTACTAGCGGAAGGCGCAAGGCACACGCAAGCCATTTTACAAGCGGCCAAATCATTCCTACGGCTTTCTATATTGGCGGAGTTATCACCGCAATGCTGTTATAGGAATCCTCATATCGTGTCATTCCAGCAGGGCTAGCCAATCCATTATATATAAATATACGTGTTGCACGTTGATTATGCACCGGTCCCTCGTAAGGCTACTTTGCTGAAACATATAACACATAGCACATAGGGGTCGAATATAGTCATCCACCATAGGCGGATGAAACCGTATCCGTGGCGGCCAATCCGACACGTCAGGATGGGTCCTGGGGTGGCTGGTATGGCACGATCTCGAGATTCTTTCCTCCCAATGCATCTACCAAATTTAGTTACCTAGTTAAACCCTAGGTTAATTTCGGAATTTCACATGTCGTGGTCACATGCTCATTCCCCTAGATGTCGTACATTGTACGAGTACCCCAAGTAAGGATTCGTACTGGCTCAAGGAGTCATACGTAAGAATTCCTTCTTAGTGTAATGCAACAAGCAATACATACTACGTCATTACTACCGACCATTCATTATGTAAGTGCTGGAGGCTTTGGATGTACTGACATATATCGCGTAGGAACACTTAGCACATGAGATAGCACTTCGATGCTCACATAGATTGTACATCAGTACATGCGTAGGATTTACCAGCACATGCATAGGTAGTCAGATCGGGAATGAAGATCCAATACAGAAAAATATGCAAGAAAGATCAAGAACATCCATAGGGGATTGAAACTATCAATCGCATATAAACTCCAGTTAAAGCAAGAAATGAAGATTCTTGAAGCCAAGACAAAGATCAACAACTTTCATGTTTTGAGTTTTATAAGATTATAGCTACAAAACAGCTGAAACAGACAAAAACAGTAAATTCGAAGAATTTTCAGCGCACGAAATTTTCAGCGCATGAAAATTCCAGCGCATGAAAATCCCAGCGCATGAGAATCCCAGCGCATAAGAATTTCCAGCGCATGAAAATTCTAGCGCATGAGAATCCCAGCGCATGGATAAAACTCACATTGCGTCTTCAGTTAATGCGCATAGGAAACCTACGCGCATGACACGCGCGGAGTCAAAAGGAATGAAAATTCCAGCGCATGGACAATCCCGGCGCATGGGGGTCGTCGTCCCCAAACAACAAGTTCAGCCATAAAAGTTCCAAAAACTTGCCATGGCCATAAGTTACTCATCCGAACTCGAAATCAAGCGAAATAAAAGCCAAAACTGTATGAAATCAAATTCTCTACAACATAGAACAATTAGTTTTAGAAAACAATCAAGTTTGATAGATCAAAACCACGAAAATCCACTAAACCCTTTTTTTAGAAACTTAGATCTACACAAAAGTAGCCATTAAAATCAAAAACGCCAAGAACTAAACTTGTAGAGAATGAAGGGATGAACAATTTAGACTAATAATATCAAAGAAATAACAAGAAATGAAAAATGCAAGTGGTCTCTCATTTGTGCAAGATGTACTTGCCTAAGTGGGTTGGTGGTTGAGGGAAATAAATGAGAGAGTGAATGAGGAAAGAGAGTGTGGAAGAGATTATTTATAGGGGTGGGGTTGGTTCATTAAAACCCTAGTCCTAATCATGCTCTAACCATTCCACTAATGAAATGCTTAAAGGCTACATGCAACAATTAATAAAACAATAAATTAAAGGTGCACATGTACAAATACTGTATACAGGAATAAAAAAAAATAAAAATACGTATATCGGAATCGGGGAGTGACAAACTCTGTTTATGAGGTTGCCGATGAAAGGACAATAGATATTAAGATGCATGGTGGTATCGTGCACAAGCTTGGTAGGGTACGGTGTGTACCAAAGATGCGCAAGAATCTCATATTATTGGGTGCTTTAGACTTGGACAGTGAATTTTCAGCCTGAGGTAAAGTTCTAAGACTGACACATGGTTGCATTATGTTCATGAAAGGAGAGAAGTACGATAATGTTTATCGACTGAAAGGGGACAAAGTGCGAGGTGGTGCTTATATGATTTCTGAAGTGAAAGAGATGGATATTCGGGGCTCAACCTTTCATAGCTCGAGGACGACGAGTCAAATTTGTTATTATCCAAGTGAGACAACAGTGATTTCGGAATGCTATGAAGTAGGCAAAGTTGTAAAGATGAAGCGCGAATTCGTGTCCGGCTCGAGTTTGGAGTCGACTTGCGAATGTTGCCCTAAGGAGAGGGTGATTCGTGTGATCGAGACTATTGTTTGAATATTGAAGGCTAGAGGTTGCTAGATACTTGTTGAGTTGGATGATGAATATGATCAAACGTGGTGGTTGTTAGGATTTGACTCATATTTAATTTGGATGATAAATATGATCAAACGTGGTGGTTGTTAGGATTTGACTCATATTTAATAATCGTAATAGTAATAGAATTAGAGCAAAGTCCTAGTCCTACCTAGTCAATGAGTTTCTTATGTTATGTCTACATAAGATTAGATGCATGCTCTATAAAGGGGCTTAGAGTTTCTTGTAGATTATGGTGCTTAAAAGGGTGTACGGTAGCTACCAATACATTGAGAGAAAGAAAAAGAGAAGAAATAGAGAGGTTGAAGAAAAGAGATTGAGTTGCTCAAATATTCTTGGGTGTAATCTTTGGAGAATTTTTTTTGGTTCTTTTTTTCTACTTTCTCTTGTAGTGGGGGTTACTAAGTTGTAGCGATCTTGTAAAGCCTTGTAACCTCAATTAGTAGGGAACTTGCTATCCCGGTGGTTTTTTATCGGTTATGATTTTTTACTTAATTCTTGTGTCTTTGTCTTAAATTTGTGATATTCATATTTCTGCATAAGTCAGTCACCTTGTTTGGTGTGAGCGGGTGTCAGTTCGTCGTGGACGCTCATTTTGGGGATAGTTTCCGCTTTTGTTTTCAACATAGAAATTATACCTATAATCAGATAGGTCCCTAAAATTTGGCCTTCGAATAGATCTTAACTCATATCCTTAACACATCTATCATGTGACTAAAAGTGCCAATTTATCTCATATTATGGTCTTTTCAGGCAATCTGGGGTTTAGGAAGCAAATGTTTCTATTTAATCCAGTTTTTTAATTATAATCAATGGAAGATCCAATATGATTTATTACATCGTGCAACTTTTGCTTCACGGCAATGCTCTTCTTGTAGTACAAATTGTAGCTGTGTCATTTTCTTTCTGATTTTATTGTTTGTTTTAATCCTTTTTCATATGACATAATTTGTTACCCTTTGATGTCTGATAGATATTTCATGATTTTCCGTTAGCTTTAAAGAGTCTTTCATATCTTCTCTTATAACTCTTCTTATTTTTCTTGTCGTTATTACCATGGGGAATCTGTAACCAGGCCTTTGCCAAGCAACATTTCTTCGTATAAGGTATTTGTGCTCTCTGTCAAGTTGAATTAATGTTGTTCTTGGATATTCCTTTAATTGAACTTCTTTCACGTTGATGTTTATTTGATGAAGAAAATGAAGTCAACTCACTAGAAATACAAAAGCAGGTTTAGAACTCTCATAAAAGTCATATGGAATTCAAATAACAGAAGTATTGGCCTGTAACTTGTGATTCTGTGTGCATTCTCTTTTTTAGAATAGTGGCAATGGTTTGACTCATTGGACTACACTTCCTCTATATTAGCTAACTATTTTAGATGCATAGTTCAGTAAAAGACTTGAGTATCATATTTGAAGTATACATTTATTAAGTCTAGATATAATATTACCAAATCTTAAATCAATGTGAAAAGACATCTAAGAACATAGCAGCTGGTCATAAAAACTTTCTCAAATCTTTCATGAAGCTTTGTTATTCTCCACAGCCGACCCCATTCTGATGGGAGAATTATATATATATATATATATATATATATATATATATATATATATATATATATATATATATATATATATATAGGAAGCGGATCAAAAGCCCCCCTTAGAAAGCCCCCCCAAAACCCCCCTCACTCTAATCCGTAATTTAATGTTAATATTAATGTTAATATTAACATTAAATACTAAAATTAACATTAAACTTAACATTAAAATTAATATTAAATTAACATTAACATTAACATTAATATTAATATTAACATTAATATAAAAAAAATTAAAAAAAATTAATATTAACATTAACATTAATATTAGCATTAATATTAACATTAACATTAATATTAGAGTGAGGGGGATTTTTGGGGGGCTTTCTAAGGGGGGCTTTTGATCCGCTCCCATATATATATATATATATATATATATATATATATATATATGTATATATATATATATGCTCCAAAACCAGCCGGCTGGTTTTGTATTATAGAATCACCCTATGTTTTATGGATTTGATTAGAATTTAGTGGTTGAGATTAAAAGGCGTAGACCCCACCACCTTTTTAAGTCATTTAATCTCAACCATGCAATTCCAATCCAACGTGTATAACATAGGTTGGTTCTATAATACAATACCAGCCGGTTGGTTCTAGAGAGAGAGAGAGAGAGGATACCAACATCAATAGGGTTCACATTAGCTTTCACATTACAATTCTGCATTATAACCAACATCTCTTCCTAAACTCTCCTCACCATGTATATTTTCTTAGAGTGCAGCCCCTCCTAAATCCTTCTGTTTCTTTCCTTCCATAGCTATCAAATCACTGAGCAGAGCACTACTCTATCCAAGTAGTAAGCCTCTGATCCTGGACTGAATGCGTTCCTCACTTCTCCAAGTTCTTCAATAAGGTTAGAGTGTTGTCTCTGTTGGCAGCCCAGTTTGAGTCTACTCACATTCCAGACATAGTAGTAGTAGTACTGGCAGCCAAAGAATAAATGGTTTCTGATTTCTGGTGCCACTCTCCATAACACATATATAGTCATTCTAATTTAACACCAACATGGAGACTTTGCCCTAAAGTGGGGTTACCATTTTAGACTTTATGCCTTGAAAATGGTAAATCATATATGTGCATAAATTGTGGTTTTCTCACCTTTTTCACTTTGTATGAAGGGATCTTCAGATGAGTTTATTGATGCCAATATTCAACTTGCTCTTGCTGTGGTCAGAAATCTTAAAGAGATGAAAGGAATCAGGTCCTGCATTGTAAGTGGTTTATTCTTCTTCGGTTTCATGTTTACATAATCTGCATTACAACATGAAGTAGTATTGGTTACCGATCTTCTAGCTTCTGCCAAACAGAAGGGACTTTGACACCAACCAACAATCCGGTAGTGGTATCAGCATAGAACTTCAAGTTTAGTCCCTTTATCTCATAACTATAATTTTTAGAAAAAGAATCTCCCTATTGGTTTTTCTTTTGATCTCACACACTAGGCCAGATGGTCATAATGGTCTAAGTTAGAAGTAGAGTCTACATCCGCTTGTATTACTAGGGTTAAACTTATGATCTATCCTCATTAGATTTATCATTAGGGTCGTATGTGTACCGGTTATTATGGTTTCAAATCAGATCAAATGATGGAAATAAATAAAATAAGCCAGCACAAGGAATATTGCTTATGGTTGGTCAATGATTTTTTTCCCCTTTATTACGACGTTTCTTTGTCCCTTCAGTTTCACAAACTATTATAAAACCAACCTCTTGTTTTAATTTTGATGATACCAGGTGTTTCCTGACCAACCTGAAAAGCGCAGGGCTTCTCAGATGTTCCAGACAGCTATAGATACTGTATGAAAATGGTCCTCTATAGTATCTATACAATTTAGTTCTTTTATGCCTACAGTTATCGAATTATTTTCTGTATCTGACTCTTCTATCGTCCTATATCTAGATTCCTCATTTCTTCTTATCTGTCTATTTTCATTTGATGTTATTCTTTATCTTAGATTGGTGTTGTAACCCTTGGTTCCTTGGATGATGTACCTAGTGGACCCGTCACAAACTTCTTCAAATCCATAAGAAGTACATTGGATTTTGATTTTGCAGATGATAATGAAGGTTAGTTTCTATACTTCAGGATTTAAATTGCAATAGGAACGAGGTTCTCTCTACATTTTGTTAGCTACTGCTTGTAGCTGTGCATCTAGATATTACATAATAACTGAAGTCACACTGGTTCACTGCAATATTGCATAATGCCAATGAATAAGAGCCAATACATTAGGTGAAATATGTAGTTGTCCTTTCAGTCATTTGCCAGGAACAGTACGTTGAAATTTAACTTCATTCAATTCACGGTTTAACTAATTGCACTAAAGACAGCATATTCTTGGGTTAATTTCACTTGGCACCCCCTATCTGGCACGGTAAATGCACTTAAACTACATGATATGTAAAAGCAGGCACTCAGTTCCCCGGTACCATTCTCAAAGTTCAGGGGATTACATACTTGGCTATTTTATAATACCTATTTTATAATACTTGGCTTATAGAGTGAGGGGAATCCCGTAGTCATCTTAGAAATAGCTCTTATAGAGTAAGGTAGGTGGATTCTATTTTAACTTTTAAGTATGTTCTGTATGTGCATATAGATTGACAATCTCATCCACAAGATGCACACTTTCATGCAGAAGCATAGTATTTTATTACTTCTACGATGATATACGTATTTTTTACCAATGACTGTAGGCATAAAGTTTATAGCAAGGTCAAACATGGTATGCAGCTGACTTTCTAAGCAGTAGTCATTACTGTATACTTCCCTTCCTCAAAAGAACCGTGTAGTGGTTGAGACCCTTTGTCACGTCCCAGCATGCAGGTAATAAACCATGTACCATCACTTGGCTATCCATTTTCCATATTTGTTATCACGGATGTATACATGAGTCTGGCACCATATGTAAGTCAATGAAGTCCATATATCCTACCAGTTATTGGACTATTTGAGGTTTCATGTCCTTCATGGAAAAGGAAGTTCAGATGTTTGAAGTTGGGACCCAGCCATAGGCTTCACTTATTTCTCATACATCTTGATACATCTTTGCATTTAAGAATACATACATAGGGTGACTAAAACCTGCATGATGTGCACTCCCCCCCCCCCCCCCCCCCCCCCCCCCAACACACACACACACACACACACACACGCACGCACGCACGCACACACACACAAAAAAACAAATTCTGGTAGTTTATGTGAAACTACATGTCTACATCCAGTATTGTGTTAAATAAATTGAACTGGTCACCGTGAAACATGGACACTCCTAAGTGTTGCCATGTCCATGTCACCTCTTGTGGGACATGTATCAAACACGACATGGACATTCCAAAATGAAAGATCACACCAAAACCGGTATCATTATCATGTTCACACTGTGTTATGTCGTATTTGTGCCTATGCAACGTAGATTGCTCATAATTTAATAGAAAAGGAAAGAAACCAAGTAAACCATTGAGGAAATGCATGGCACTGAAGATGTGTGCATGTGCGCGTGCGTGCATCTGTGTGTAGCGTGCATGATACGTTTGCGAGCCAACCTTTCTATTGATTGCTAAAATATTACGTCTAATGCTTTTGTCCTTGTACCAAATCTGTAACCATCACTGTGATGCTCTTAAGACTTCAGAATCTACAATTTGGGTAGTGTGGAGACCCTAGATTCCAACTTCTTATTGCCGCACTTTTCTCTGAGAAATCCCTGATTGCTGGGATACTATGCTCCATTTTACAATCCAGGTTTTTTTTTTTCAAACATGTAATTGTCGAGTAAGAGTTTTAGAAATGTTTTGCCATACTTCAGCATTGTTCTTGCTTTCTCATGGTGAACTCATGAATGCAGATCGCTGGAAGTCTGATGAGCCACCATCATTGTACGTATTCATTAATTGCAGCACGCGTGACTTGTCTGCTATAGAGAAGTATGTGGTACGTTGTCTGTACTGCAACAATTTACACTCCGATCTTGGTCATTGATGTTCAAATACTCCACCCTGCATATGCAACTTATAATCAACCTTCTTACCAGTTTTGTCATGCCTAGCTATATTGCTAATCTGCTGGCCTATATAGGTTGACATTGCTGCTCACAATATTTCCATAGAGTTTCATTCATTTATTGGATGTAATTAGTTGGTTATTAATTATCCAAAAATGTATATTAGATTTTTCCTCTTTATATAACCACTTATTTGTTATTGGGGTCTACCATAGGAAGCATGGATACTCCAAAAACGTTGTGTGTTGTGATCTTACCATGTGGTGTATTATTATTCGTGGCCATGCAACATACGGTCCATGACATTTCTTTGATGACCATGCATGTTTGCTAACATATTTTGCAATTTTCTGAATTAGGGAGGGTTATGGTTTAGGATTGGTGGAGTTGGCTTGTGGAGAGGAGGGAGGTGGAGGTTTGGGTGTTTAGGATTGCCGGAGGTTACTTGTGGAGGGAGGGAGGTGGTGATAGGTTTTAGGGGATAGGGTTAGTGTTAGGGATAGGAGAGGATGCAAAAACTTAGTTTCTTTATTGGGTACCCGTGCAAACCTGCTTTGGTACCATATTGATAGAAAAACTCAACATAATGGGATGATTTTATTGAGGTACAATGGATATGTATATATAGGCTGAGGAGATGTACATAATACGATTTGGTTATATAATGGATCCAGAATACTAAAAGAGATGATCTACATATAAGACTCTTCTATACCATCCATGGTAACATTTATATTCTTTCAACACCATTGAACAATATAGACCGTTCTGAATTGGCGTTGAACTTTTGAATCAGTCTCTAGGCCCAAAAGTTATGCAAAATTTAGCGCATCTAAGTTGTTTCGACTCTTCATGGTCAAATGGGTCCAACTGGTCTCTAGAACATATACTACATAATTCGTCACTTGAATAGATGTTGGCTCGAGTTCAACTCTAGATAGGTTAGCTCTTCATGTGAATATTCCAATAGGACTTCCACATCAAAGGTGTTCGAAAATTTACATTAATATAGCCTTTGATGTTCATCTTCTTCAGGAAACTTCGTCACTTTCCAGAACATGAAATACTACACTTTCTTAATTGTGGGAGCTTCAAGAATCTAGACAAAAGTACCTTCGGATCATTTTAATTTTAACTTTTATATCCTCATACTCTATTCTTGCTTCACTAAAATTTCCATTTTTCTTGAAAATTGGAGCAGACAAGATTTTCTGTGAGCGTTTTCCCAACATTCATCATCGTGGTTCTTTCATAGGCATTATTGACACCTGTGTAAACGCACTTCTCCATATTAAAATTAAACACACAAACTTTGTTCCCCCACTGAAAATCTTGACAGTAAGGCCAATACCAGGGAAAATGAGGATGCCTGGTCAATTCCTAGAAGAGCATCAGAGTTCGAAGATGGTGTACTGAGGCATGCATACTGCATTTTCCGAGTATTTTGGAGTTTGCATCAAGGTTTTAAGTATCGGTCGGAACCAAGCTTTTCGCCGCTTCTGATCGGTTTAGAGGGTCTGAAATTGCCGAAACTACCAAAAATGACTGATTCAAAACCACTAACACCAGACCCACCCATTCTACCAAATCCGGACTCGCACCCACCCGATAAAAAAGACTCATAGGAAGGGTTCCGAGGTTATGAACCTTAGTTTGCATAAGAGTATGTATGTTTTATACTGTAATGGATTAAACAGAGATGTCTGTAGTAGGTGTGTGCGTTATGTTTGAAAATTTTGATCTGTCTACATATGATAAAGTTCATGTGAAAATTTAATCCAAGTATGATAAGATATTACATAACTTCTACATTACTAGGGAGTAGGGAGCCTAGTGACATATATTACGCTTTGAGATCCTACAATACTAGATATTGAGTTTGCTATATAACTACATGGCAGGCTAAATTTTTCTACTGTAAGTTATCTTAAATGTAAGAAGTTCACAACACCAGCTAAGCCTTTATCTCAAATTTAGCATCAGCTACGTGAATCCTTATCTTCCATTCTACTGCTAAGATCCAGCTCCTTAACATTAGCAAATGCCAGATCTTTGTTTGGTCTCCATTCATGTTCATTTACATTCAGCTCCTTAAGTAAGTCTACATTAGTCTAACTATAGAAAAACAAATATAATTGCTAGATATTTACATATCAAAAACATGGTTTATAAGTAACAGAGTTATTTTCTTCTCAAAGGAGTTATATATGGAAAAGATATACAGGAGTGTATACAAGAGACAAAATGCTAAATGGGCAATCTGGTAAGTTATCCAAACATAGTAACCTTTTCTAAATGCAGGCCAGGCCTCACAGCAACCTCCAGTTGAGTTCCCCTTTCATGTTTTAGGAAGTGATTGTTTAATTATGTATCAAGACTCAAGAAAAGAGAAAAGGTGCTTTTAAATGTATGCTCAGTACCTCAAAAAGATGAAATCTTCGATTATTTTATTGGCATTCATTTATTCATGTATGACTATATATTCAAATATTCATCTGAGGTATGGATTTCATACATTCAGATGTTCATGTACAGTCATAACTTTTCCTCTTCATTAGCGTGGTGTTCGCCACTATGAAAATTCGGTATCTATACTCTTCATGTTTATCTCACCCTTTTCCCTGATGATGATGATGCTTATGCAATGTTGTGGATGTACTTTGTCCTATAAAGGAATAGTTTCATTTAGATCAATCAGCAAAATGGAAAAGCAGATAGATTAGTACAAAATGTGAAATTTGTTCATTATACCCTTCAAATTCATTTTAAAATTTTCTTCTTGCAGGAAATCTTTGTTGCGTCCACCCCAGCTCTTCTTTTCAATCTAGAGTTGGATACTTTGCGGTATGCTTGCTTCATGTCTCTGTAACCAAGACAGATATACATAATATTTTAAATGTACTTAATCTTCTGCTGAAAGAACTTTAGTTTCATGCTACAGTTCTGACTTAGGTATATTGGGATTCCCCACAAAAGATTTGCATTATCGGTTTCTTTCTCAATTTGTTCCTGTATTTTATATTCGCACAAGAGAGTATTCAAAGGTATATCTTACATTTTGTTTTGATAAAGAAGGTATACCTTACTTTGTTACTTAACTTTACTTTTTATTTGATAACACCTTTATTTTCTTGATATTGAAGACGGTTGCAGTTGCTCCTTTCATAGTGAACTACAATGGAGCACTATTTCGCCAATATCCTGGTAATAGATTCATTTTAAAACAGAATATATGGACTGGTTTGCTTCCATGAGTTACATTATATACAATAGTTTATTGGCATAGTAAACTTGAGTGATTCATGCCCATCATCATCATCATATTATCATCCAAGCCGTCTCGATTAGGACGGGGTCTTACGGAGCATAATAAAGCTCCATGAAGGATTTGACAAAAAAAATTATGATCGGCTATCTATTTCACGTCAACCCTCTATTTTGGTGCCAAATTTCTAGCTGAAGTACCTATTATGAGCATAAGAGGGTCACACCATAAAACCTAGGCCAGTTGCGGGTAGGTAGACATACTTTTCGGGTCTGCGCTTTATGCTCATAAAACCAAGGAGCACCCTCTATTCCCCCCTAGACTATAAAGAGTTGGAGGAAGAGTTAGATGATACAATTTTCTCTAAGAAATTGCATTCATCTCTATAACACATGAAGCCAAAGAGTGAATAGGAATGACGATCTCATTTGAGTAATACACGTCCGATACTGAATATTAATATTTGAATGGATGTTGTGTAACAATGCAAGTTTACACCATATTATGTCATGTTAATTCGGACATTACTCGAGTCTACTTACCTGATGTCATTCCTTCTCTGAGATTATATGCAAGTATATCCACCTTCTTCTTCTTCTGATTTTTTTTTTTTTGGGTTGGGGGGGGGGGGGGGGGGGGGGGGGGGGGGGGGGGGGGGTGATATAGGCTTTGTTGTTGCTCTTGTTGTGGTTTTTGTTGGTGTTGTTGTATATATCCTCCTTTTGCTAATGGGAATAGCAGATATGGACTCTTGATAGACCATTTTCTTAATAGCTGCATAAACAAAGAGCTTGCACTTGATAGTGCATCCGTCTTTTGAGAAGCCCAAGGAGGGAGAAGGGAATGGTATTAGCCCGTATTAATCTCATTAAGGCATATGCCCATGTAAGATATGCATCAATTCCAGATAAAGAAAGCACTAAAAGGACAAGATCACCAAATAGAAAATATGTATACATATGCATTTGAATCAAGAAAATAAATATAGTAGATGACCCCAAACTTTTGGGATTAAGGCTTTGTCGTTGGAACGTTATTCTCCATAATCATGTTTCCGAACTAGGAGGAAATCTTTGATATTTATGAGGAAACACTACGAAAGCTTTATTGAAGCTCTAGAATTTGTCCATATGTACACCAAGATGAAGGTATAACTTTATGGCAATGCTTGGGAAGATTTGTTCGAACTTGTGGGAAATTCAAAACTACACAACGTACATGTGTTTCTTAATAATTGTTAATACTTGTAATCAATCCATTAACTTCAATCTTTTACTTATCACTAAAATATAGTTTCAATTCACGTAGTTTGAACGTTTTCACACTCATACACAAAGTATAAATTTTGTAATGCCGTACCCAAAGTTGCAATATGTAGAACAATATGAATTTAAGTCAAATTGAAATATAAGTCAATATCGCTCTTTTACAATATCATACATCTATCCAAAATCCATCAAGAACCAAGGTTCACGTTATCAGTATTCAAGTGGATTGACCCTTCTTCTGACCATCAGTATAATGATCTAAGTTTTGGCCCTTTTGGATCGGAGTTTCGGCGTTTGGATTAGAGTTTGGGAGTTCTTGGTTTTGAGATCCTAAAAGTAGTAAGAAATTATTTAAAAACTAGAAAATGGTTGACACATATAGGCATAATCTTACTCAGTATTTGTTATTTCTTGTTAGTTATGAATGGAACAATATTCAATATTGTTGAAGCATTTACTGCATTAGACATTGTTGTTCATTTCTACTTGATTCTAGACCAAAATAACCCCCAGAATGGATAGTTTTAGATGGAAGAATATTAAGATATATAAACGTTGTCAATTTGTAGATATATAACTTTGATAAGTGGTAATGGTTACAAATTACAATGTGTTGATGGAGATTTTTATTGATACAATGTAACATGTTAATTTTCAACACTGACTAAATCATTTTGTCGACAAAAACATTGTCGTACTTCTCGCTTTTTCTTTTAAATTTCTTTGTTTGTTTGACAGAAAAAGAGCATTGATTTCAATATCAGCTAGAATCGTAGGCTTCAGTATTGGATAGGAACATGCAAACCCGATCCCAATCCGATGCGGCTTATGTAATCAATTTAAATTTTCGTAAAAATGAAAAATGCATATTAAAGGGGGTTTTTTCTATATAGATCAGCCAGCCACGTGTCCACGTCATCATTTTGTTATGGGTTTTGACGGATTTCAGATAGAAGTATGACATTGTGAAAATTTTGGAACTTCGGTTTGACACCTTTTTTTTGTATGACATGGTAGAAAACCTCAGACTGTCCCCAAAACGATAATATGTTTCCCTTTCATATATGAATTAATTAATATCATTCTGAATTCTCGCTTAGTCTCATTTGAGAATCTATATTCTAACAGTTCCAATTAGGTATTCCCTACAAATGATGCTGTTTTGTTTAGGTTCCCATATGGTTTCCTCTTTGAATCTGCCAAGGTTCTGATTTTATCCCACAAACTTATATTATATTTACGAAAGACTTTATCTGTGGTGACACTTAATGCAAATAATCTTTTAAACAACACATCAGGAGGCCCTGAAGTTTATGTTGCTTCTAGGAGGTTCAAGAAGCGGTAATGGACTTACCGAAGCCAGTAAAAAGACTTGAATGCCCTTACTTCACATCCTAGTTTCTATGAAAGTGACCTCCCATCCTTCCCCTTTCTGGTCAACTTACGCACATATTAGATCACATGACTCTTCATGCTTCCTATTAAAAGTTGGACTGCACTATCTGCTTGTTCTCCTTGCTCTTTTCACTTCTGCTTCCAAAACCTGGCAAGAATACCTCCAACGATTTGGCATGAGGGGAGGAGAAGATGGAGAGACCAGTGATATGTATGTTGGGTTCTTAGTCCATTTTTAAGAGACTTGTCTATTAGAAAAAAAAAAAAAAAAAACTATGCCTAGAGAAGTTTTCCAATTAAATCACCTGTCAAGAACCTGAGACAAATAAGCATTTTAGTCTCTTGTTTTGCTGGTGTTTGAGCACATAATTCCTTGCATTTCTGCAGTGGACTTCACGGTTTTCTTTTCCTTTGCACAAAATAGGAAGTAGGATAGGTTTAACATTTCTTCATGCTATATTAAACAAACTTTTGGCAACTCATAATTATGATCTGAGTGAGCAGCATATCCTGAGATTTGAAAAACTTTAATTTTGCAAAGTACAAACTTTGCATCTAAATAAAAATTGAACTTTAAGAGCTTATGATCTACTCCATATATACCACCTAAACCCAAATAGTTATTATGAATGTACATTTCTAACAAGAGGTTGATTTAAGATTTATGATGTGAGAATATGTTGAGAAGCAATAAGGGACTTTAGTCCCACATCAGAAGTTGTAGTATGAAGAGGGGTTGGACCCTCTATAAGTAGTAGCAATAGTCTATTAATAAAATAATCTGAGATTTAGTCCTCATTTCAACTTGGTATCAGAGCCACTCCTTCCCCTCTCCTCCACAAACCCTAGCCGCCAGACCGCTGCCTCCTCCTCGCTGTCGACCTCCCCACCACTGCCGACCTCACCACCACCACCACTGCCGAACCCCCCCACCGAAACCCTAACTCTACTTCTCCCCGTAGCAGCCGCCATACCCTTTTTTTCGAAACCCTAACCCTAATCAGATCAAAAAACGAAAAAAAATTAGTACCTTCTCTTTAGAAGATCTACTGCAGTTGCCTCGAGAATCAGTACCTTCTTTTTAGGACCTCTACTACGGTTGCCTTCGAGAATCAGTACCTTCTTTTTAGAAGCTCTACTGTTGTTGCCTTCGAGACTCAGTATCTTCTTTTTAGAAGACCTACTGCTACGCATACGAAATCTCTTTAGATTTTCGTCTTGCTTCTGTTACGAAATTTCTTTAGATTTTCGTACACTCAGAATCCTTCTAGGATTTCTGTTGCGGAGTGCTGCATACTTCGCCATGCAAGGAGGCACAACTAAGTTTGGGCTGTCCGAACGCGTCATAATGACGCGGTTCTAGTTGGTCGCATACACTCCTACATATCAGTGAGGAAGCTAGTTTGTTGTTTCCCCCCCATGATCTCTATCTCAACTGTCAGAATATACAGTTGACGAAAACGCTACATGAGATCAGGATTCACAACAGATTGCTGACTAAGACGAAGACGAAGCAAACGAAGACGACTCAGGAAACAACAAAACCTCACTGATTACAGTTGCAGAAACCATGGATTCCATCTATGGGAAGTTGACAGCAGAAGAGATGAAGGCCCTGGTCGAGGATCTCCTGACCAAGAGATTACCGGAGGCAACCTCACGCGTGACCCATACTGATGTGGATTCGTCACCGTATAAAATGGGGAAGTTGGACAAACTGGAGACGAAGCTGGAAGGCACGACCAACTACTTAAAATGGTCGCGGCAGGCGATGCGGACGCTGAAGGCGTGGCTTGGTTGGCTATGTAGATGGCCACACCAAGGCCCGGTCGATCACTCCTCGAAGGAGTTTGCTATATGGGAGATTGTCAACAATGTCGTGGCTGGTTGGTTGACAGCCTCTTTAACCGACCAAGTGTCGGGTAATGTTGAAGCAATGGAGGGAGCTGCTGATATCTGGAGAACATTGAAAGATATGTACTCCGGTTCAGGTAACCCAATGCGAGTCTTCCAACTGCAGGATGAACTCGATCGGGTAGTCCAAGACGATCGTACCATATCTGAGTACGCCGCCTTGTTGAAGAAGTACTGGTCTGATCTTGACCATTATGATCCTCTTGGAATGGAGGATGCTCAGGTTGAACCGGCCTTCGCAAAATATTTCCAGAAATTTCTGGATTATATCTCGCGGCAACGGATGATGAAGTTTTTGAAGGGGCTCAACCCTGCATTTGAGCAACGGAGGAATGTACTTCTTGCGCAATCGAAGCTGCCGACCTTAGAAGATGCCATAGCTGCCATGGCACAAGAAGAAGCACGGTTGAAGCTGATGCCCACCAGGGCATCTTCCATGGGGAGCAAGTCGGAGTTACCACATCTGCTTTTGCTACTTTCAACCAGCCTCCTTCTGCGGGAGGCGTTTGCCACAACTGTGGTGACACAGGGCATTACATCCGCTTTTGCCCAAAACCAACACGGAGTTCCTCGAGTGGTCGGGGCCGTGGTCGGGGTGGACGACGAGGTGGTCGAGGCGGCTACACTGGTGGAAGGGCACTTACTCTGGAGGCAACACGGCGAATCTGGCGGATGAAGGCCGGGACAATCAGCTGGCGGACATAACTCTATTTGAGAGAGAAGTTCTTGAGAAACTGCGGGGCTCAAAGATTGGTTCTGGTGAACGACAAGTCAATTCTGAGGTGCAGGCCACCTCAGGAGATTACTGCACTTACTTTTCCCAAACCAGTGACGGTATACCTCCGCGTGCTCTTGCATCTGTCTCTCAGCCAGTCTGGATTATGGACTCTGGGGCATCCCGCCATGTCACGGGGTCCCGAGGTGAGTTCCGGGAATACTCTAACCTAACGCCGCCAGAAAGCATTCAGACTGCTGATGGTACCTCCAGGCCTGTTATGGGTAAAGGTACTATTGATTGCACTCCTTCCATCACTCTATCTAATGTCTTACATGCTCCTTCATTTCCTGTCAATCTTATATCCATTAGCGCTATTATCCTTGATCTAAACTGTACTGTTTCCTTTGATATTCCTAAGGTAATCTTTCAGGAGAAGGGAACGGGGAGACGACTGGGCACTGGCACATGGCATAAGGGTCTATGGTACTTGGACAGGAACGGTCTGGACAGAGCACTGGCATCATTGGTTGCAGACACACAACCAGAAGTCCGAAGTCGAAGTGTCGAAGCCGAGCTACTCCTACACCATCAGCGTGTAGGACATTCTTCCTTTTTTGTTATTAGTCGCATGTTTTCATCCTTATATCAAAAAGCGAATAAAGAGTTTTAGTTTGTGATGCTTGTGAGTTGGAAAAACATACCAGAAGCTCCTATGTGAGTTCTGGGCATCGATGTACTGCTGCTTTTGATATGATTCATTCAGATGTGTGGGGTCCTTGTCCTACAACCGGTGTTAACGGTTATAGATGGTTTGTCACTTTATTGACTGCTCTACCCGCGTAACGTGGGTCTACCTACTGACGAATAAAAGTAACGTTTTTGAAGCATTTTAAAGCTTCCATCAACGCGTGAAGACACTATATAATGCTCGTGTTAAGTGTTTTCGGTCGGATAATGGGACGGAATATACCCATAAGAGGTTTGCTGCATATTTATCCTCTCATGGCATACTGCATCAAACCTCTTGTGCATATACACCGGCTCAAAATGGTGTTGCAGAACGAAAGAACAGGCACCTGCTGGAAGTAGCTCGGACGATGATGCTAGCTATGAATGTGCCTAAATACTTGTGGGGGTAGGCTGTCTTGACAGCCTCTTATCTCATCAACAGGATGCCCTCTCAATTGCTGGACTGGAAGACGCCGTTGGAAATGTTCACGGGGACAACTGCATACACCGTTCCTCCGAAAGTATTTGGATGTGTATGCTTTGTCCATGATAACAGACCTGGAGTTGGTAAGCTGGATCCTAGAGCAGTAAAGTGTCTTTGTTGGGTACACCGGGACACAGAAGGGTTATGTATGCTGGAGCCCGGTGGAACGGAAGCTGTTTGTAAGCATGGACGTTACATTCAGAGAGGTGGAACCATATTATGGTTCAGATGAGGGCTCCGCGTTTGGAAACACACCTAACACAGCGGGTGTTAGCCGTGAGGGGGAGATAATACATCCAAGCGTGGTCGTCGGATCGGTACCTTGTCCTGTTGCAAATTGGAAGAAAAGAGGAGAAAGCATCAGTAATACCGATACGGAGGATGAAGAAGACGATACATATATTACGCAAGGGGAGAAGCAGACAAGGAAAAAAGAGCTCCAAGTGTACAGAAGACGACAACAGAGGTCCAGTACTGTGCCGTGCCCTGTGCCAAATGTGCCAAGTCCCCGTCTACTCCTGTCCCAACTCCTGAAGATGTTACTCCCGCACCGGATCACTCGGATTCGGAAGCGGGTCTCTCCGACTCGGATGGTATGCTTTCCCCATCACCCATTGCTCCCTTAAGGAGGTCTTCTCGCATTAATGCGGGAAAGCCTCCTATTCGTTATCAAGATTATGAACATGATATCGCCAACTACTTGTCTTATTCTAATATCTCTCCGACTTATCAAGCCTTCCTCACTTCGTTAGACTCCACTTCTTTACCTAAGAATTGGCAGGAAGCAAAGAAGGACCCAAGATGGAAAGCTGCAATGATGGAAGAACTTGGGGCACTAGAGAAAAAAAGACATGGGAGCTGGTGCCATTACCTGAAGGGAAGAAAGCTGTGGGATGCAAATGGGTGTACACAGTGAAGGAGACACCAGAAGGAAAAGTTGAGCGGTACAAGGCGAGACTGGTCGCAAAAGGCTATACCCAGACATATGGCATTGACTACGATGAGACTTTTGCTCCAGTAGCGAAGATGAGTACCGTAAGAACCCTAATCTCCATTGCAGCAAACTATGGGTGGAAGCTACACCAGTTGGATGTAAAGAATGCATTCCTCCATGGAGACCTACAAGAAGAGTGTACATGGAACCCCCTCCGGGGTGCTTACTTTGTGTCCGATTCAGATAAAGGGACGTCACATGGCAAAGTATGCAAGCTGAAGAAGTCGTTGTACGGGCTGAAGCAATCTCCTCGAGCCTGGTTTGACAGATTCAGAAAGGCTGTCACTGGCATGGGGTACCATCAGACAAATGCAGATCACACGGTCTTTCTCCAGCATGCAAGAGGCCACATGACTATACTTGCTGTATATGGGATGATATAGTGATCACAGGTGATGATGCTGATGAGATCACTAAGCTGAAGTCAAAACTCGCTAAGGAGTTTGAGGTGAAGGACTTAGGACAGATGAGATACTTTTTAGGTATCGAGGTGTGATGGTGAACAAGGAATTGTTCTCTCACAAAGGAAATATGTACTAGATCTGCTGAATGAGACAGGGATGCTGGGATGCCGAGCAGCAGTCACTCCAATTGACCAGAAGTGCAAGATGGGAGCAGAAGCAGGAGAGCCTGTTGATCGCGAAAGGTATCAAAGGCTAGTAGGCAGACTGATTTATCTAGGACATACTCGTCCTGATATCTCATTTGCAGTAAGCGTTGTAAGCCGCTATATGTATGATCCAAGAACGGGTCATATGGATGCAGTATTTCAGATCCTAAGATATCTGAAAGGGACGCCGGGAAAAGGACAGTGGTTCAAGAAGAATGGATGCACAGATATGAGGGATACTGTGATGCAGACTGGGCAAGCTGCATAGACGACAGAAGGTCTACCACGGGGTACTGTGTTTTTGTAGGAGGAAACCTGGTTTCATGGAGAAGCAAGAAACAGTCAGTGGTAGCACGGTCGACAGCTGAAGCAGAATACAGAGCAATGGCTCTAGGGGTGTCAGAACTGCTATGGGTGAAAGCACTGCCGACAGAGTTAAAGTTGGATAAGGGGACACCGTTGCATCTTCTGAGCGATAGTCAAGCCGCAATAAGTATAGCGAATATCCGGTTCAGCACGACAGAACGAAGCACATCGAAATCGATCGATTCTTTATCAAGGAGAAGCTGGAGCAAGGGATACTGAAGATTAGCCATGTCCGCTCAGAAGAACAAGTGGCAGACTGTCTGACTAAGGTCTTAGTTCATTAAGTCTGTCAAAGCTTTGTAACAAGATGGGGTGATTAATATCTATCGCCCATCTTGAGGGGGAGTGTTGAGAAGCAATAAGGGACTTTAGTCCCACATCAGAAGTTGTAGTATGAAGAGGGGTTGGACCCTCTATAAGTAGTAGCAATAGTCTATTAATAAAATAATCTGAGATTTAGTCCTCATTTCAACTGAATAAAAATTGAAACATATTTAAACACATTTAACTTCCGATGCATTTATAATTGAGAATCTATGTTAAAGATTATGGTCCCAAGTCCCAACATATTTAAACGCATCGAACTTCCAATGCATTTTACTTTCACCGAATTTTTGTGTTTTCTTTTTGTTTATTATTTTTACCCTAATATTAACAACCAGCAACTTGTTGTCCGCTGGGCTCCGAAACCAGGACTTCCCTTCCCATACCGAAGTTCTGAACTATTGACCTGCATCCTGTACTGGGAGTCTGAGATGCCAGAGTTCTGTGCATGATATTGCACTATTTGATATGTTGTAGACTGACGTTCTGGAGTACAGCTAAATAAGTCTATCCTGAATTGTTTTTGGTTGGATCCATATCACCAAATTCCTTTTGCTGGGTTTCCTTCCAACTCATAGATCAAACCAACTTAACTAAATGCCTTTTCTTTAATTACTGGTTTCACATATCAGATACATCACATTAATGTTTTATTTTTGTGACTTTGGGGTTGCATGCTGCTTAGTCATAATTCACAAGTATTATTCCTTTGGGAGTTTCAGTTGGATACCCAACGTAGTTTTGAACCGATAGGTTCTCATAATAAAAAAGTTTTAAACTGATTGGTTTAGGGTTCAAATCTTCTCTTAGCATAGAAGCTTGGTTCCCGGCGGCCCTTTTGAGGATATAGTCTCTAAATTCTGTTATTGGCAAATGCACATTAATTTGTGTAAGAACAGTGTTCAAACTGCAGAAATATAGAAAAATTGAGTTCCGAACTTAGACTGGTTATATCTAATATTATCATGCAGGACCTTGGCAAGTTATGCTCAAACAGGCTGATGGTTCCTATGCTTGCGTAGCAGAAAGCTCAACCCGATTCACACTAGGAGGGTTTCACTATGCATTTCTCATATGAAGCTTATCATGTCCTTCTAAGTCTTACTTTGCAAATTAGGTTGTAACTATGTCAAGTCATCATGTTTAGACGAAAGAAGAACTTTTGAGGGTTCTTGGGCTACAAGAGGAACAAGGAAGCTCTCTGGAATTTCTCAGAAGAGGGTACAAGGTATGAAACTTCCCATTTCCAGATTAGATTTATAGTTTTTTTTTTAATTTTTGAGATAATATAGATGTATACTTTCAACGTACAATTATCACCAGGTGCATATATATTAGTGCCATGGCCAAGCGCCTCCAGTCACACCACTAATAAGATCATATCCTACAAAGTAACCAATTCAACAGGTGTTTTCAATCCAGCTTAATGAAATTATCATCAATTTGTGAAACCGCAAGATTTCCCAAATCGAATATGAGATGAGAGTTCTATTGGTTTATAGTTGAGTGTGTGGATCTCATGCGTGCATTAGGCCAAGTGATGTGTACATGCGACCAATGCACGCGTTACATCCCAGCGGATCTATGGGCCAATGGTCTTCGAGTAGGGGAGATTGTAAAACCCCAAAATTCAGTCCCATGTCAGATACGGAATAAGAGTTTGATTATAGTTCTCATGTGTACATCCTCCGTGGGCTGGGCCAGGACCTAAGCAGTTAAAAACCGTTATATATCGGTTATATAACCGATATATAATGGTATCGGTTCAGACACCGATTTTTTCTGGAAAAAAATCGGTCACCGGTACCGATATTATCGGCCGATATGACCGATATACTGATATATCGGTTTTAAAAAATCCAATATATAACAGTTAGGTTTAGTTAAAACCAAAAGGTGGTGGAGGCCCTGGAGGGGGAGAGAAAAAAAATGGCTGCTGCGCGAGAAAGGGGAAGAAAAGAAAGGAGAAAGAAAAAAAAAAACCTAGGTTGAATTGGAATCTTTTTTGTTTTCATATTAGTTGAACCGTTTTGAAGTAGTACTTTATTGTAATGTTAGTTTGGGTATGAATCTTCTAATTTTAATGCTTTAAGAAACTCTTCTTGCATATTTTATGATAGACAACTATTAAGTGTGTTGTTTTATATAAAAATTGTGTTAAAAATGCAAACCGATATTTACTGTTATAAATCCGATATATCGATGATATATCAATAACTCTATTGGACCTTTATCATGAAAAAACCGTTTTTAACTGCATAGGCCAGGACACAATAAGAACCCCGATGTTTAGTCCAGATTTAGGAGTTTGATTACTTCTCATGTGTACATCCCCCGTGAGCTGGGGCGTGACACAATAAGAAGCCCGATATATGTCCAGATTTAGGAGTTTGATTGCTTCTCATGTGTGTGCATCCCTTGTGAGGTGAGGCGTGACACAATACGGACCCCGACATTGTCCAGATTTAGTTCAGCGTTAGATATGGGTTAGGAGATTGGTTAATTTATAGTTGAGTACTTGGGTCTTGGCCGGGGCATGACACAATCAGTACATTTTGAGTTCTCTTCCTGCAGAAGTTCTTTATTCTAGTATGTAAAAACTCACCAATTTGTACTTTCATCACTTGAGGTTGCTTCCACCACATCAAAACTCTAGAGACGGACGATTGATGGATACATTTTTAAATATTACACACATGCCGCAGACCAATCTACGCACCCCCCCCCCCCCCCCCCCCCCCCCCCTCCCAACCCCCAACCCCACTGAGCATCCTTTCTATGAGGGTTGAATGGAACCAGTTGTATCATGCAGCACCACTGAAATAGCTCGCTTCCAGTTTTTGATATTATCAATATTTATGGGTATAACTTGCCAATGTAGAATGCTACATGGTGGGAAGAAGATGTTGAGTTGGAGATGTCTTCAGAATGGAGAAGCTGAGCCTTGACAAGAGTTGCTGATCAACAAACCCAACCGGCCCATTGGAACAGGCAGAGCTTTCCCTTTCAAATTACAAGAATCATACGTCTGAGGAATCTCATATACTTCCAATTCAAAATACAAGAACAAGAAAGATGGGAGTCCTGTAAGAGTGCAATGTGTTGGCACTAGAATTTCATTGTCCTTGTTACGTAATATAGCTACCAAATATTAACTGCAGACATTTATAAAAATTGAGGTTCTGTAGCATGCTAGAGCATATAATGGAGTAAAGAAGTATGTTAGAAAATGTCAATTTTGATTAATGTTTTGTACTCGAGACAAAGCTAGATCTGCATCTCATAGTTGCTTCTTTTGTCAGTTAAACTGCATGAGATAACAGCAAGCTGCATACACTAAAGGGGTGTTTGGTACATGAATTTTTTTATTCCTGTAAATATTAGGCTAGGAAACATATTTCCATGTTTGTTTAGCTTATAAAAATTTATTTTTGAAAATTATGAATACCCAGGTAAACAATTTATTCACAAAACATGGAACATATCCTTTAAAAAAGTTACTTTTGTTTCTAATACTCTTTTTAATATATTTTATTGGCTTAATTGTACTTTGATACCCTCAACTATTTTTGTTTTTCAACTTAATACCCTAAACTTTTTTACTCAACAACTCGATACCTTCAACTATTTTAGTTTTTCAACTTAATACCTAAAATCCAAAATATCCCCAAACTACTCCTGGCTTCCTCTTTCTCTCTCTCCATGCCCCCCTCACCCCCCCCCCCCCCCCCCCCCCCCCCCTCTCCGGCGATGCCCCCCTCCCTCTCGGTGGAGGCGGGAAAGGAGGGCGGCGGGAGGAGGGTGGGTGGCCCGAGGGGGGGGGGGGGGGGGGCTGCTGCTGGGGGCTGAAGGGGGGGGGGGCACCGAAAGGGGGACGGGGGTGGGGGTTGCTGCGGGCGGGGGGGGAGGGGTGGGGCGGAGGCGGCTGGCCAGAGGGGGGGCGGGGGAGGTGGTGGTGGGGGAGTGGTTGGGGTCGAAGGGGGGAGCGGGGATGGGGGGGAGGGTTTGGGGATAGTTTTGAATTTTAGGCAGGAGCTTTATTGTCCAAATAAAATTCAGGGTATCAACTTGAAAAAAAAAAAGTTGAGGTAGTAAGTTGAAAAACGGGAATAGTTGAGGGTATCAAAGTGCAATTAAACCTATTTTATTTTTCGTTTTTTATCCTTTTTCATTTTTTTAAAGATTTTTTCATTTTTTTGTGTTTGTTTCAGCTCTCTTTTTTTTCACTTTTTAAGTTTTTCTTTATCTTTTTTTTTCCATTTTTTTATCTTTTATTTTTATGATATTTGTTTTTTCAGTTTTTTATCTTTTGGTTATGGAATAAGAGGGACAATCGCGTTGGGATGACACATGACTGCCGAAATTTTGATAGTCCTAGTCCAACACACATGATATAGGACTGCCAAATTTTGGTAGTCCTGAGATATACAACTCTTTCAGAACTACCAAAATTTTAACAGCCTTAAGAGAAAATTATAGGAAAAATTTATGAAATGTCCAAAAAACGAAAAAGTTTTATGAAAAATCCACCGCGCAATAACATTTCATCGCGTGCCCAGAATTAGCAAAAAATATATAAAGAGGGTTCCGAATGACCTTTTTGCCCTTCCTTCTAATTTATTGAAAACACCCACGAAACTACTCTTAAAAAAAACGTTTCGATACTTCATCTTCTTCCATACGCTGCTCACTTTCGAATCTAGGTTTTCTCCTCAAAAATCTTCAAAAACTCGTCGGAAAATTTCGAAAAAACCGAGACAAACGGCAAAAGTGCTAAAATGGAGGTCCAAACATCATTTTTTTGGCGATTCTAAAATTTCGGAAGGCCGACAAACGGTAAAATAGTTTATCTCAGACTCCTCGAAGATACGCTCATTTTGAGACAAACCGGACCTCGTTTCGACCTCCCAGTCAAAAGTTATGGCCCTCCAAAGTTTTAACTGACCATAAAATGCAGGAGAATAACCATTCTCCGTGTTAGAACACGAAGAATGTTAATTTCGCATGAGGGTGGTCATTCTCCGTCTTAGTAACACGGAGAATGACATTATCCGTCTTAATTTACACGGAGAATGGCCATTCTCCGTGTTAGTAACACGGAAAATGGCATTCTCCGTCTTAATTTACACGGAGAATAGCCATTCTCCGTGCTAAATTACACGGAGAATGCCATTCTCCGTCTTAATTTACACGGAGAATGACCATTCTCCGTGTAATTTAGCACGAAGAATGGTCATTCCAGTGTTAAAACGCAGGAGAATGGAAACACGGAGAATGCCATTCTCCGTGTTAAAGAACACGGAGAATGACATTCTCCGTGTTAATTTACACGGAGAATGGCCATTTTCAGTGTTAAAACGTAGGAAAATGACCATTCTCCGTTCTCCGTGTAATTTAGTACGGAGAATGACATTCTCCGTGCTAAATTACACGGAGAATGGCCATTCTCAGTGCTAAATGACACGGACAATGATCATTCAAATGTTAAAACACAGGAGAATGGCCATTATCCGTGTTAGAAACACGGAGAATGCCATTCTTCGTGTTAGTAACACGGAGAATGGCATTCTCCGTGTTAATTTACACGGAGAATGGCATTCTCCGTGTGAAATCTAATTTTTTATTTTTTTTGTTTTGCAGTCAATGTAGCCCATTTATTCTGGACCAATCTATGTTTTGAATCAAGCGAGGGTGCGGTACATTGGTGTCGAGAAGTCGGACGGAAAAATAACATTGTTCTAGTGATATCCAGATCGGCCCGAAATCGACCGGGACGACAAACTGTGGTGGTTGGCTGTGAAAGAGGTGTGTTCAGAACGCACAAGAAAAACACAGTTATCCAAAGTAAAGTTCCAAGAAGAAATGTTGGAACGAGGAAATGTGGTTGTCCATTCACGATACATATTAGAAACGAAGAAGAAGGGAAATGGACAGTAGAAGTGAAGAATGGAACCCACAACCATGAGATTGCCGAGACACTATTGGGTCATCCGTATGTCGGACGGTTGAACAATACGGAGAAGAAGATAGTCGAAGACTTGTCCACCTCCGGAGTTGCACCGAGACAAATATATTCCGTCATACGACATGAAGATGAGAAGAACATGTCTACAATGAAGTCAATATACAACGCCATAGCTTCTTCAAACGCTGTCCGGACGAAATCAAGAATGGCGATGCAAGAAGTGCTCAAGTTGCTTGTCGATAATCATTATGTTGAGTTCCATAGAAGACATCCCCAGAGTAATGAAGTATTATCAATCTTTGGGCTCATCCTGATTGCACAAATTTGGCCAGGTCTTTTGCCGACGTGTTAGTCCTTGATTGCACGTACAAGACAAATAAGTTCAAGATGCCTCTCTTTCATGTTGTCGGGTTCACCTCTACTTGGAAAATATTTCCAGTGGTATTTTGCTTCATGAAGAGTGAGAAACTTGAAGACTACACATGGGCGTTGGAGAAACTGAAAACACTTTACACTGGTCATACAGAGCCGTCAGTATTTGTTACCGACAGAGAGTATACCCTAATTAATGCTATTCGCATTATTTTTTCTCAAGCGGATACATTGCTATGCACTTGGCATGTCAATCGTAATATTCAAGTCCAATGTAAGTTGAAGTTTCGGAAGGAGGATGGTAAAATCGACATACAGATTTTTGACGAATTCTACAATGATTGGAATTGTGTGTGGCGAGCATCTACGATTGCCAGTTACGACGCCGCATGGTACTTGTTCAAGCAAAAGTGGGAGGCGAGGGAGCCGGCATGCATTTCTTACATCAAAGATACATGGCTTGAACCGCACAAAGAACAATTCGTCTTAGCATGGTCGAATGTGGTGAAGCATTACGGCACGACAACTACCAACCATGTCGAAGGAGCACACTCTTTATTGAAGAGGCACCTAAAATCATCTCTCGGCAACTTCGTCTCTGTTTGGCAAGCTATACATTTATCAGTAGACCGGACGGTAAATGAAATTAAGGCATCATTTGAGATGAGTTTGAATATAGTCAAGCATGAGCATAGAAAGGAAGTACTCTTAGATGCTTTAATGCGCGTGGTATCTCACAAGGCGTTGGCCTTAATAGCTGATGAGATTGAAAGGTCAAAGTTTGTCGGGCTTGATCCCGAGGTTTGCGGGTGTGTATATCGACATACACTGGGCCTCCCTTGTGCACATCAGATTAATGAATATCGTCGTGAATCCATTCCTATTCCAGTAGATGCTGTCGATCAACGTTGGAGGCAGTTGTCTATGATGTCCCTGGTGAAGACGGACGATAATTTTTTCTCTTTGCCACAAGTGAAACTTCTCCACGCAAGGTGGTATGCCTCAGTAGGAGCGGAACGAATGTCCATTGAGCTTAAAATCCAAGAAATTGTATGTCCAGTGACTGCTAGAATGCATGAGCCATCCGTTGTTTCAAATCCTAAAGGTAGGCCTCAAACAAGATTGACTAGTTCACAGAAGAGAAGGCTGGAGTCGACTAAGAGATATCTATCGTCCTTTGAGCATGTTGAACGAAGCTTACAGCAACCTTCGCCTGCACGGAAGGGCAAGCTTGTCGTTCGCCGAAAAATGGAGAAAATGGACCTCCCAAGAAAAGATACAGTTGCAAGCCAAACAACGAGTTTGTATATTGACAAATTTCAACCTGCGCTTCGAAGTTACATTTGGTCTATTGTCGATGTCCCCGGTGATGGCCATTGTGGATTTCATGCCCTTGCAAGGCATCTTGGTTATGATGACAAAGACGGATGGAGACGGGTGAGGCAGGAGCTGTACGAGGAGTTAGAGACTCATCTTCCATTCTACTCCCACATCCTAAGCGAAGAAACGGTTGCAAGTTTGTTGTTAAGTATCCCTTGCACCGACAGTGTTACCGGGACAGACCACTACATGTCAGTCCCGTCTGCCGGCTATTTATTTGCTAATAGGTACATGATACCTGTTGTACTTATCTCGTCGGATATTAACAATACATTCTTTCGATGTGCGCTCCTCCGACGGACTACGGAGTGTCTAACCTATGTACTATAGGTCTGATCGGGGATCACTTCGTTATACTAAAGATGATCGCTCATTCTCCGATTCCTCCACCTTCAACAGTTTGGTACAAAAGAGCACCGGTCAAAGCCATCGCTTGGACCACACCTTTCGTTGATCAGATAAACCATTGTAAGAAGTTGTTGAAGATTGAGGAGCCAAGAGACTTACCTGCTGACCACTACGACGTCGAAATCGACTAAGTATATTTACAGTTTGTCATTTTGTATATGTAGGACCACTTTTGTATACAGTGAAATATGAAGTCCACTAATATATGGAGTAAATTTTGAGTTATATGTGTTTACCTGTGCCTACCTGTGTTATGTGCCTACCTGTGTTATATGTGCCTACCTGTGTGCTATCTGTGTCATATGTGGTTACCTGTGTGCTACCTGTGTTATATGTGCTTACCTGTGTGTTATCTGTGTTATAGATGTACCTGTGTTATATGTGTTCACTGTCACAGCGTTTCAGTTTGAGAAACTCTGCCACAGAGTATCAGTATCAGGACTGCCACACCCATGGCAGTCCTACTTCAGTGTAGGACTGCCATGGGTGTGGCAGTCCTAAGTCTAATACTCTGTGATGATTTTCATGTGTGAATGAAATCATCACAGAGTTTCAAAGTTAGGACTGCCACCACCCTGGCAGTCCTACTTCAGTGTAGGACTGCCATGGGTGTGGCAGTCCTAAGTCTAATACTCTGTGATGATTTCATGTGTGAATGAAATCATCACAGAGTTTCAAAGTTAGGACTGCCACACCCATGGCAGTCCTACACTAAAGTAGGACTGCCACCACCCTGGCAGTCCTACTTCAGTGTAGGACTGCCATGGGTGTGGCAGTCCTAAGTCTAATACTCTGTGATGATTTCATGTGTGAATGAAATCATCACAGAGTTTCAAAGTTAGGACTGCCACACCCATGGCAGTCCTACATTGAAGTAGGACTGCCAGTCCTGATACAGATACTCTGTACATTAAAAAGAACAATTTATCACAAGTACATAATGTCCAATAAATCTTCACAACTTAAGATTCATCACAAAAACTCAATAATCCAACTACAATAAATTCATCACAACTACAATAATTCATCACAACTACTTAGTCCCGAACATTCCACATCCAAATTAAGTTTCAAACAACCAAAATATCCACAATAATTCATCACAAGTACGTAACTATTCCACATCCAACTTAAGTTTGAAACATGAAAAATATCGAAATCCATCTACATATTATGCCGGGCCTTTGAACGAGACTCCCTATTGTTCATGAAGGGGAAGTCGACCACGTCGTCGATGCGATCAAGCTCGTTGGCGATCGCGACACAACTGTCACTTTGGCAACCTCTCCGGAGTGTCTGCGCCAATTCCTTCACCCTTTGAGACTGAAAATGAAAGGAAGAATGAATTAAGTCTACAAACATGGAAATCTCAGTCTTATTACAAATACGGAACTCACCATCATCACCAACCCAGCATACAAGACGTTTTTGGAAGGAAGAGCACCAATTGCTCCGACGGCCACGGGACCCGGATTGGTAGGGTTCGACAACTTAGGATGTCCGACCCCCAGGAAGTACTGCATGTAGTCCTCGCTGCAGTCGGCCATCTGGGTGACCGGTCGTCTTTCATATTCCCGAAGTACATGTCGTTGCCATTCCGAGTAAAAGTCGGTCACCCAGTCGAATTCCGCCGGTTTGTAACTTAAAGGTTGGGTTCCGCGCGGAGGCTCCAACAGTCGTAGTGTGCGCTTCGGCACAGTTTGCACGAAGCCAAATTGACGAAGTACTCTATCGGGCATGTACGGCTCCGTGATTTCATAGCATGTGATCATGCCATGAAATAAAGAAACTGGTTGGACCTCACGATTCAGCTCACGTAAATTCCGGTATGGATTCCAAAAAATCTGTAGGAAAACAGTTAACAACAAAACAAAATCAACATGAAAAAGTTAGTCAAAAATTAGTATCTCTTCTGGCACCAAACTGTCTAATACTTCACGAATGAAGCCATGTTTGCCAATTTTTGGTTTTCAGCTGGGATGGCCTCCATCGACACACTCTAGGAAGGTGTTCAAGATACTCTGGGTTTTCGTCAGCCGTCTAAGCATCGAAAAGTGCTCGTATATCTATGCCTATTCAATTTATAAATGAATAGTAAAAATTAAAACAACAAATTGAAGTATACAAGATTAAATTGTTACAAGTTTTCTTACATGCAGCAGAGTCTGACAACCGGCCATTGTCTTAGTCCCGACACGGGATACGATGTCGAGGTCGCGGTAAAGATTGGCCAGGATACCGCTTCCCCAGGATATATCAATGAAGTCATCCACTTCAGATAAGTTGAGCATGTACCGAGCATGTATCGACGTTCCGGACTTGTCCGGAATGCCGACCGTTCCTAGGACGAACAGCATATACGCACGGGCCACCGCGTCGACCGTATCATCATCGTCATCCACCTCCATATCTATGAACTGGTCCACCAGAAATGATAGAGGAATTTCGTACGACTTCTTGAAGCCTGGTAGAGTTGTAAAAA
>JANAVB010011399.1:6773487-7001806 GCA_029216955.1 Iris pallida
AGCCTCCTATTCGTTATCAAGATTATGAACATGATATCGCCAACTACTTGTCTTATTCTAATATCTCTCCGACTTATCAAGCCTTCCTCACTTCGTTAGACTCCACTTCTTTACCTAAGAATTGGCAGGAAGCAAAGAAGGACCCAAGATGGAAAGCTGCAATGATGGAAGAACTTGGGGCACTAGAGAAAAATAAGACATGGGAGCTGGTGCCATTACCTGAAGGGAAGAAAGCTGTGGGATGCAAATGGGTGTACACAGTGAAGGAGACACCAGAAGGAAAAGTTGAGCGGTACAAGGCGAGACTGGTCGCAAAAGGCTATACCCAGACATATGGCATTGACTACGATGAGACTTTTGCTCCAGTAGCGAAGATGAGTACCGTAAGAACCCTAATCTCCATTGCAGCAAACTATGGGTGGAAGCTACACCAGTTGGATGTAAAGAATGCATTCCTCCATGGAGACCTACAAGAAGAAGTGTACATGGAACCCCCTCCGGGGTGCTTACTTTGTGTCCGATTCAGATAAAGGGACGTCACATGGCAAAGTATGCAAGCTGAAGAAGTCGTTGTACGGGCTGAAGCAATCTCCTCGAGCCTGGTTTGACAGATTCAGAAAGGCTGTCACTGGCATGGGGTACCATCAGACAAATGCAGATCACACGGTCTTTCTCCAGCATGCAAGAGGCCACATGACTATACTTGCTGTATATGTGGATGATATAGTGATCACAGGTGATGATGCTGATGAGATCACTAAGCTGAAGTCAAAACTCGCTAAGGAGTTTGAGGTGAAGGACTTAGGACAGATGAGATACTTTTTAGGTATCGAGGTGTGTGATGGTGAACAAGGAATTGTTCTCTCACAAAGGAAATATGTACTAGATCTGCTGAATGAGACAGGGATGCTGGGATGCCGAGCAGCAGTCACTCCAATTGACCAGAAGTGCAAGATGGGAGCAGAAGCAGGAGAGCCTGTTGATCGCGAAAGGTATCAAAGGCTAGTAGGCAGACTGATTTATCTAGGACATACTCGTCCTGATATCTCATTTGCAGTAAGCGTTGTAAGCCGCTATATGTATGATCCAAGAACGGGTCATATGGATGCAGTATTTCAGATCCTAAGATATCTGAAAGGGACGCCGGGAAAAGGACAGTGGTTCAAGAAGAATGGATGCACAGATATTGAGGGATACTGTGATGCAGACTGGGCAAGCTGCATAGACGACAGAAGGTCTACCACGGGGTACTGTGTTTTTGTAGGAGGAAACCTGGTTTCATGGAGAAGCAAGAAACAGTCAGTGGTAGCACGGTCGACAGCTGAAGCAGAATACAGAGCAATGGCTCTAGGGGTGTCAGAACTGCTATGGGTGAAAGCACTGCCGACAGAGTTAAAGTTGGATAAGGGGACACCGTTGCATCTTCTGAGCGATAGTCAAGCCGCAATAAGTATAGCGAATAATCCGGTTCAGCACGACAGAACGAAGCACATCGAAATCGATCGATTCTTTATCAAGGAGAAGCTGGAGCAAGGGATACTGAAGATTAGCCATGTCCGCTCAGAAGAACAAGTGGCAGACTGTCTGACTAAGGTCTTAGTTCATTAAGTCTGTCAAAGCTTTGTAACAAGATGGGGATGATTAATATCTATCGCCCATCTTGAGGGGGAGTGTTGAGAAGCAATAAGGGACTTTAGTCCCACATCAGAAGTTGTAGTATGAAGAGGGGTTGGACCCTCTATAAGTAGTAGCAATAGTCTATTAATAAAATAATCTGAGATTTAGTCCTCATTTCAACTGAATAAAAATTGAAACATATTTAAACACATTTAACTTCCGATGCATTTATTAATTGAGAATCTATGTTAAAGATTATGGTCCCAAGTCCCAACATATTTAAACGCATCGAACTTCCAATGCATTTTACTTTCACCGAATTTTTGTGTTTTCTTTTTGTTTATTATTTTTTACCCTAATATTAACAACCAGCAACTTGTTGTCCGCTGGGCTCCGAAACCAGGACTTCCCTTCCCATACCGAAGTTCTGAACTATTGACCTGCATCCTGTACTGGGAGTCTGAGATGCCAGAGTTCTGTGCATGATATTGCACTATTTGATATGTTGTAGACTGACGTTCTGGAGTACAGCTAAATAAGTCATATCCTGAATTGTTTTTGGTTGGATCCATATCACCAAATTCCTTTTGCTGGGTTTCCTTCCAACTCATAGATCAAACCAACTTAACTAAATGCCTTTTCTTTAATTACTGGTTTCACATATCAGATACATCACATTAATGTTTTATTTTTGTGACTTTGGGGTTGCATGCTGCTTAGTCATAATTCACAAGTATTATTCCTTTGGGAGTTTCAGTTGGATACCCAACGTAGTTTTGAACCGATAGGTTCTCATAATAAAAAAGTTTTAAACTGATTGGTTTAGGGTTCAAATCTTCTCTTAGCATAGAAGCTTGGTTCCCGGCGGCCCTTTTGAGGATATAGTCTCTAAATTCTGTTATTGGCAAATGCACATTAATTTGTGTAAGAACAGTGTTCAAACTGCAGAAATATAGAAAAATTGAGTTCCGAACTTAGACTGGTTATATCTAATATTATCATGCAGGACCTTGGCAAGTTATGCTCAAACAGGCTGATGGTTCCTATGCTTGCGTAGCAGAAAGCTCAACCCGATTCACACTAGGAGAGGTTTCACTATGCATTTCTCATATGAAGCTTATCATGTCCTTCTAAGTCTTACTTTGCAAATTAGGTTGTAACTATGTCAAGTCATCATGTTTAGACGAAAGAAGAACTTTTGAGGGTTCTTGGGCTACAAGAGGAACAAGGAAGCTCTCTGGAATTTCTCAGAAGAGGGTACAAGGTATGAAACTTCCCATTTCCAGATTAGATTTATAGTTTTTTTTTTTAATTTTTGAGATAATATTAGATGTATACTTTCAACGTACAATTATCACCAGGTGCATATATATATTTAGTGCCATGGCCAAGCGCCTCCAGTCACACCACTAATAAGATCATATCCTACAAAGTAACCAATTCAACAGGGTGTTTTCAATCCAGCTTAATGAAATATTATCATCAATTTGTGAAACCGCAAGATTTAATCCCAAATCGAATATGAGATGAGAGTTCTATTGGTTTATAGTTGAGTGTGTGGATCTCATGCGTGCATTAGGCCAAGTGATGTGTACATGCGACCAATGCACGCGTTACATCCCAGCGGATCTATGGGCCAATGGTCTTCGAGTAGGGGAGATTGTAAAACCCCAAAATTCAGTCCCATGTCAGATACGGAATAAGAGTTTGATTATAGTTCTCATGTGTACATCCTCCGTGGGCTGGGCCAGGACCTAAGCAGTTAAAAACCGTTATATATCGGTTATATAACCGATATATAATGGTATCGGTTCAGACACCGATTTTTTCTGGAAAAAAATCGGTCACCGGTACCGATATTATCGGCCGATATGACCGATATATACTGATATATCGGTTTTAAAAAATCCAATATATAACAGTTAGGTTTAGTTAAAACCAAAAGGTGGTGGAGGCCCTGGAGGGGGAGAGAAAAAAAATGGCTGCTGCGCGAGAAAGGGGAAGAAAAGAAAGGAGAAAGAAAAAAAAAAACCTAGGTTGAATTGGAATCTTTTTTGTTTTCATATTAGTTGAACCGTTTTGAAGTAGTACTTTATATTGTAATGTTAGTTTGGGTATGAATCTTCTAATTTTAATGCTTTAAGAAACTCTTCTTGCATATTTTATGATAGACAACTATTAAGTGTGTTGTTTGTATATAAAAATTGTGTTAAAAATGCAAACCGATATTTACTGTTATAAATCCGATATATCGATGATATATCAATAACTCTATTGGACCTTTATCATGAAAAAACCGTTTTTAACTGCATAGGCCAGGACACAATAAGAACCCCGATGTTTAGTCCAGATTTAGGAGTTTGATTACTTCTCATGTGTACATCCCCCGTGAGCTGGGGCGTGACACAATAAGAAGCCCGATATATGTCCAGATTTAGGAGTTTGATTGCTTCTCATGTGTGTGCATCCCTTGTGAGGTGAGGCGTGACACAATACGGACCCCGACATTGTCCAGATTTAGTTCAGCGTTAGATATGGGTTAGGAGATTGGTTAATTTATAGTTGAGTACTTGGGTCTTGGCCGGGGCATGACACAATCAGTACATTTTGAGTTCTCTTCCTGCAGAAGTTCTTTATTCTAGTATGTAAAAACTCACCAATTTGTACTTTCATCACTTGAGGTTGCTTCCACCACATCAAAACTCTAGAGACGGACGATTGATGGATACATTTTTAAATATTACACACATGCCGCAGACCAATCTACGCACCCCCCCCCCCCCCCCCCCCCCCCCCCCCCCCTCCCAACCCCCCAACCCCACTGAGCATCCTTTCTATGAGGGTTGAATGGAACCAGTTGTATCATGCAGCACCACTGAAATAGCTCGCTTCCAGTTTTTGATATTATCAATATTTATGGGTATAACTTGCCAATGTAGAATGCTACATGGTGGGAAGAAGATGTTGAGTTGGAGATGTCTTCAGAATGGAGAAGCTGAGCCTTGACAAGAGTTGCTGATCAACAAACCCAACCGGCCCATTGGAACAGGCAGAGCTTTCCCTTTCAAATTACAAGAATCATACGTCTGAGGAATCTCATATACTTCCAATTCAAAATACAAGAACAAGAAAGATGGGAGTCCTGTAAGAGTGCAATGTGTTGGCACTAGAATTTCATTGTCCTTGTTACGTAATATAGCTACCAAATATTAACTGCAGACATTTATAAAAATTGAGGTTCTGTAGCATGCTAGAGCATATAATGGAGTAAAGAAGTATGTTAGAAAATGTCAATTTTGATTAATGTTTTGTACTCGAGACAAAGCTAGATCTGCATCTCATAGTTGCTTCTTTTGTCAGTTAAACTGCATGAGATAACAGCAAGCTGCATACACTAAAGGGGTGTTTGGTACATGAATTTTTTTTATTCCTGTAAATATTAGGCTAGGAAACATATTTCCATGTTTGTTTAGCTTATAAAAATTTATTTTTGAAAATTATGAATACCCAGGTAAACAATTTATTCACAAAACATGGAACATATCCTTTAAAAAAGTTACTTTTGTTTCTAATACTCTTTTTAATATATTTTATTGGCTTAATTGTACTTTGATACCCTCAACTATTTTTGTTTTTCAACTTAATACCCTAAACTTTTTTACTCAACAACTCGATACCTTCAACTATTTTAGTTTTTCAACTTAATACCTAAAATCCAAAATATCCCCAAACTACTCCTGGCTTCCTCTTTCTCTCTCTCCATGCCCCCCTCACCCCCCCCCCCCCCCCCCCCCCCCCCCCCTCTCCGGCGATGCCCCCCTCCCTCTCCGGTGGAGGCGGGAAAGGAGGGCGGCGGGAGGAGGGTGGGTGGCCCGAGGGGGGGGGGGGGGGGGGGGGCTGCTGCTGGGGGCTGAAGGGGGGGGGGGGCACCGAAAGGGGGACGGGGGTGGGGGTTGCTGCGGGCGGGGCGGAGGAGGGGTGGGGCGGAGGCGGCTGGCCAGAGGGGGGGCGGGGGGAGGTGGTGGTGGGGGAGTGGTTGGGGTCGAAGGGGGGAGCGGGGATGGGGGGGAGGGTTTGGGGATAGTTTTGAATTTTAGGCAGGAGCTTTATTGTCCAAATAAAATTCAGGGTATCAACTTGAAAAAAAAAAAGTTGAGGTAGTAAGTTGAAAAACGGGAATAGTTGAGGGTATCAAAGTGCAATTAAACCTATTTTATTTTTCGTTTTTTATCCTTTTTCATTTTTTTAAAGATTTTTTCATTTTTTTGTGTTTGTTTCAGCTCTCTTTTTTTTCACTTTTTAAGTTTCTTTATCTTTTTTTTTCCATTTTTTTATCTTTTATTTTTATGATATTTTGTTTTTTCAGTTTTTTATCTTTTGGTTATGGAATAAGAGGGACAATCGCGTTGGGATGACACATGACTGCCGAAATTTTGATAGTCCTAGTCCAACACACATGATATAGGACTGCCAAATTTTGGTAGTCCTGAGATATACAACTCTTTCAGAACTACCAAAATTTTAACAGCCTTAAGAGAAAATTATAGGAAAAATTTATGAAATGTCCAAAAAACGAAAAAGTTTTATGAAAAATCCACCGCGCAATAACATTTCATCGCGTGCCCAGAATTAGCAAAAAATATATAAAGAGGGTTCCGAATGACCTTTTTGCCCTTCCTTCTAATTTATTGAAAACACCCACGAAACTACTCTTAAAAAAAACGTTTCGATACTTCATCTTCTTCCATACGCTGCTCACTTTCGAATCTAGGTTTTCTCCTCAAAAATCTTCAAAAACTCGTCGGAAAATTTCGAAAAAACCGAGACAAACGGCAAAAGTGCTAAAATGGAGGTCCAAACATCATTTTTTTGGCGATTCTAAAATTTCGGAAGGCCGACAAACGGTAAAATAGTTTATCTCAGACTCCTCGAAGATACGCTCATTTTGAGACAAACCGGACCTCGTTTCGACCTCCCAGTCAAAAGTTATGGCCCTCCAAAGTTTTAACTGACCATAAAATGCAGGAGAATAACCATTCTCCGTGTTAGAACACGAAGAATGTTAATTTCGCATGAGGGTGGTCATTCTCCGTCTTAGTAACACGGAGAATGACATTATCCGTCTTAATTTACACGGAGAATGGCCATTCTCCGTGTTAGTAACACGGAAAATGGCATTCTCCGTCTTAATTTACACGGAGAATAGCCATTCTCCGTGCTAAATTACACGGAGAATGCCATTCTCCGTCTTAATTTACACGGAGAATGACCATTCTCCGTGTAATTTAGCACGAAGAATGGTCATTCCAGTGTTAAAACGCAGGAGAATGGAAACACGGAGAATGCCATTCTCCGTGTTAAAGAACACGGAGAATGACATTCTCCGTGTTAATTTACACGGAGAATGGCCATTTTCAGTGTTAAAACGTAGGAAAATGACCATTCTCCGTTCTCCGTGTAATTTAGTACGGAGAATGACATTCTCCGTGCTAAATTACACGGAGAATGGCCATTCTCAGTGCTAAATGACACGGACAATGATCATTCAAATGTTAAAACACAGGAGAATGGCCATTATCCGTGTTAGAAACACGGAGAATGCCATTCTTCGTGTTAGTAACACGGAGAATGGCATTCTCCGTGTTAATTTACACGGAGAATGGCATTCTCCGTGTGAAATCTAATTTTTTATTTTTTTTGTTTTGCAGTCAATGTAGCCCATTTATTCTGGACCAATCTATGTTTTGAATCAAGCGAGGGTGCGGTACATTGGTGTCGAGAAGTCGGACGGAAAAATAACATTGTTCTAGTGATATCCAGATCGGCCCGAAATCGACCGGGACGACAAACTGTGGTGGTTGGCTGTGAAAGAGGTGGTGTGTTCAGAACGCACAAGAAAAACACAGTTATCCAAAGTAAAGTTCCAAGAAGAAATGTTGGAACGAGGAAATGTGGTTGTCCATTCACGATACATATTAGAAACGAAGAAGAAGGGAAATGGACAGTAGAAGTGAAGAATGGAACCCACAACCATGAGATTGCCGAGACACTATTGGGTCATCCGTATGTCGGACGGTTGAACAATACGGAGAAGAAGATAGTCGAAGACTTGTCCACCTCCGGAGTTGCACCGAGACAAATATATTCCGTCATACGACATGAAGATGAGAAGAACATGTCTACAATGAAGTCAATATACAACGCCATAGCTTCTTCAAACGCTGTCCGGACGAAATCAAGAATGGCGATGCAAGAAGTGCTCAAGTTGCTTGTCGATAATCATTATGTTGAGTTCCATAGAAGACATCCCCAGAGTAATGAAGTATTATCAATCTTTTGGGCTCATCCTGATTGCACAAATTTGGCCAGGTCTTTTGCCGACGTGTTAGTCCTTGATTGCACGTACAAGACAAATAAGTTCAAGATGCCTCTCTTTCATGTTGTCGGGTTCACCTCTACTTGGAAAATATTTCCAGTGGTATTTTGCTTCATGAAGAGTGAGAAACTTGAAGACTACACATGGGCGTTGGAGAAACTGAAAACACTTTACACTGGTCATACAGAGCCGTCAGTATTTGTTACCGACAGAGAGTATACCCTAATTAATGCTATTCGCATTATTTTTTCTCAAGCGGATACATTGCTATGCACTTGGCATGTCAATCGTAATATTCAAGTCCAATGTAAGTTGAAGTTTCGGAAGGAGGATGGTAAAATCGACATACAGATTTTTGACGAATTCTACAATGATTGGAATTGTGTGTGGCGAGCATCTACGATTGCCAGTTACGACGCCGCATGGTACTTGTTCAAGCAAAAGTGGGAGGCGAGGGAGCCGGCATGCATTTCTTACATCAAAGATACATGGCTTGAACCGCACAAAGAACAATTCGTCTTAGCATGGTCGAATGTGGTGAAGCATTACGGCACGACAACTACCAACCATGTCGAAGGAGCACACTCTTTATTGAAGAGGCACCTAAAATCATCTCTCGGCAACTTCGTCTCTGTTTGGCAAGCTATACATTTATCAGTAGACCGGACGGTAAATGAAATTAAGGCATCATTTGAGATGAGTTTGAATATAGTCAAGCATGAGCATAGAAAGGAAGTACTCTTAGATGCTTTAATGCGCGTGGTATCTCACAAGGCGTTGGCCTTAATAGCTGATGAGATTGAAAGGTCAAAGTTTGTCGGGCTTGATCCCGAGGTTTGCGGGTGTGTATATCGACATACACTGGGCCTCCCTTGTGCACATCAGATTAATGAATATCGTCGTGAATCCATTCCTATTCCAGTAGATGCTGTCGATCAACGTTGGAGGCAGTTGTCTATGATGTCCCTGGTGAAGACGGACGATAATTTTTTCTCTTTGCCACAAGTGAAACTTCTCCACGCAAGGTGGTATGCCTCAGTAGGAGCGGAACGAATGTCCATTGAGCTTAAAATCCAAGAAATTGTATGTCCAGTGACTGCTAGAATGCATGAGCCATCCGTTGTTTCAAATCCTAAAGGTAGGCCTCAAACAAGATTGACTAGTTCACAGAAGAGAAGGCTGGAGTCGACTAAGAGATATCTATCGTCCTTTGAGCATGTTGAACGAAGCTTACAGCAACCTTCGCCTGCACGGAAGGGCAAGCTTGTCGTTCGCCGAAAAATGGAGAAAATGGACCTCCCAAGAAAAGATACAGTTGCAAGCCAAACAACGAGTTTGTATATTGACAAATTTCAACCTGCGCTTCGAAGTTACATTTGGTCTATTGTCGATGTCCCCGGTGATGGCCATTGTGGATTTCATGCCCTTGCAAGGCATCTTGGTTATGATGACAAAGACGGATGGAGACGGGTGAGGCAGGAGCTGTACGAGGAGTTAGAGACTCATCTTCCATTCTACTCCCACATCCTAAGCGAAGAAACGGTTGCAAGTTTGTTGTTAAGTATCCCTTGCACCGACAGTGTTACCGGGACAGACCACTACATGTCAGTCCCGTCTGCCGGCTATTTATTTGCTAATAGGTACATGATACCTGTTGTACTTATCTCGTCGGATATTAACAATACATTCTTTTCGATGTGCGCTCCTCCGACGGACTACGGAGTGTCTAACCTATGTACTATAGGTCTGATCGGGGATCACTTCGTTATACTAAAGATGATCGCTCATTCTCCGATTCCTCCACCTTCAACAGTTTGGTACAAAAGAGCACCGGTCAAAGCCATCGCTTGGACCACACCTTTCGTTGATCAGATAAACCATTGTAAGAAGTTGTTGAAGATTGAGGAGCCAAGAGACTTACCTGCTGACCACTACGACGTCGAAATCGACTAAGTATATTTACAGTTTGTCATTTTGTATATGTAGGACCACTTTTGTATACAGTGAAATATGAAGTCCACTAATATATATGGAGTAAATTTTGAGTTATATGTGTTTACCTGTGCCTACCTGTGTTATATGTGCCTACCTGTGTTATATGTGCCTACCTGTGTGCTATCTGTGTCATATGTGGTTACCTGTGTGCTACCTGTGTTATATGTGCTTACCTGTGTGTTATCTGTGTTATATGAGTGTACCTGTGTTATATGTGTTCACTGTCACAGCGTTTCAGTTTGAGAAACTCTGCCACAGAGTATCAGTATCAGGACTGCCACACCCATGGCAGTCCTACTTCAGTGTAGGACTGCCATGGGTGTGGCAGTCCTAAGTCTAATACTCTGTGATGATTTTCATGTGTGAATGAAATCATCACAGAGTTTCAAAGTTAGGACTGCCACCACCCTGGCAGTCCTACTTCAGTGTAGGACTGCCATGGGTGTGGCAGTCCTAAGTCTAATACTCTGTGATGATTTCATGTGTGAATGAAATCATCACAGAGTTTCAAAGTTAGGACTGCCACACCCATGGCAGTCCTACACTAAAGTAGGACTGCCACCACCCTGGCAGTCCTACTTCAGTGTAGGACTGCCATGGGTGTGGCAGTCCTAAGTCTAATACTCTGTGATGATTTCATGTGTGAATGAAATCATCACAGAGTTTCAAAGTTAGGACTGCCACACCCATGGCAGTCCTACATTGAAGTAGGACTGCCAGTCCTGATACAGATACTCTGTACATTAAAAAGAACAATTTATCACAAGTACATAATGTCCAATAAATCTTCACAACTTAAGATTCATCACAAAAACTCAATAATCCAACTACAATAAATTCATCACAACTACAATAATTCATCACAACTACTTAGTCCCGAACATTCCACATCCAAATTAAGTTTCAAACAACCAAAATATCCACAATAATTCATCACAAGTACGTAACTATTCCACATCCAACTTAAGTTTGAAACATGAAAAATATCGAAATCCATCTACATATTATGCCGGGCCTTTGAACGAGACTCCCTATTGTTCATGAAGGGGAAGTCGACCACGTCGTCGATGCGATCAAGCTCGTTGGCGATCGCGACACAACTGTCACTTTGGCAACCTCTCCGGAGTGTCTGCGCCAATTCCTTCACCCTTTGAGACTGAAAATGAAAGGAAGAATGAATTAAGTCTACAAACATGGAAATCTCAGTCTTATTACAAATACGGAACTCACCATCATCACCAACCCAGCATACAAGACGTTTTTGGAAGGAAGAGCACCAATTGCTCCGACGGCCACGGGACCCGGATTGGTAGGGTTCGACAACTTAGGATGTCCGACCCCCAGGAAGTACTGCATGTAGTCCTCGCTGCAGTCGGCCATCTGGGTGACCGGTCGTCTTTCATATTCCCGAAGTACATGTCGTTGCCATTCCGAGTAAAAGTCGGTCACCCAGTCGAATTCCGCCGGTTTGTAACTTAAAGGTTGGGTTCCGCGCGGAGGCTCCAACAGTCGTAGTGTGCGCTTCGGCACAGTTTGCACGAAGCCAAATTGACGAAGTACTCTATCGGGCATGTACGGCTCCGTGATTTCATAGCATGTGATCATGCCATGAAATAAAGAAACTGGTTGGACCTCACGATTCAGCTCACGTAAATTCCGGTATGGATTCCAAAAAATCTGTAGGAAAACAGTTAACAACAAAACAAAATCAACATGAAAAAGTTAGTCAAAAATTAGTATCTCTTCTGGCACCAAACTGTCTAATACTTCACGAATGGAAGCCAGTGTTTGCCAATTTTTGGTTTTCAGCTGGGATGGCCTCCATCGACACACTCTAGGAAGGTGTTCAAGATACTCTGGGTTTTCGTCAGCCCGTCTAAGCATCGAAAAGTGCTCGTATATCTATGCCTATTCAATTTATAAATGAATAGTAAAAATTAAAACAACAAATTGAAGTATACAAGATTAAATTGTTACAAGTTTTCTTACATGCAGCAGAGTCTGACAACCGGCCATTGTCTTAGTCCCGACACGGGATACGATGTCGAGGTCGCGGTAAAGATTGGCCAGGATACCGCTTCCCCAGGATATATCAATGAAGTCATCCACTTCAGATAAGTTGAGCATGTACCGAGCATGTATCGACGTTCCGGACTTGTCCGGAATGCCGACCGTTCCTAGGACGAACAGCATATACGCACGGGCCACCGCGTCGACCGTATCATCGTCATCGTCATCCACCTCCATATCTATGAACTGGTCCACCAGAAATGATAGAGGAATTTCGTACGACTTCTTGAAGCCTGGTAGAGTTGTAAAACTCGTAGCCGGAACTCCAAGGTGAGTTGAGACGAACTTGACGATCTTCTCGTACCATTTCACGAATTTCTCATTCGTGTAATGTTCTTTGGTCATTACGCGCCCGGTCACTGGCAGCTCCAATATCTGGTAGACGTCGTCAAGTGTAATGGTCATCTCCCTTGCTGGGAGATAAAATGTGTTGGTCTCCGGGTGCCATCTCTCCACAAAGGCGGATATGAGGGCACTATCCATTGTCCGGTAGGCATTTTGTGCTAAATTGTGCAAGCCGCTCGGTATGATTTTGCTCCGGACGGCCTCCGATAAGCTTGCAAACTGCCAGGACACGGTTTTCTTCTCGTGACTCACAGCCCTAAGGATACGATATGTCCTCTGTATATCGAACAAAAAAAAACATATCTATTATGAAATACATATATATAGTATACTAGACTGGTAGCTTACAAACGTCATGTACATACCGGGTTCTTCCATATTTCGTACGCAATGTGGTTCTCAAAAGAAACCAACATTGAGCAACCGGGCGGACGGACAGGCGGCTCAGAAGGACCGGCCTCCTCAGAAGGACCGACCTCCTCAAATGGAGCAGAACCGTCTTGACGTGATAGGGTCGGGCAATTGGCACGTCGTCGTCGTCGTCGTCGGAAGGAGGCGTAGGAGTAGGAGCTCGTTGCTTCGACCGAGCTTGACGTGCCGATGGCGATGTCCGAGACCGAGCTTCGGACGCCGGTTCGGTAATTGTTATCGGACGCTCGAGAGGACGTCCCGCATGTTCCTTCCGTTTTGACGCAGTGGGCCGTAATCTTTTGTTAGCGGCCGGTGGACTGCATGACAACATACACTTATTAAATAATAGAAACAACATGCAGTCACCCAACAATCACATGCACACACATTAGGACTGCCAAGCATGTGGCAGTCCTAATGAAAATTAGGACTGCCACAGTCCTGACAGTCCTCTTTCACAAGAGGACTGCCAGGACTGTGGCAGTCCTAATTTTTATTAGGACTGCCACATGCCTGGCAGTCCTACTGTTGTGAACCCGAACTGCCACAACGATATCCTAGTTTGTCGTGTTCTAGGGTTAGGATTTCAACATAAAATTGGGGTTTCTTGTGTTTGAAAATTAGGGAAGAGAACATGCAAGAGATTATAAACCTATTTTATCAAAACTTTTTCTAGAATTAAACAAATTCTAGGATTTCGAATATAATGTACAAAAATCTCGAAGAAATTAGGGAAGAACGTACCTGGATTTCGGTTGCTTTGACTTGCGTGTCATCTCTTCGAGAATCTTCGTGGAGGGATTGAGAATGGAGTGGTGGAGAAGAAGAAATTAGGGTTTAGGAGAGGGAGAGGGAGAGAGCTTTCTTTCTTTTCTTCTTGAGGAGAGAGAGTCAAGAATGGAAATGAGAGTGAATTTTTTGGTTTGGGGGGGTTGGGCTGCCCCTAGCAATTTTTGGGTGCCTCCTAGCAATTTTTTCACATTCATGGGCTGCCCTCAAGTAAGGACTGCCCCCAAGCATTTTTGATGGTGCCTATAGAAAAAACCAACAAGAAAAGGATACGTGATTAGACTTTGATCTCAAAAATTACGCCTTATATATCAGGAGTTGATCTCATGCCAAACATGTTACTTTGATTACGATGTCGAGAAGGAGAAGTTGCTGGTCAGCGGATAAAACTTGTATAAAACATCTGTCGATTGTCTTGTTCGGTGAAGCTTGTATAAAGAAGAATATATTCAATGAAGCTTTTAAATTGTTCTGTTTTTATGAAACTTGTATAAAGTACAACTCATTGTGATTCTTAAATTGTTACGCTTTTATGAAACAATAAGCATATTAGCATATTATGGAATAAAGGATGTTTGGGAACTAATAGAAAGTGAACAGGGTCGGCCCACGGAATTGGGTTGTCATATCTGGAGCTAGTTTTATTTGTCCCTTTACTTTTATTGTAAGTCGATCCTTGAAGGTCATCCGCGATTCCGATCTCTATTGGGATCACGCTAAACCTAGGAGTTGTCCTAAGCAAAGGAGGCTTGTCCAAGTCCGAAGTCTTGTCTAACTTATTCCAGAACCGGCCTGAAAGTAAATATTAATCGATGTTAGAGGTCGTATCAGTCGAGCAACACTTTGTAATAATAGAGGAAAAACTAAGTTATTTAGGCTATTTAGACTGTGATTACAATGGGTATAGCGAGGGAAGGAGGAACCAAATAATGTGGCCAGGTAAGAAGTAAGTTTTCTGCTACACGTGCTTGTCTAGTCTACTGAGAAAAATATTTAAGTTCCTCAACTAGATAATCTTTTCTTCTGAGGAAACTACATATCATTATATCTATACCACCAGGAAAAATGATCAGCAGACCGAGGGGAGGGCCGCGGTGCCACGTGCTCCCCCCTCATTGGTCGGTTCCTGCAGCTAATGCCAGCACCCCGTGCTAACGTCAGTCCGTTGAACCCGACCAACCCCCGCCCCCTGTACCACCAGTGGCAAAGGGAGATCAATCATGCGGGAAGTTGTCATGGAGCTCCAAACCAGAGAGGCGCTTTTCATTAGAGCATCTCCAACCCTATTGTGACTTTAGAAAAAAGTTAATGCCACATAGGAATGACAAAATTTTATTCAAAAGTTCTTCTCCAATGCAATTGTCAAGTCAATTGTGAAGCTTATGTGGCAAAAATTAAAGAAGACATTGTGAAGTTGATTGTCTTGTTCTAGACAATGCACTTGACAATGTCTTCTCTTCCATGTCATCAATTATGAATAAAAAATATTAGAAAAAAGAAAGAAGATGAGTAGTTGTAAAATACATTTTATTGTCTTCTCAATACTTTTGCATTGGAGAGAATTTTTCTATCTCATTGTCTTTTGAGATATAATTTTGCCACATAAACAAGACATTGTCTTGTGGCTCATGCCACATAGGAGCCACCTAAGACTCACAACACTTAACAAGACAATAGGGTTGGAGATGCTCTTAGGTGGCAACTTTCATCTCATGCTAGCATTATTTACCTGCTTTGTAACCCAAAAAAAAGTGCATATAGCTCCAAGTATTAAGCCCCATGCTCATTGACAGAGTTTTACAACATCACCTTTTGCACACAAAGGCCAGTAGATTTTTTTTGAACTCCTTGGGCCGCCAAAATTTTGGCAGTCCTAGAAATATACTTCTCTCTCTAGCTTTAGGACTATCAAAATTTTGACACTCGTATCCAGAACGGTTAGAATTTTGACCGTCATTCGTCGTCCGAAATGTGGTTGTTTGGATTATGAAGCTTCCAAACTCCATTAATGGAGTTCGAACTTTAAATATAGTCCCAAATATCATGGGGAAAAAAATATGGATTAAGATTTAAAATTTTGGAAAAGAAGATGGAAGCCAAAAATATATATTTTTTCGTACTTCTTGTGATGTTCCCTAAAAAAAAATATTCATAAGGTATTTTGGATATAAAAAATTGAGCATATTTTTGACAATTTTGTGATAAGACCTTTAGCAACAAATGAAGTACACTTAGCATTGGCATGTATTTAATGGTTGGTATCCACCCTTTGTTAAAACTCATATACCCTTTTAAAAAGGGATAATTTAGCAAATGCTCCCATTCTAAATGTTGAAATTAGCATATACCCCCACTATTTTATTTATTTAACAAATACCCCCATTTTTTGATATAAAATAATAAAAATTTAAGATATACCCCCACTCTTTTACATAGGAGTGGGGGGTATTTGCTAAATAAAATAAATAGTGGGAGTATATGCTAGTTTTAACATTTGGAATGGGGGTATTTGCTAAATTATCCCTTTTAAAAATGACTTTCTCAAGTCTGGGTCACGGTAGGTGCAAACATTGATATGCTTGTGATTCATAACCAGCCTGTGATTTTTGCAACTAGCGGAGCTTGTGATTCATATGACTTAGAGAGTAATCAATCACATGTTTGCACTTTATTTTCCATGTGGGATGTTCCCTCTACACTATTGTAATTTTATGAAACATTTTCCTTCTTCTTTCACAGGATTCCACCCTTTTTTGGGGAAAAGAAAGGGTTATTTAGTAATAAGATCTCACATAATTGGTTGATATTATGGTTTGGTTCTCCAAAATATTCCGACATTAGTGTTCGGATCTTAAAATCACTATTCACCTAGGCAAGTAAATAATGATTTTAAGATTCAAACACTAACGTCGGACATTTTGGAAACTCACACACTAATGTTATGTGAGCCCATATTACTAAATATCCCAAAAAAGAACCTACATACAATGATCCCAAGAAAATTAAAAGAAGATGTGGGGTTAAATAACAGTGAATAAATAGTGTACCATTCTTCCTCAACGCCAGAGTTTCACTTCAAACCAAGTCCGTCTATACGACCTCCAAGATTACCTTCCAAAGAGGGCAGCCAAGTTCTGTACCGGATACTTGGTCACTACAATCCCATACTAGTATCAACAAATCCGCATCATTTTGATGAGCTTACAAGCCAACGCGGTAGTCCGACCGCTGGGTCATCGCTAACAAAACCATGACTAATATGATCATTTGCTATATTTCTTATGACATGCTCTCACTTTTTAACATCAAACCAACCTGGGTACGTAGCGATAACAGTAGCGATAACAACGGAAGAATGAGTAAATATTAAGGTCAGAAGTAAAATATCTTAAGCAGGTTATTGATAAGCATGAACCAAAAAGGCGCCTCAAGATATGAGAAGGGCCCAGGATAGTTGCCATTCAGTGAGTAGACAATCAAAAATCAAAGGACTAGATACTTCACAAGACGGAATGTAAAACACACAAGGTTACCATTCAATAAAAAATAACACTATCCGACTAATATTATGCCTATGGTACAGATTCTTAATACATGAGAAAAGTGAAGGTAAGAATCTGGAATTGGAAGACGAAACTATTCTGAACAAGGTAAATTTCACAGTTCAATTTATGTACAAGTTATACCTGAAATTGGATAGTAATTCTCAATCTACTGCAGGCTAGCTCTAATGGAGTAAATAGTTATTCCAGATGTGACCGGGTCCATCTCATATCATTTTTGGCAACACTATCATTCATGTAGCTAGTTAATGTCAATAAACATGAAGTTCGGCAGAAAAATGATAGAAACCTCATCTATGATGTCTGAAGGACCGCATGGCATGAAAAACAACAATTAGGCAATGCCACTTCAAAATGATTCCACATAGGGCTGCAAATGAAGAGAGCAGCTCGCAAGCTCAGCTAGGCATAAACTCGACTCAGGTCGACTCTAGGCGAGCTTGAACAAAATATTGAGCTCGATTTTCTTAACGAGCTGAGCTTGAACATGGTAAGGTCGGGTAGAGAGCTCAAGAAAAAGCTCAACTAGGTAAGTTTGAAGAGTACTCGACTCAGTTATGACTCGAAATGGATTGATTCGGTTACAACTCCGGCCCCCTTATTTTATTTTATTTTCATTTTTTTCATCCTTCACTGAGAAGGGGAGGGGGATGTGAGGTTTCATCGATTTAGAAACATTGTTGCGAGACCTCGCCTATTGAGAGCTATTATTATTAAAATCACATGAATGAGCCCCACTCCGACAACTGAGGGGACTGCTAAAGGAAGGAGCAATGCCCAAAACGTACCGGACCTGTATCCAAAAAAGGAGGGTCCGGATATCCTTCTGGCTAGCGTAAAGAGCATCCGACCCCCTTTGAAGACTATATAAATATTTTGCTGCTATTACCTCCTAAAGTTATAGTAGATATTATCTCTTGTAGCAAGTCCTACCCCCAACGACTGAGGGATGCTGCTAATGTTGATTCCTATCCCAGAACGGCATGTTCTACATAAAGGTGAGGTCCAAGGGGGATCCCTCTTAGAGGGCCTAAATTATATTTAAAAATGAGCTAAAAGTTCCCTTTTTTAAGTTACGTTGTCATCCAAATCCATTAATCACTAAAGGCCTAAATCTTATCCATTTTTCTTCTCGATGAGTATAGTTCTCATTAGTGATTTCAATTCTTTATTTTTTATTTCTCTACCTTGATTTTTGTGTTTCTGTAATAAAACTTCTGGGAAAAAATACCAAGACTCAAGCTTGAACGGTTTGCAAGCTGCTCGCGAACAGCTCGAGCTCGAGCTCGGCTCGAGAGTAAAAGGAGCCACACTTGAACATCTTCTTACAAGCTCAAGCTCGACAAGGACCAAACCTAAATGAGCCAAGCTTGAACATTCAAAGCTTGACTCTGTCAGCTCAATTGCAGCCCTAATTCCACATTTCCACAACACGTGTCGAAGTTAAATATACACATAGGGTTCCCGAAACTGTAAGTTTAACCACTCATATAACAGAACTGAAAGATAATTGTTTTATTCGAGAAATCAAGCAATAAATTGATAAAATACACAAAGAAGACATCAGAAGGAAACATACCTTCCTGAGAACAAAAAGAAAACACCGTCACTTCAAACAAACTTTACACATGTAGCACTACTATTGACTTCATTGTGCAAGAAGAGGCATCTGCTGCATGCCCCCCATGCTTCCTTGAGATGCGGCTCCATTTCATCTGTGTCCCCGAAACATGACATGCAGTTACAAAGTTCAGCACCTGACCGAATATCCTAAACATCTCAAACCCATAAATCCTTTCCTCGTCTGCTACAAATGCTGCACTAGCATCCATAGGTGCATCTGGGTGTCTTGAAACTTCGGCCCAAGTGTGAGTCATAAGATCCAACTCCCAAACCTTCCTCACAGCTTTCTCCCTTCTATTGACTTGACCATCTCTCTCTGACCAACACACACAGCACATGAACAACTGGCTTTTACAAGAAACAAGCTTCGGACTGAACTCTCTAAGGCGGGGAGGGAGGGGTGTCTGGATTAAAATCCAGAAGCCTCTCTCAAGATCAAAGACTGCAAGTTTGCCGGCTTCCGAATAGACATAGAACTTTCCCTGGCAAACAGCACCAGAGCCAGCAGCCCCAAAGTCTCTAGGCAACCTTGCTATCTCTATCCAACTATCAGTCTTAGGATCATAGACCTCCCCAGAATCAAGGGGCTCATCCCAAGAACCACGACCTCCAACAACAACTAGAGCAAACTTGGGCTGGTTACTACTCCCTTGCCCAACCAAATTGGTCAGGTCTGACATATAGCCGGTTTCTTCGAAAGCATCCCTAAATTGGCGCCTTAGAGAAAACCTATGAGGGTCCTCGTAAACGTCCGAAACCCCACCGATCCTAGTCTTCAAACGAACCTGGCCTTGGTTCGGATGCTTACATTGGCTGTGAAAGATGCTGCAAATGGGGCTGACTTCGAAAACTCCCAATGCAGCTCCAGACCTGGCCACCTTCATTGGAGAAACTTCACGACAAGAACCAGCTAGTGGGCTAAACACCAACACCTCCTTGAGTGCCTTAAAGGTGCCCCTCTCCGTGGAATCATTAGAGCTGGCTACAGTAGAGCAGCCACCAACAATGTAAACATCCCGATCAATGCTAGCGACAGAGAACAAGAACCTGCCGGTCAAACAACGGATGCTAATTCTATGCCACTGATCGCCAGCAACATCCAAAGCATGCATCTCCCCAGCATGAAACGTGTCCCTTATAGAAATGTTGAACAAGAACAACCATGGGCTCTGATGGAACCCTTTGATCCTCAACTGTATAAATTGGGGCGTCGTCGTCAGTTGACTCCATCTCTTGCACACAAGACGAGCAGCCACTAAAGAACTCAGAGGAAGCCGAGCTAGGATTAACTCCAACACATCATCAGGAAGTGAAATTTCGACAGGACAGCTCGATGATGACAGGCACCGCTCAGCCGCTTTCATCTTTCTCGAATTCTTCTTCGAGAAGCACTCGACGCCCGTCTTCTCCACTCCCCTAAGCGGCAGGCAGTCCTCCGAGAAGCTCAGCCTCCTCTTATCATAAATTTCGATTTCTTCGCAGGAACTGACTCTACTACATCCCCCGCCCTTGGTGTAGAGATTGAGGCACTTAGAGGAGGAGGAGCTCCTGTTAGTTCTCTCCTTCCTGCTGCCACTGCTGCCGCCATCTTCAAGGTCGCTCTTTTCCTTCTTGTTTCTCCTGATATTTTCGCTGAGAGCCCTCATGAAGCGTCTGGAAACACTCAGAGCCTCCATTTCCTTTGGGGTGTTCGTCGTGCTCGACGACGACATTCCAGCTCCAAAGCGATCAACTTTGGTAAGTTTTCTCGAGCTCGAGCTTGAGCTTGCCATCTATAGACATTAAATTAAACACTCGAAACCCTAACCCTAAATCTAAACAAACATTTTCAAAAAAAAAAAATCACCAATTTCGACAGCTCCAATGACTCAATAATCCATCACTTGGCTCCCAAATTCTTCTAGCAACCTACGCATGACGCAAAAATGGAAGCTTTGAGCGATCAATTTGGGAAAGATTTGAACTTTCTTGGCACAAGGAAAGAAACTGAAGAAGAACAGGTTCAAGAGAGCAGCAATCGTACCAGAATCGAACACGGTTGTTGAGGAAATTTTAGAGCTCTCTTCTCTTCCTCCCCTTGGCGTTTTAAGAAATAAATTGGGGGAAAGGGATCTGGAAATAGTAAAGCTGGTTCCGATATTCTCTGGTTCGGATACGAAGACACCAGAGAAGAAATAGTTAATGCATATGGGTGTGGAACGGGTCCACTGTTCCATTTTGTTAGGCCATGCCAAGGCCCACCCACCTAAAAGCTGTGCGGACTGCCCATCCCAAATCCCAATCAATCAACAAATAAATATTATAATATAATATTACCAAATCGTCTCACTTTTCTCTTTTCTTTCTTTTCTTTTCTTTTCTTTTTTAAAGTAAAAGGTCCAATATATATTAGATTAAATGATTAATTATACTGATATTTTCTCTGTTTTATAAGTATTACAGAAATTATTCATATTTCAAAAATAATTACAATGACCACTCATCTTCTTTATAAATTTTATTAATCATAGGAGTTGTCAGTGTTCTATGTTATTGTAGAAAATAGAAATTATAGAAGGGTCCGTATAATTAGTTTTAAAGCAGAAATTATCTGTATAATAAATATAAAAACATAAAAATAGTTAATACAATTAATTCTAGAATAAATTATCTTTATTCCAATTATAAAAGTTAACCGGCTAGCACCAATCACGTATAGACGGAAACCTTGGTGTCCCTTTCTCCTCGTTCATATCTTAAAAGTCCACAAGACAATCATAACATATGGTATGATAATAAATTATCCAACTCCAGTCGTTAATGATTGACTAGATTATGGTAATCTAGGGAAAGGTTAAAATAATGAGTCATAGATGCAAGGAAAAAATGGAAATGGTTAAACAAGAGCCACTTTTGATTGATTGTAGTCAAATTTCATTTCGACTCGTTTAGAGCTCAAATGTAATGAGTGAGTCGTTTAGCTAAGTCATTGGTTTCCATCGAACATCCATTTTGAGAACGCATGAGCAACGAGGATTTTGAAGATGAGCGTCTGTGCAAATGCAATTTTTAGAAGTATAATAATTGATGCGATATGCCATAGTGTCCAACTTACAGGGGGCAGTTCACATCCGGGGGCACATGACGCTTCTTACTTGTTAGATGGTGCTCAAAATTTTATGTTGAGATCCAAATTTTAAAAAAAAAAGTAGAATGGTTGGACTTGTATTAGAATAGTAGAAAATGATAAAGTGAGCTTCGATATCTAAGATTGTAGGATAAATTACAAAAAATTTCTTGTTAAATATACGTCTTTTGCGTAGAAAGATCTTTAGAATTTTTTGGCAGTTTACCCCTCCTTAGATATCGAAGCTCCAGGGACAGTATTAGACTTTAGGAAGATGAGCTCCAGGGACTTCACGGGCACGGAGGGCATCCTTTATGCAGACGACTGGTTAGAGGATGTGCAGCAGAGCATGGAGCTGGCAGAGCTTCCTAGAGCACTTTGGGTTTCGGCCGCAGCCAGCCGATTCTTCGACATTGTGCTGACATGGTACCGTACGGATCCTCGTGCGTCGGTGAGAGGTCTGACATGGAAGAACTTTCGGAGGCTCTTTAAGGAGAAGTTCTTCCCGGATGTGGTTCTTACAGCATTGGAGGGCCAGTTCGTGGGTCTAGTGCAGGGGAACTCGTCGGTGGACGAGTATGCAGCGGAGTTCTTCCGCCTTAGCAGGTTCGCTCCTGATATGATCCAGGATGGGGGACAGAAGGCTCGTAAGTTCCGTAGGGGACTTATTCATGCAGTGCGCACCCGCACCTCGGGTCGCCGTGATGCGACGTTCGATCAGATATTGATGGACGCGCAGATTGCAGAGGAGGACTTCGGCCTCAAGCCGAAGAGGAGCGGTGATACTATGGGGGCGAGTTCCAGTGCGGGACCGGCCAAGCCCCCACTTTCAGCATCAGCAGAAGCCATTTCAGCAGCAGCCTCTGTTACAGATTCAGCAGGCACCAGCGCGTGCCCAGCAGCACCAGGGACAGGGCCAGAGACCGGCTACTCCGTGCAGCTTCTGCGGGAAGCCGGGGCACAATAGAGAGGCTTGTAGGAAGAGGTTGGGTGTCTGTCTATACTGCTGGGCGCCTGACCACCAGCTGAGGGATTGCCACGCTAGTGGAATCCGAAGAGACCAGGACAGAGTACAACAGGCTAGAGGAGGCCAGCAGGGGCGTGCTTTCGCCATGACAGTTGAGCCCACTCAGGCAGTAGCAGAGCAAATAGCAGGTTCCGATATTTCGAATCTCCTTTCCGTATTTGCCTTCTTATAAACTGTCTTGAACTTCGATTATATCTGTTCTTTGATCGTTGGATGAAAATTTTTCTTATGATGTGATTTCCTTCTAAGATAAGTCGTATGGGCTAGGTCGCCTCGATTATGAGATTTTAGAATGCTCTAGGGTCATGCTAGCAGGCATAGCGAGGACATATAGTCGGATTATGGTCGTATTTCTTGGGTGTGAGAATTTAAGATTTTCGCTGCCAAGCATGCGACAATGCAAAAAATTTAAATACCATAATTCTAGATGTATGTACCGTAGTTGAGGACTCTGTGATTATCGTAGCCTTGCTCACTGGCATGACGGAGATTCTGAGTATCATGATGATTGGACAGACACATACGATTATCGATTTGCATGATTTTTGTGTTTACTTGTTTTAATTTTTGAGGATGATTTTTTTAAGGTGGATAGACTTGTAGCACCCAGTTTCTATTTGAGAGTAATTTTAAATTTTATAATTTTAGTCATTTAATTCATGCTTTGATTTTTAAGATTTTAATCATTTAAATTTTAAGCCATGACTTGTGATTTTGATATTTACTATTGTTTGGTTTTAATTTCGAGGACGAAATTTTTTTAAGGTGGATAGACTTGTCACCCTCACTTTTCCAAGTTAGGGGTAAAATGGTAATTTTTTATTTTATAATATTTTTGAGAATTCTATTTCATGAATATTAATATTTAATTATTATAGGAGTCGGGTTCGAATTTTATCGCATTCCGAGTTAAGTCGGGACCCCGGTGAATTTCGACTTGAGTCGTAATTAGCATGTTATTTAACCATGGCCCACCACACTAAACTTTTAGGTTTAGGAGTTTGGACTAGTCCCCCATGAGTAATTAAGTTTAATTATGATTTTTATTTAATTTTAGCTAACCCACAAAACCAAATTTGGACTTAACTTAGCATAGAAGTTAAGGGAGGGGCAAACTTGTAATTTCAAGTGCCCCAACCCTTCCCTTTATGACCAGCCATTCCTTCCCCATTTATTCTTCTTCTTCAATTCAAAATATCACCATTTTCTTCTTCTTCTTCTTCTTCTTCTTCTCCAAGCTTTTCTCAAAAGTTAGAATAGGTTTTCCCTAGAAATCATCTCAAAATAATTCCTTTTTCTCCAATATTCTTCCATCCAACTCTTCCTCTTCCCCAAGTGAAGCTTCTCCAAGCTTTTGGGAGCAAGAAGTGCAAGGGTGTGTCCTAAACAATTCGTTGTGTCGGAGCCGTGTTGGAGGACTTTCGAATCGGGAATCCATCTCCCGATAGGTATAACCTATTCTCTAACTTATTTCCTTCATCATGATAAATAGTTTGAACCATGTAGGATTTGATTCCATAGTTGTGTCCTTAGTTGTGTCGAGTTTGAGTCCGTTTGGAGTGTCCTAGTAGAAGTTAGAGTTTGTGATCGTGTCCTTGAGTTTCTCCCAAATTTGGACACTTTAGAATAAATTAGATTTGGCCTCTAAGTAGTTAGGCACTCTTAACTTCATTTATTTAGTGTGTGTGTGTGTCCATATATATATAGATATAGATTTATGTGTGTGTTAATATATATATATATATATATATATATATATATATATATATATATATATGTGTGTGTGTGTGTGTGTGTGTGTGTGTGTGTGTGTGTGTGTGTGTGTGTGTGTGTGTGTGATCATATATATATATATGTGTGTGTGTGTGTGTATTTGTATGTGTAGTGAGGGGAGGGAATGAGATTTATATGTGTGAGAATTTGGTGAAGGGGTGATTTTGAGTTCCGTGTTTCGGAACGCGTCGAAACTTGGAGGGGACTTAGCAAATGTAAAATAGAGTTTGCGGGTAGGCTCCTAGGTAGAAATCGGGGTTGCGTGTGGGATTAGGGAGATGGTATCACACCGTACCATTGCGTATCTTGAAATATTCAAGATAACGGGTAAACGGGCAATACGGACCGTAAGATGGACTGGATGTCCACTTACCCTAGAAAACTTGGTAGGTAATGGTTGTATAGGCTAGTACCCTACTACCCTAGAAGCCCGGAGTGGAATTCCTAAGGAAATGCCACTTGGCGTCAAGTTAGAGCGGTTTAAGGGTAAATGTTAAGGGGTAATCGGGTAATTTCGAGATACGGAGTTCGGGTAGTCGGATTGACTTGAAACTTGGGTGGCATATTGGGTACACCCTACAAATGTCATATTTGAGCCGATTTTGGCTCGGTTGACCCAGAGTTGACTTTTTACCCAAAAGTCAACCATGAGTCAACACTTTGTCTAGATTTGACCAAATCCAAACCAGAGTTGACCAGTTGACCAAAAGTCAACTGTTGGTCAACATTTGACTAGTTTGACCTAGGGTTGACCTAGAGTTGACCAGGGTTGACCAGTTGACCAAAAGTCAACTGTAGGCTAACTCTTGACCCCGTTTGACTTTCTTCGACTTGTTTTGACCTGTGATGACTGGTATGACCTAGGGTTGACTTGGTCTGACTTAGATTGACTTGATATAACTTGATTTGACCTAGATTTGACTTGACAGGACTTAGTGTGATTCAGTGAGACCTAGTTTGACCTAGATTTCATATCATTCATTGTGAATCATTCTTAAACTTGTTTAAACCTAAATTAACATACAGTATCTCATCTTTAGGTTTCTGACTACCGCTCTGAGCATTGATATACCCTACAGCTCAGGACAGCAGGCGAGTACATTCACTGATAGTTTTCATTGTCTTGATATCTGCTATATCCGATTCAGTTGTAGTGTCTTACTCGATTCCAGTCACGATAGTTCACGGACTAGTATACGTTGGATCATGACATGAGATGTTGTTCCTGGATTTTCTTGGTATATATGTACATTTCCTGTCTTGTTCCCTGTACTTGTATAGACACCGATTCCTGAGAGGGAGTAGCTATCCTCTTAGGGAATCCCGTGTCATGACGTGTCATGTCCAGGTCCATTATACTACTCGGGGATGGGGAATTATTAGGGGTTATGTGATCAAAGCCCCATGTCACTATTTTGCTTGCGCCACCCTCACCTCACGTAGGGTGTAGCAGATACCTCCATGTCCATGTTATCCAGGTTGGCCGGCATGACTTTCCGTTGAGGTCATCGCGGATTGCCGGGCCAAGTGGATAACCCTACCATGATTCCCTTGCCGATCACATAACGCTCTAATAATTCAAGGCATATTTTATATTTACTTTATCTTATCGTATATCCTGTTCTATTCTACATTCAGTACTTTCTCACCATGCTATGATATTCAGTTACTCATATGTTCTACATGCCTTTATATTGTACCTTAATTGGAGACTAAGTTCTGCTCGGGAGAAGGGTTACAACCCCGGTTTTTGTTTGGTTTAAGGGTTGTAGCTCAGCTTCCGAATGGTTTGTAAGCCCCCTGAATTTCCCGAATTATTTTTCGAATTTTCTAATGAATTATTTTCAATAATTCATTTCTATATAATTAATTTTTGATTATTAAATGCTCTTTACCGTGACTTGGAATTCTAGAGCATCAGGGATGCCGGTCTCTGGAAACTTCCTTCTTGGAGTTTGTAGTAGACGAGATTATCTTCATTTTGATATATCTTGTCCCACTCGAACTTGTTCCCTTGTGCTCCTTTTGTATCGCGCAAGTTCGGGTCAATTTAGGCCAATTAATTATCTACCGTGAAACCTGATTTAATTCCAATTTAATTTCTGGACCCGACATCGACCCAACCTAGTCGACCCCAAATAGGGACATGGCCCACACGAAGCCTACTACCCGTCTGCCACTTGTGTCCCATTTATTTGAGCCCCCACATGCTACTTATTTATCCATGACCATAAATCCCTATTTTAATTCGAATATTGCACCATGTCCGGTTTTGGCCCAGCTCGGCTCCATTGAACCCAACCCCAGCTCCATGTTGCCCTCCATCATGACTGTCCAAATACCCCACAACATTTCTCTTTTCCTATTTTGAAAATATCTCGTCCTCCCTCCACTTTATTAAATATCTTAGAATACCTCTTATATATATATATATATATATGATATATATATATATAAATATAATCTCTCTCTACCTATACAAACCACCACCTTAACTCTCCTCATGTCAGCTCACACCCCCCCCCCCTTGTACCCGAGCACACCCCTCACTCATTCTCTCCCAATATCTATTTATATATTATATTATAACACACTCATACATACTCATCTCTCCCTCTCCCAAACAAATATCAACTCTCTCTCCTTACTAACACAATCCCAAGCCTCACCCCTTACTCCTGTACGAGCAGCACCCTCACCATCATCTAACACATCACACTCACCCCTCTCTCTCTAAATATCATACTCTTTCTCTCTCTATCATTCTCTCTCTCTTTATATTATAAACACACCCACACAACTCACTTTCTCTCTCTCCTCTCTACACTCAACTAGCAACCACCATCACCACCAGCCCATGCTTGGCCGACCCATGGCTGAGCTCCTCCCCACTTCTCCTCCTCCTCCTCCCGAGCACAGCCCAGCCTCCATCTTCCTCCTACTCTCCATCAACACTCCACCACCCTCACCATTCAAAACCGACCACCATCACCTTCACCATCATCTTTCCAATACACCAACACCACCAAGCCAACACCACCACCTCCATCACCACCCTAGACCGCCGCCCCCCGCCGTGACAGGCCGTGCGCCACCGCGCGCCTGGCTGATAGCAGCGCAGCTAGCAGCAGTAGCTGCAACTGCAGCATACGCGCGCCCCTTGGCCGCGCGCGCACGGCGGTGCAGCGCCGTCGCCGGCGGCACACCGGCGTGGCCGACCCCCCCCATGGCCGGGCGACCTCGGGCGAGGCCCCCCTTTTCCGCCTCCGTCGTCCCCGACGCGGGAAACGGGCGATTCGTGCGTTTTGCACGGGATCCCGCCGTGAAGCGCGATTTCGAAATTCAGAAAGTTCGCTTCGGAGCAGCAACTTCGCGCCAATTTTTCGGACAATCCGACCGTTGGATCGGCGATTTCTTCGCTCCGTCTCAATCTCGGTATATACCCCTTCATCCCTCTCAAATTTCACCCGTTAATTTCGTCGTTTGATACATCAAAACCGGCCACCAAGTTGACCGTTTAAATTGTGTTATTTTTGGACAGTTTCGCGGAGCCAACTTCGTCGACTTGTGTCTCCTCCGTCGCAGCTCCGGTTGGCGCGCTACCAGTTCCGGTGCACAGCTGGTATAACCCTCTTCCTGCCCCCTTTAGATTTCATTTCAGTTTGAGCTTGTTAGGTCGGTCGAATTCGACGCCAAAGTTGGCCGTTCGAATTATTAGTGTTGCACTTGTTAAATTCTATTTTTGAACCTGGGACTCCGGATTCAATTTCTGACACCACCAGTAGACTCGTGGCATCGTTTTGGCATGTTTTCATATAAAGTTTGCTTGATTTGGAGAATGTGGACCCTGGCACGCATTTCGGTACAAAGCGGGTCCCACTTTCTGGGTCAACGGGTCATTTTGAGTTCGGCTCATCGGAATCCAATTTCGGATATACCGTTGAGTTCGTATCGTCATTCTGGACTCGTTGACATATAATTTGCTGAGTTTTGAGGACATTGACTCCGACACGCTTTTCCGTGCAAATCGGTTTCCAATGTCCTAGTCAACGGACCAATTTGAGATCGGGTCAATGGAATCCAATTCTGGATATACCGTTGGGTTCGTATCGTCATTCTGGATTGGTGGACATATAATTTTTTAGGTTTTGTGCACTTTTATTTCGACACGTTTTTTGGTGCAAAGTGTGTCCAACGGCGGACATCACTTTGGCCCGAAATTACCGTTTTTGCCCCTGTGTCCAAATTGGACTTTTGGACAGGCTATCCTAGCTGATTTGACCATTCTGGACACGTTGATGATATTTATTTTATCATCCGACAACATCTGTAGGTTTTCACCCTATTATTATAATCTTTCTCCTTTTGTGGTATTTTGAGTTCCATCGATTCCGGTAATTTCACAATCACTGAAATTGATGGGCTAACCTTGTAGATATTTATAGAGACTAGCCTTGACCCTGTTTGACCATGGTTGACTGCTTTGACTAAACGTCGAAGTAGAGTCAACATTTGACCTAGGTTAGACTAGTTTTGACCTAGAGTTGACCATAGTTGACCAGTTGACCAAAAGTCAACTGTAAGTCAACCATTGACCCAATTTGACCTAGTTTGACTTGGTTTGACTTTCTGTGACCTAGTGTGACTCAGTGTGACCTAGTTTGACTTAGTTGACTGAGTCTGACCTAGATTGCGTAGCTTATACTATAGAATCAAGTCTAACACTGTTGAACCCTAATTAGCTTATATGTATCTTATCTTTAGGTCTGTGGCATCACTCTGAGCATCGATCCCATTTGACAGCTCAGGACCGCAGGCGAGTACATTCACTGATAGTTTTCATTGTCTTGATATCTGCTATATCCGATTCAGTCGTAGTGTCTTACTTGATTTCTAGTCACGATAGTTCACGGACTAGTATATGTTGGATCATGACATGAGATGTTGTTCCTGGATTTCTTGGTATATATGTACATTTCCTGCCTTGTTCCATGTACTTGTATAGACACCGATTCCTGAGAGGGAGTAGCTATCCTCTTAGGGAATCCCGTGTCATGACGTGTCATGTCCAGGTCCATTATACTATTCGGGGATGGAGAATTATTAGGGGTTATGTGATCAGAGCCACCCTGTCACTATTCATGTGCTCGCGCCACTCTTCCCTCACGAAGGGTGTAGCGAGATCCTCTTGCCTTGTGCTCGTTATCCAGGTTGGCCGGCATGACTTTCCGTTGAGGTCACCGCGGATTGCCGGGCCAAGTGGATAGCATGTCCTGTCACTTATCCCAAGCCGATCACATATCGCTCTAATAATTCAAGTCACATTTTATATTTACTTTATCTTATCATATATCCCGTTCTGTTCTACATTCAGTACTTTCTCACCATGCTATGATATTCAGATTACTCACATGTTCTACATGCCATTATATTGTACCTTGATTGGAGACTAAGCTCTGTTCGGGAGAAGGGTTACAACCCCGGTCCTTGTTTGGTTTAAGGGTTGTAACTCAGCTTTCGAACGGTTTCCAAGTCTTCATATATCTTTGTCTTGTAGTTCATTATACTGTCTCTTATAGAATTTGTCAATTCACATGGAACTGCTGTTGGTGTTTGTACTTGCTCATTTTCCTGACAGGATACCGTTGATAATATTTTAGGAGTTGTTATACCATTAGTGGACTTCCTGATGTTGCTAGCTGAGGTGGATCTCACTATTCTTCTATGTGAGTTGCCTGGTAGTTATCCTTAGTTCGTCTTGTTTTTCCTTCTTCATTTTCTGTCTTATGATTCCTTCTAGTAGTTTCTAGTTGTTCTTGTGCTTTAGTTATATTTCTTGTCTTATCATCCCTAGCTGTTGTGATGTGACTAGAGTATATTTATAGTTGTAGGCCTTCTAGATGTAGTGTATATTTATTGGGTACTAGACAGCGTTCTACCGCCGATACTGCGGCGTAGGCTGGGCGTCGTCTACGTATTCGTACCCATATATCCGGGTGCGGGTCGTGACACGTTTTTAGTGGTGGCCCATGCAGGTCAGTCTTTACAATTAATGCGAAGTCGTGGTAGTACTTGAGCTTATCTGTACTACTGCGAGCCTGCCCTAGGATTTAGGGTTGAGTCATGGAATATTTTAGGAATTTGGTACTCAGTCACATATTAGGAACTCTTGGTAGATTCCAGGGATGATCCCTGGGAATCTTATTTCGAACTTTTTGAAACTTTTCCCATTTGTTCTGTCCGTCCTGATTTCTGAAACATCTGTCCGTTATCAACTTTATTCTTTCTTGGAATGAGTTTGTGGACCCCAGAGGGAAGGTATAAGTTGAACTTATATATCTCCTAGGTCGAGACGAGAATATGATTCGCCAGTCTCATATCAGGTTGAGATTGTTTTAGATTATATTCCAATGATTTCCTTTTATCTTGACCTAGATAGTACCCTTGGTCATCTCCTGAGAATTTTATTCTAAACTCTACCTCGGGATCTGTTTCCGCTAGTTTCCATCTACTTATCCTTGATCCATTGTTGAAAATTTTGAATCTTGATGTTCGTTCGTTGTTGACTTCGATTTTGATTCTGTTTGAAGATAAGTTTTTTTAAGGATTGAGTTAAGATATCCTGATAAACATATTTGATGGAGACGATGGAAACGATAAATGTCTACTTTACTTATGGAGTTGGAATTTATCGCAGTCATATTAGCTAGCCTGACAGGGACATGGAGCCTGATTTTGGATATACTATCCTAGTTATGGAATTTAGATTCTCTTGCAGCCATACCGGTTGGCGTGGTAAGAAATCTAGATCACATGATTATAGGGTGTATACCTTAGTTATGGAATCTATCGTTTATTGCAGCTATGTTTACTGACGTGGCGTAAATTCTGGCAACATGGTTTTGGATAGACGTGTATGGTTATCAGGTCATATCTTAAGTTGATTCACTTCTTTTACCAATTGAGCAAGATAATTCCTACCATTATTTCTTGTTTATTATTATTTTCTCTCTCATCGCATGATGATTTTCTCATCTTACCGTAATTTCCTTTGCCTTGTTTAGCTATATCTTGACTACACCAAATCACCTATCTCATATCTACATCTGTCATCTACACTGGAAACTCTGAAAATTTTAAAATTTTCATATCTAAATTGTTTATTAAATTTCGATACTGTTAAGATTTTGATTCCCTTCTGTCCATGACCAATCAATTTTGGTCGTCTTGTTTATCGTGCCAAGGAGTCTTGGTTGCTTACTAGACTCTAGATGACCTTAATTCCTTTGTGACTTAGATTTTTATCCTTGGATGTTCGTGCCCAACCTTCGTTGATCTTATTCTCCATCTTGTTCAAATTCTGATTTACCCAAAACTTGATCAATTTAAATTGTGCTGAGACTACATTATTTACTTTTATCGTGATTGGACAATGCTATCATCACTCGTGCTTTAAACTTTCGATTCAATTCTGGCAAATGACTAAATTCCATTCCAATCACGATTTGGCTTCATACTATCCTTGATTATGCCGGAGTCTCATATTGGTCATGCCTAAACCGTTATACTTTTGACCAAGGTTAAGCTGACCGTATCTATGATCGTATTGAGATTCAATTTTGAGCATGATTGGATTTTGAAACACTCGTGCCTATACTCTTTTCGACCTTGATTTGATTTTCTAATTGTATCTGAAATTTCCTTGTGCTTAATCATGCCTATCTCAAATCCTAAATCAAATTTCAGTAAGCTGAAATCCTATTATCAATATTTTGTTGATTGTAACCGGATGAAGCTCAAGTTTTGATTTTGTTGTCATACCTCTATCGTGCTAAGTGATCTTTTAGACTATTTCCAATTTTATTCACGCTCGAACTTGGAGCGTATTCCATGATTTTATTAATCATACTCTTCAATCTTGATCAGGTCTATAAGACTTTGACTTCGATTTTGTTGTGTCTGAAACCCCAGCTCAATCATGCCAAGCCTTGTTTTGGTCATGATTATCTCTAATCTTGATCAAGCCTGTGTGACTTTCAGGCTGATTATCCGTTAACCCGAGTGCTACACGTCACCTTGTACGTGGACTTCATCTATAACTTTCGTTCTCCTAAGTCATTTCTGAATCGTGTCCCAACGACTTAACTTATCTGTAATCGTGCCTATATGATTCTGCTCATATTTTGATTCTATCGTGCGAAAATTTTTCATCGTGCCAAAATAATTGTGAATTGATTATCTTAATCGTGCAAACTTGTCATTCTATGATCGTGCCTAAGTTTTTGCCTAAAGCCTTCTATCTTGTTTTACCCCTACTACAACCTTAATTTCGAGGACGAATTTTCTATAAGGTGGGTAGGATGTAAGCCCCCTGAATTTCCCGAATTATTTTTCGAATTTTCTAATGAATTATTTTCAATAATTCATTTCTATATAATTAATTTTTGATTATTAAATGCTCTTTACCGTGACTTGGAATTCTAGAGCATCAGGGATGCCGGTCTCTGGAAACTTCCTTCTTGGAGTTTGTAGTAGACGAGATTATCTTCATTTTGATATATCTTGTCCCACTCGAACTTGTTCCCTTGTGCTCCTTTTGTATCGCGCAAGTTCGGGTCAATTTAGGCCAATTAATTATCTACCGTGAAACCTGATTTAATTCCAATTTAATTTCTGGACCCGACATCGACCCAACCTAGTCGACCCCAAATAGGGACATGGCCCACACGAAGCCTACTACCCGCCTGCCACTTGTGTCCCATTTATTTGAGCCCCCACATGCTACTTATTTATCCATGACCATAAATCCCTATTTTAATTCGAATATTGCACCATGTCCGGTTTTGGCCCAGCTCGGCTCCATTGAACCCAACCCCAGCTCCATGTTGCCCTCCATCATGACTGTCCAAATACCCCACAACATTTCTCTTTTCCTATTTTGAAAATATCTCGTCCTCCCTCCACTTTATTAAATATCTTAGAATACCTCTTATATATATATATATATGATATATATATATATAAATATAATCTCTCTCTACCTATACAAACCACCACCTTTCCTCTCCTCATGTCAGCTCACACCCCCCCCCCCCTTGTACCCGAGCACACCCCTCACTCATTCTCTCCCAATATCTATTTATATATTATATTATAACACACTCATACATACTCATCTCTCCCTCTCCCAAACAAATATCAACTCTCTCTCCTTACTAACACAATCCCAAGCCTCACCCCTTACTCCTGTACGAGCAGCACCCTCACCATCATCTAACACATCACACTCACCCCTCTCTCTAAATATCATACTCTTTCTCTCTCTATCATTCTCTCTCTCTTTATATTATAAACACACCCACACAACTCACTTTCTCTCTCTCCTCTCTACACTCAACTAGCAACCACCATCACCACCAGCCCATGCTTGGCCGACCCATGGCTGAGCTCCTCCCCACTTCTCCTCCTCCTCCTCCTGAGCACAGCCCAGCCTCCATCTTCCTCCTACTCTCCATCAACACTCCACCACCCTCACCATTCAAAACCGACCACCATCACCTTCACCATCATCTTTCCAATACACCAACACCACCAAGCCAACACCACCACCTCCATCACCACCCTAGACCGCCGCCCCCCGCCGCGACAGGCCGCACGCCACCGCGCGCCTGGCTGATAGCAGCGCAGCTAGCAGCAGTAGCTGCAACTGCAGCATACGCGCGCCCCTTGGCCGCGCGCGCACGGCGGTGCAGCGCCGTCGCCGGCCGCACACCGGCGTGGCCGACCCCCCATGGCCGGGCGACCTCGGGCGAGGCCCCCCTTGCCGCCTCCGTCGTCCCCGACGCGGGAAACGGGCGATTCGTGCGTTTTGCACGGGATCCCGCCGTGACGCGCGATTTCGAAATTCAGAAAGTTCGCTTCGGAGCAGCAACTTCGCGCCAATTTTTCGGACAATCCGACCGTTGGATCGGCGATTTCTTCGCTCCGTCTCAATCTCGGTATATACCCCTTCATCCCTCTCAAATTTCACCCGTTAATTTCGTCGTTTGATACATCAAAACCGGCCACCAAGTTGACCGTTTAAATTGTGTTATTTTTGGACAGTTTCGCGGAGCCAACTTCGTCGACTTGTGTCTCCTCCGTCGCAGCTCCGGTTGGCGCGCTACCAGTTCCGGTGCACAGCTGGTATAACCCTCTTCCTGCCCCCTTTAGATTTCATTTCAGTTTGAGCTTGTTAGGTCGGTCGAATTCGACGCCAAAGTTGGCCGTTCGAATTATTAGTGTTGCACTTGTTAAATTCCATTTTTGGACCTGGGACTCCGGATTCAATTTCTGACACCACCAGTAGACTCGTGGCGTCGTTCTGGCATGTTTTCATATAAAGTTTGCTTGATTTGGAGAATGTGGGCCCTGGCACGCATTTCGGTGCAAAGCGGGTCCCACTTTCTGGGTCAACGGGTCATTTTGAGTTCGGCTCATCGGAATCCAATTTCGGATATACCGTTGAGTTCGTATCGTCATTCTGGACTCGTTGACATAAAATTTGCTGAGTTTTGAGGACATTGGCTCTGACACGCTTTTCCGTGCAAATCGGTTTCCAATGTCCTGGTCAACGGACCAATTTGAGATCGGGTCAACGGAATCCAATTCTGGATATACCGTTGGGTTCGTATCGTCATTCTGGATTGGTGGACATATAATTTGTTAGGTTTTGTGCACTTTTATTTCGACACGTTTTTCGGTGCAAAGTGTGTCCAACGGCGGACATCACTTTGGCCCAAAATTACCGTTTTTGCCCCTGTGTCCAAATTGGACTTTTGGACAGGCTATCCTAGCTGATTTGACCATTCTGGACACGTTGATGATATTTATTTTATCATCCGACAACATCTGTAGGTTTTCACCCTATTATTATAATCTTTCTCCTTTTGTGGTATTTTGAGTTCCATCGATTCCGGTAATTTCACAATCACTGAAATTGATGGGCTAACCTTGTAGATGTTTATAGAGACTAGCCTTGACCCTGTTTGACCATGGTTGACTGCTTTGACTAAACGTCGAAGTAGAGTCAACATTTGACCTAGGTTAGACTAGTTTTGACCTAGAGTTGACCATAGTTGACCAGTTGACCAAAAGTCAACTGTAAGTCAACCATTGACCCAATTTGACCTAGTTTGACTTGGTTTGACTTTCTGTGACCTAGTGTGACTCAGTGTGACCTAGTTTGACTTAGTTGACTGAGTCTGACCTAGATTGCGTAGCTTATACTATAGAATCAAGTCTAACACTGTTGAACCCTAATTAGCTTATATGTATCTTATCTTTAGGTCTGTGGCATCACTCTGAGCATCGACCCCATTTGACAGCTCAGGACCGCAGGCGAGTACATTCACTGATAGTTTTCATTGTCTTGATATCTGCTATATCCGATTCAGTCGTAGTGTCTTACTTGATTCCTAGTCACGATAGTTCACGGACTAGTATATGTTGGATCATGACATGAGATGTTGTTCCTGGATTTCTTGGTATATATGTACATTTCCTGCCTTGTTCCATGTACTTGTATAGACACCGATTCCTGAGAGGGAGTAGCTATCCTCTTAGGGAATCCCGTGTCATGACGTGTCATGTCCAGGTCCATTATACTATTCGGGGATGGGGAATTATTAGGGGTTATGTGATCAGAGCCACCCTGTCACTATTCATGTGCTCGCGCCACTCTTCCCTCACGAAGGGTGTAGCGAGATCCTCTTGCCTTGTGCTCGTTATCCAGGTTGGCCGGCATGACTTTCCGTTGAGGTCACCGCGGATTGCCGGGCCAAGTGGATAGCATGTCCTGTCACTTATCCCAAGCCGATCACATATCGCTCTAATAATTCAAGGCACATTTTATATTTACTTTATCTTATCATATATCCCGTTCTGTTCTACATTCAGTACTTTCTCACCATGCTATGATATTCAGATTACTCACATGTTCTACATGCCATTATATTGTACCTTGATTGGAGACTAAGCTCTGTTCGGGAGAAGGGTTACAACCCCGGTCCTTGTTTGGTTTAAGGGTTGTAACTCAGCTTTCGAACGGTTCCCAAGTCTTCATATATCTTTGTCTTGTAGTTCATTATACTGTCTCTTATAGAATTTGTCAATTCACATGGAACTGCTGTTGGTGTTTGTACTTGCTCATTTTCCTGACAGGATACCGTTGATAATATTTTAGGAGTTGTTATACCATTAGTGGACTTCCTGATGTTGCTAGCTGAGGTGGATCTCACTATTCTTCTATGTGAGTTGCCTGGTAGTTATCCTTAGTTCGTCTTGTTTTTCCTTCTTCATTTTCTGTCTTATGATTCCTTCTAGTAGTTTCTAGTTGTTCTTGTGCTTTAGTTATCTTTCTTGTCTTATCATCCCTAGCTGTTGTGATGTGACTAGAGTATATTTATAGTTGTAGGCCTTCTAGATGTAGTGTATATTTATTGGGTACTAGACAGCGTTCTACCGCCGATACTGCGGCGTAGGCTGGGCGTCGTCTACGTATTCGTACCCATATATCCGGGTGTGGGTCGTGACACGGTTCCTAAGTCTTCATATATCTTTGTCTTGTAGTTCATTATACTGTCTCTTATAGAATTTGTCAATTCACATGGAACTGCTGTTAGTGCTTGTACTTGCTCATTTTCCTCACAGGATACCGTTATGATATATTACAGATGACTCTGAGGCGGACTGCTCGACCTATTATGGGCTCGAGTTAGATGAAGTAGTCTAGGACCGTGGCCTTATAGTAGAGCCACTAGATTTTGTACTCCCGGAGTAGTGTAGATTAGCTAGGTTTGACTGGACTGCGATCCAGCTAGCTTTATCAGACTGTAGCTTCTACATTATATTTTGAGACCCTGTGATGTTGTATATATTTGGGCTTGTATTGGACTCTGAACTTATTTACTCTTTCATCTATCATATGTTCTCTTTCTGAGCTATCTACCTTAGTTTTATTCTGTGATTGAGACTGTATTGATATGTCACCTCCATTCGGAGTGTATATATTGTATAGATACCTTTATACTGTTTAGTATAGTTTTGTAGACAACCTAAACAGCGTTCTACCGTCGATGTTGCGGCGTAGGCTGGACGTAACCATGTACTCGTGCCCCTAATCAGGGTACGGGTCGTGACACATGCGGCTGGGGATCATATGCGGCTGGGGGTTCAAGTCCATGCGGCTCGGGATGATATGCGGCTGGGGGTTCAAGTCCATGCGGCTCGGGGGATCAAAAGTTCATGCGGCTGAGGGGGAGAAAGGCTTATGCGGCCAGGGAATGGACCTTATGCGGCCAGGAAAGTTCAGGCGTATGCGGCTCAAGGAGTTAAGTCTTATGCGGCTGAAAAATCACTGGGCCTTATGCGACCTTGTAAGACTGAGTCTCATGCGGCTCGGTCCAAGCAAGGCCATGCGGATGAAAAAGGTTCATGCGGCTAGGATATTCATGCGGCCAAGTCATGCTGCAAAGACTATGCGGCTAGAAAGAGAACTTGCCGCATAAAAGATCATGCGACTAAGTTCAAGCAGCAAGGAACATGCGGCTGAGAACTGTTCTTCTTCTCCATTCTTTCGGAAAGAAAAACCATGCAAGCCAGGGCTCTCAAGCTCCATAGATCCTTCATCCAGGGTCAGAATCCGAACTTCCATAGGTCAAAATGGGGTAGAACGAAATTATCTACAACATGGAACCATCAAAACTAGATAATAACAAGGTTAGATAGATCAAAATCCAAGAAATCCGAAAACACAATAAACTTAGATTTACAAGAAATGAGCCATGAAAATTAGAAATGCTAAGTACTAAAGTGTTTTAAAATGCTGTGAAGAAGAGAATGGAACAATAAAACTTGAGTTCCTCCATGAAGCAAGATGCACTTGCCTAAGCTCTCCCTCTCTCTCTCTCTCTCAGGTAGGTGAAGAGTAATGGTGGGGAAGAAGAAGAGTAAATGAGGAGAGAGAAAAGAGAGGGGTTAATAAATGATGATGGTGGTGGTAGGTAGGGGTTCATGCTAACCCAAACCCAACCGAACCCAACCAAACAAAACCAAGCCAAGCCAAGCCACACCAGGATGAGCCCAAAATAAGCTAAACCAAGATCAAGACAAGCATGACAAGTCTAACTACAGGTCGGGATTCCGTACACGTATACAAAATACGTAATACGAACCACGGGCATTACACTCGCCGGCGAGCGCACCCCCCTCCTCCTCCTCGCCGGCGAACACAACCCAAACAGTCGAAGAAGGAGGAAGAGGGGTAAAATTGTCATTTGGGGGCAAAATGAGCATATTTCATACTTTTGGAAATTTTAGGAGCATGGAGTCTTTTAGTGCAAAAAACGAAAATCTAACGAGGAATTTTTTTTGTATGGTCAAAAATTTAGAAAAAAATATTGTAAAATCTAGAATCTAAAAAGTGAGGCCCGAAATGGAGCTCATTATTCTACAAAATGAGTTCCTACAATCTAAAATCTAGAAATTGGGAGGCCCAAGTTTTGGGTCCTGTGGGTGGGATGCAATTGAAAATATAGAAATTGGGACCGGAAATGGAAGTTACTATTCAATTAAATGAGCTTCAAATTTATGAATCTAAAAATTGGGACCGGGGAGGAGTCTTACTAATGATGCTCTTAGAGCATCATTAGTAAATGGTACTCAAAATTTTATCTTCAGGTCCAACATTTTGAAAAAGAAGTAAATGTAGAATCGGTTGGACTTGTATGAGAATAGTAGAAATGCTAAAATAAACTTTGGTCCCAAAGATTGTGTGGTCAAAAATTAAAGCTAGAAAAATAATAATGTAAATATAGAATTGGGCTCCAAATTGGGACTTACTATTCTACAAAATGATTTCCTATATTCTGAATCTAAAAATTCTCAGGCCCAAACTAGGATGAATTCTAAGTATGAAAATTGAAACCTAGGATGAATTCTACTATTCTACAAAAATAAGCTTCTACATTCTAAATCTAAGATATAGAAAATGGGTTGGACCTTACTAATAATGCTCTTATAACAAAAACACTCGATGCTACTGTGGTAATTTTTCTACCTAAATTTCCACATATTTATAGATATCCTATATGTTAATGGGATATCCTATATGTATTATTAACCATTCTCACTTCCTTTTGTTTATTTTCTCACTCGGTTACTTCTGGTCCGGTCACTACGTCTTCAATGCAGGAGTCGAAGAAGTCCTGAAGGGCACAACCGGACGCTACACCACAAAATTTGGTGTCGACGTATGTGGGAACATCACCTCGACTTCCATCAGCACATCGCTATGGTGAAAACTTGGCTCTTTGTTTAGTGCAGCCAGCCAAGGTGACCGTGCCGAGACGAATAACATTGTCGTGTCGACTGCCAGACAAACGGACGAACGACCGAACTCTTCAGAAGACAGCAAGTTGTCGACTCAACGTCCAATGTCCCTTTGTCCGGATGAGCCGGCTGGCCCGGTCGAGCACAAACGATACGCCATTCAACCTAGGGGTCGGGTTCCCCAGGCCGTTTAGAAATACTTTGATCATCTCCAATAGGGGTTTCCATCTTCCCTATTTCTATGGAAGAAATTTATTTTAGAAAAAAATTTCTTCCAATATTGATTTCTATTACCATTTCTATCCTAGGTGTCAATGATGTAGGATGGAAACTTTCTAAGAGGGTTTCTACATGCTCCTATCTCTCATGACAATTATTATTGAACCACACACCATTAAATTGGTTTTTTTACTATGTGACACATATGATAGAAATAGAGAACCATTGGAGAGCATTTTTGTATGTCTACAATTTCTATGTAGAAACTCTTCCAACTAGGATAGAAATCTCCTTAGACCATCTCCAATGGAGGTTTCTATCTTCCCTATTTCTATGGAAGAAATTCATTTTAGAAAAAAATTCTCCCAATGGTGATTTCTATCACCATTTCTATCCTAGGTGGCAATGATGTAGGATGGAAACTTTCTAGGAGGGTTTCTACAAACCCTCATAGAAATTCTCTTAGACCATCTCCAATGGTGATTTCTAAAATTGAGTTCTTATCCTACTTGGCATTGTACTTTAAGGAGATTTATATCCTAGTTAGAAAAGTTTCTACATAAAAATTGTACATATACAAAAAATGCTCTCCAATGGTTCTCTATTTCTATCCTATGTGTCACATAGTAAAAGGACTAATTTAATGATGTGGGGCTCAATAATAATTGTCATGAGAGGTAGGAGAATTTCTATGAGAGTTTCTACATGTAGAAACTCTTCAAGTTGTAAAATGGGCCGGGCGGCCCGGTGCCCGGCCCGAGCCCGCCCGGCCCGCCGCCCTATTAGCCCGGCCCGGCCCGCGACGAAGCCCGGACCGGCCCAGCCCCCCCTGTCCCAGTGGTCCGGGTCGGGCCTCCCCCTCCGAGCCCAAGCCCGGCCCGGCCCGGACCGGAATTTTTTTTTTTTTTTTTTTAAATGTTAACGTTAGGCCCGGTAGGCCCGAACCGGCCCGGCCCGGTCTAGCCCGGTCTGAACCGGTTTTATTTTATTTTTATTTTTATTTTTTTAATTTTTTTTTTGAATTGGAGGGGGTATTTTACCAAAATACCCCCATAATATAGCTGTTATTAAAACGTTGGAGGGGTATTTTGGTCATTTTCAAAGTAGCATGTGTATGTGTTCAAGACTGGGTCCAAGCCGAGAAAATAACTCAAAACAAAGTAGATGAAAGTGCCGACATCAACGAGCTAGACTTCGAATCGCTTAGAATGGGTGAATCATTTGGAGCGGAGCAAGAAGAATGAGGCAAAGGTATGAATACTAACTTTGATATTTACACTTTCGAAATTTTTACTTTAAAAATTTACACGTTTTGAAATTTATACTTTAAAAATTTATACTTTCAATGCATACTTTAAAAATTTATACTTTAAAAATTTCTAATTTATACTTTCAGTGTATACTTTAACAAACAAAGAAAGTAAGTAAATAATTTTTAAAAGTAAATAATTTATACTTTAAAAAATTATACTTTCAAAAAAAACAAACAAAGAAAGTAAATAATTTAAAAGAAAGTAAGTAAAATATAAGTAATTTAAAAAAACTAAATAAATTATAAATTATATTACTTAAAAGAAAGTAAGTAAGTAAAATATAAATAATTTAAATTAACAACTCAAACAAACTAAATAAATTAAAAAATATAAAAAAAAACATTTTTTAACTTCGCCTATGCCGGTCCCAAGCCCGGAAAAAGGAGGAAAAAATGTTTAAAATTTATACAAATACTAAAACTTTAAATAAACTTTATACACTTAGAATAAACTTTATAAATAATTTTATATACTTTAAAAATTTAACTTAAACAAATAAAAATATCAATTTTTTCAATTTTTTCAAATAAAAACTTTATAAACTTTATAAACTTTTATATACTTTTAACATAAACTTTATCAATTTTAAAAAAAAAAAAAATCAAAAACCAAGCCCGGACCGGCCCAACCCAAGCCCGGGCCCGGCCCGGCCCGCTGGCCCGAACCGGCCCGGCCCAGCCCCTCACCCACCGGTCCTGTGGGCCGGGCTGGGCTGCAATTTTCCTCACCGGGCCGGGCCAGGCCCGACCCGCTTTCTGCTCCGGTCCGGGCTGGGCTTGGCCCGAGCCCGGTTCAGCCCGCCCAATGTGGGCTTCGGGCCGGCCCGGCCCGTTTAACAACTTGAGAAACTCTCCTAGAAAGTTTCTATCCTACATCATTGCCACCTAGGATAGAAATGATGATAGAAACTATCATTGGGAGAAGTTTTTTCTAAAATGAATTTCTTCCATAGAAATAGGGAAGATAGAAACCCCCATTGGAGATGGTCTTATCTCTCATGACAATTATTATTCGGCCCCACACCATTAAATTGGTTCTTTTACTATGTGACACATAGGATAGAAATGGAGAACAATTGAAGAACATTTTTTGTATGTCTACAATTTCTATGTAGAAACTCTTCCAATTAGGATAGAAATCTCCTTAAAGTACAATGCCAAGTAGGATAAGAACTCAATTTTAGAAATCACCATTGGAGATGGTCTTAAAATACAATGCCAAGTAGGATAAGAATTAAATTTTAGAAATCACCATTGGAGATGGTCTTAGACCTATAGGCGGATGTATTGGTTGGCTAGGGTGGGCTCCAGTCAAGCCCAAATTTCCAAGAAACAAATTCTTTTATATATATATATATATATATATATATATATATATATATATATATATATATATATATATATATATATATATATATATATATATATATATATTGGTTGGCCTCCTAATGTACAAAATTTAAGTTAGCTCAATTGGTTGTGCTCTAAGTATTCATAGGAGAGGCAAGGGTTCAAGATTTACATTAAAATTTAAATATTTTGAAGTATAATTTTTGTGTTCTTTTCTAAGCTTTTGAAAATATTGACTTTTTTTTGCTCATTCTTGTTTGAATTTTTTTAGTATGTTTTTTGCTATTCAAGTTCAATTAGTATACTAATGTTAAGAATTTTTAGATGTAGTAACACAGCCCCTTCATGAAAATTATGCATCCGCCCCTGCCAAAGGCTTTTAGTGTTCGAGTTTATGTCTAAAATAATACCTGGTAAACTAAATAAATTTTGTCCGGTTCCTATTTATTTTATTATGTTCGACACGGTTCTACATTAGCCAGACAGGAACACGGTTCTACATTAGCCAGACAGGAACACGATCAGATATGAGCATGATGATACTGACACAACATTTATTTTGTTACACAAAATTTAGAATATTTTAAGTTCAGTCCGAGGTAAACTAAAATCCATGCTCCACCCTTGCTTAGACCAGGTGGCGGCTGCCAACACGCATCTACTTAAATTGTTGATCACAACAGTGGCCTATCACAACATAGCTAATATAGTATTAGAGCAAAAATAGAACATGGTTTCAGTTAATAAATAGTCCAGGTTTCGATTTTTAGAAAATAACAAATACTTGGATTAAATCATGGAAAAAAAAAAATTTGATGTAGCCATTGAGTCAGGGTCAGAGAAAATTTACAGAGGCTAAAAATTCATTCGTGACAAAAAATTGTGATACAAACACTAACATCTACTCTACAATCAGAAAATATGTTAATTTTTTTTTAAATAATTGTAAATCACTTAAAATCTGCCAAAAAATGAGATTAAATTGTAAGAGGAAACTTGCATAAAACTTTTGGCTCAATTTAAGGTTAGAAACGAGGAGAAATGTTCCTTAGAGCATCTCCAACCCTATTGTGAGTTTAAAAAAAATGGTTGCCACATAGAAATGATAACCATTTTTTTTCGAAAGTACTTCTCCAATACAAATGTGAAATAAAGTGTGGAGTTGACATGACAATGAGATGGCAAAGACAATGTGAAGTTGGTTGTCTAGATCTAGACAATGCACTTCACAATATCTTTATATCCACATCATCATTTGTGAATAAAAACGTTTATAAAAAGAAGTAGAAGAGTAAAAGTTGTCTTGGAAGTTGTAAAAAATTACTTTGTATTGTCTTCTCAATACTTTTGCATTGGAGATGACTTTTTAAACTCATTGTCATTTGTGAATATAATCTTGCCACATGTACAAGACATTGTCTTGTGTCCCATGCCACCTAAGATTCACAACATAAAATAAGACAATAGGGTTGGAGATGCTCTTAGAAGTCGTCCTTGGGCTGGTGGAGTTCATGTCGCACCATATAGTTGTCTAGAAAATTTAAATTAAATTTTTTTTTCAAATTAAATTAATTACAAAATTTAATTTTAAATAGATTTTTCTAAAAAAATTTAAATTTGTAGAGATACAAAAGAAAAAAGAAAAAAAAAAAAGAAGAAGAGGAGATTAGTTGTTGCGGCAGCTACCTACGTCTAGGAAGTCCATTCGAGTTGTGCATAGAGGGACTACGAGCGTTCCTGAAGTTCATCTCGTGAACATGATGGTTCCTGTGAGCAGATTGTCGATAGAGGGTGAATCTTGTTTTGAACAATAATGGTCTTATCACCTCAGCAAGCCTTCTCTTATTGTCTTCTTTTCTTTCTTCTTTTCTGTAAATGTTCTATCATTATTGCAACCTCGTTTGTAAGAAAGAACTCGTTTGCTTTTAATAACCTTTGTTCCGTGTAAGTGTATTGTCAGTTTGTTATCTCACATTAACTTTGATAGTATTGTGTGAATCTCTTAACCTCGACAACAACTTCAGGACTAAACAGAGAACAAATTTTGTGTGAATCTTTGTTTATGGCAGTGTGATCCATTTTTGCTTCCTCGGGACTAACATTAGCAACTTTGGAAGGGGTAATAGTACAAATTGTCTAGTTTGCATATGTCTACTTCTCAATACTTAGGGACTGTTTTTGGATGTAAAGTGCGTTGTGAAGTGCATCATTTTGTGCATATGCACCCATCCGCTATCACTTTCGTTTTTTGGTTGGAGACCTGAAAAGTTATTGACATGGCCTCTACAGAACTTTCTGTTTCCCCATATTCCTCGGTTCTCACTTCCTCTCATTCTCACTCGGATATGTGTGGAAGTAGTCCTCTCTCGACTTGATGGATCCACGCGAAAATGGTTTGGAACTACTACTGTCACCGTTGTCCCGCCATGGCTAACCAAAAGAGAAATTTCTCTCGATTTTTTTTTTTTTGATTTTCCGTGGCTCCTAGCCGGAGCAGAGGAGAGGTGAAGGAGTTCGACAAGCCGAGGCAACAATCTGGAAGATGAGGGGACGGAGAAAAAATGTTGTGGCGAAGGTGGTTTTATGATAGTGGAGGTAGTGATTTTTTGCGGTGGACTTGAAAGAGGAGACAGGGGAGAAGGAGCGATGTGGATGGTGACGAAGGTGATCGAGACTAGTGGTGGCTGGATCAAGCGGAGAAGGAGAAAAAAAATATCAATTGCAAGATTCCACAGCTTTCTAGATCAAGTCAGGAAGGAGGAGAAAGATAGGCATGCAGTGACATGAATGGTGAGCGCATGAATTCTATTTTGGAAAGAAGAAAAAAAAAAAAAAGAGGAGAGTGTGTGTTCCTCTTTTATAAAATAAATAAATAATAAAAAATAGTTACTGAAAATTAATTAAGATATATATAACTAAAAATAATCAATCATATGCAACCTCCCATCGATCACATTTTTATTTCATGCGAACCCTTCAATTAAAAGGGTAAGCTTACCCATTTCTAATGTGGTCACTCTCTCTTCTCTATTTTTCACTTCTACAACATCTAAAGAAAAATAGAAAAAGTTGCACTTCAAGTTGAGTCCGACAAATATTCAAATAACAAAAGTATGAATCTGTCTCTAAGGTTCACTTTTTTGAGGCATCCAAACAAAGGAAGTTAAATTTGCACTTCTAATTGAGTCAACAAATATTCAAATAACAAAAGTATGAATCTGTCACCTCTAAGGTTCACTTTGTTGAAGCATCCAAACAAAGAAAGTTAAACATGAATATAAAACAGATGCATATGTAAAGCGTATACAAAATCCGAATTTCAAACTTTCGCACTTCCGTCCACTTTGCATCCAAACAAAACAAACCCTAAATGATAGTGCTAAGTGATTGTGCTGCTGATTACAGATGTACAAGGAGATTGCAATTATTTTTAAAATTTACTGAAAATTGATTCTTTCTATGACTTGATACTAGCATCAGGGAAGGGGATAACCCCCCATTTCTCTCGCACGTCCGCCAGGTTCTCATGGAAATGCTTCTCGTAGTAGACGGACATCAGGTCTGTGCACCTCATCCCGGCTCGTGTCGCCCAAGGAAAGTAATGACGGTAGAAGAGAGCCCTCTGCTTCTCACTAAACCTGGCCGTACCTCCGACAACCGACAACAGGCACATGGGCAGGAACATCTGCTCGAACTCGATGACCTTAAGGGCAGACTCTCCGATCAAGTTTGTGGGGAGGCCGAACAGTACGTGCCAGAAATCGTGCACCTCACGAGCACGGGTAGCCACGTACGCCAGCTCTTCTGTGTCCATGAATCGAACAGGCGGGCGATCATCCGGAGAGAAGTTCCTCGACCCCATAAACCTTGCGTATGCAGAACCAAACGTGTTCTCGGGCATGTCCCATGCATGCGAGACTCTGGAAGATATGACACGGGGGCGCTCCAAAATAACCTCCTAGGGAGAGAACAAGGAGCGATTAGAAAGAAAAAAATGCATATGTTTTTTTTCCCTTTTGGAAGGAGTTTCTCTTATAGACTTGTCAACGATAATATATCTAAAGAATAATTAATGAAAAAATAGCAACAAAATACAAGCTAGAATGCAAGGGGCTAGAAGCATATAATATTTGGGTATCACCATAAAGATGATCATGTGTCCGTCATTTAGTGTTCTAGTCTTCGACGGTTCTTATGGACCATACCAGCAGGTTGTAATAGTAATACGGAGATCATGGTGAGAACCTTCTTCCAGACAACAAGGTGAAACTTATCCAAAGCATTAGCTACGTCTACTAACTTAAACCTACCCAGCTCAGGCGAAAACATCTTATGTAACTAGACATTATCCCATCTGCAGACCAACTTCTTCAACTACATTTTACTGTATTTAAACATCATCTCCATAAAAGGATCCTTCACCTTTTTTTATGAATCCTGCTTTGCACCATTTATTCCGGACATCCTCCTTTCAAAAATCATGTGGATCTGATCACAAAATTATGCCTTTGACCTTATATAACAACAGTAATGTTGTTCATTGCTGTGATTTAACCCTCCAGCCTCGATCACTCCTAGCCATCCAATTTCCAAACAAAAACCAACTCTATACCAATTTCAAACACACAACACACCAACCCTAACAATACCTTCTTCATATTGCGATTGAAATCTCTAACCCAAAAGAAATAAAAATCTGATACTTATCCGTATCTCCCCAAAAGCTTGGTTTTAATCCATATTTTTCGGAATATTAGTATGTGTCTCCGTATTTGTCTTTGTACCAACATGCAATGCATGTGCACATTGGTTAGTATGCCTTCTAGTATAGCAATTTGCATATATTTGATATAGTACTTCTGCATATAAACTATAGCCCAAACTAGAATTTGGTAAACTAGCTAAGACATCAAAAAATAGCTGAAATGTATTACATGATTTGGTTTCACTTCGTGTTCATGCTTTATAGAGACATTTTCCAAACACATACAATAAATCGTGATGAAACTACCATGTTATAGTTTTATAGGAATCATGTAAGTGTTTAATTATTCACTAGATCAACATATACTTACAGAAATAATTTATAAATTATGTTTAGTTCAACATTTTAGCTCTTCAATTTAATAAAACAATATTATTTCTGAAGTATCAAAGCTCTATATTGTGATACTCCTATCTATTGTATAACTCTCGTGTTCAACTATGGAGGAGTACTACAGGCGTCGTCCGATGATCGGAGAAGTCCATGAAAAGTTGAAGCATCGATATGTGCTTGTCTACACCCAAAGAGTATCAAGCAGAGTATCGATAGTATACTAGCAAATTACGTATATGGGTGCGTGCACCAAAGTTTTCAACTAGTTAAACACACACTAAGCTGGCAATATACTGGAAGTATATTGGTTGGGTCGTGACTCGTCATTGTCGTGTGCAGTTTAGATTTAAAGTGATGTATTTCGACAATCAAGATTACTTTTAACTTAGGGATGGATTGAGGGCCCTTTATAAGGGCTTCTCAATGCCCTTGACCTAGTTGGAAAAAAAAAGGCTTGAAAAAAAGGATGCTTCCAAGAGAGAGAGAGTTCTTGGAGGTCGTTAAGGGAGTCACCAAGAGAAAGAAGGGGAGAGCGAGTTGGAGATCTCATTGAGGGAGGGTTTCGCATTACAGTATTGTGTGCGTAATCGTTGTAAATTTCTCTTGTTGATTCAATAAATTTATATGTCTCGTGGAGTAGGATGAGCTTGACCGAACTATGTTAAATATTGTGTGTTTGTTCTTGTGTACTATTTATTCGGTTAATTGTACATAATTATTTACTCATTGTCGCTAAGGCTATTGTTTGTCGCTTCCACTTGTGCACACAACAACTGGTAACGGAGACAAAGAAACAATAAGGGATTTCAAATTCTTGGATATAGGTCAACGGTAGGTGACGACATTCGTCCACTGCCTATATTCCTAGATGGGTATTCTTGAAATCATTGATTTGTTAAGGTCTGAAGGAGGTTTTCTCTATTTTGAAATTTTGGGATGACAAGTAACAACGTTAATAACATCAAGTTCGATGTGGAAAAGCTCAAGTACGCCTCAACTTTTATACAAGTACTCCGGTTGAATGAAGGACTATGTAGGAAGGTCGTGGTAGTTTGTTGTTCGGGGGAAAAGACCGTGTAAGAGGCATTTTGCGATTCTAGGGCAAATATCGTGTCAAGACAGTTTTGCGGCTATGAAAAAAACCGTTTTAGAGAGTTTCACAGTTCTTGGACAAAAACCATTTCAAAGGCAGTTTGGCGGTTCTAGGACAAAGACTGTATCAGAGATAATTTTGTTGTTCTGGGACAGACCGTGTTAGAGGCTGTTTTGCGGTTCTGAGAAAAAGATTGTGTCAAAGGTTGTTTCGCGGTTTTAGAAAAAAGACCGTGTCAAAGGCTGTTTCGCGATTCTCGATAAAGATCGTATCAGTGAGAATTTTGCAATTATGGGACAAAGACTGTCTCAGAGTCAGTTTGTGGTTCTAGGACAAAGATCAACTTAGATGCAGTTTCTCAGTTCTGTATAAAGATAGTGTCAGTGACCGTATTCAGGCTTGGACAAGACCGGTGATGGTTAGCTTTATAGTTCTAGCTAAAAACCGTGTCAATAGGAAGAAAGCAAAGTGATGGCTAAAGTTAAACGAGCACAGAATATCAGCAACATTCTCGGGAGGTGGATAATTGAACAACAAGACAATGTGGAGATTGTTGTATGTGTCTCATCTTTAACTATGGAGTGCTATTGAAGTTGTCCGATGATCGGAGAAGCCTGGAAGGAGTTGCAACATCGATAAGGGTTGTCTACAGCTAAAGAGTATCAAGCAGAATACTGACAGTTTATTACCAGTATACCGGTAAGTGCACCAATGTTTTCAACAAGTTCTTAGGGCTAACCACCCCTCCACCACCCCCCCCCCCCCCCAATCCACCACCACCACCGAGTTTGGGTATGGAGTAGTCATTTTCGTGTGCGGTTGATATCTAAAGATGTAATTCAACGGTCAAGATTGCTCCTAACTTAGGACTAGATTAGCGACCTTTATAAGGGCTTCTCTATGCCCTAGGGCTGGTTGAAAAAATGTTGAAAGAAAATGACACTTAAAAGAGAGTGCTTGGAGGTAGGGGTGAGCATTATTCGGTTTGGGACCGAAAATCGAACCGAACCGAAACGAAACGAATAAGAGATTCGGTTTGGTTTCGGTTTTGAAAATACTAAAAGTTCTTATTCGGTTTCGGTCCAAAACCGAAAACCGAATGAGACTTGTGCAAGTATGTAAATACCCTCAAATCTACGCATATTTTATGATTAAAAATGTGTATATCTTTATGTATATTTTGAAAACAACAATTCAATATATGTGTTTTAAAGTCCAACTTTGGTAATTTAACAACTAGTCCAATTTTGGGTACAATTTTGAAATACAACAAATATGTGTATAAAAATAACAATTTTTAATATATTTTAACTACGATCCCAACTTCGGATCCTACCCGTTAAACAATAGAAATAGTCCAACCGAACAAACCGAATAAATCGAATCGATTATTCGGTTCAGTTTCGGTTATGGCTAATTTCGATTCTGTTTCGATTTATATTTTTAGAATTTCGGTTTATTCGGTTTTTGACTATTTCGGTTCGGTTAAACCCGAATAAACCGAACGCTCACCCCTAGTTGGAGGTCATTAAGAAAGTCATCAAGAGAAAGAATAAGAGAGCTTGTTAGAGATTTCATTGATGGAGGGTTTCGCATTACGGTAATGTGTACGTAATCATTATAAGATTCTCTTATTGATTCAACAAAATTATTTCTCCCCTTGTCCCCTGGTGTAGGTCGAGCTTGACCGAACCTAAATATTGTGTTTGGTCTTCTGTGATATTTGCTCGGTTAATTGTGTCGTGTTATACTCGTCATTACTATGGTTATTGTTTGCATCACACAACATTACCCGGAACATTGAAATGACATTGCTCAAACTGCCAATACCAGTATCATCGAGAGGATATGATGGCGATAACCATCGAGGGGATATGATAGCGATACTGATAAGTGATACTAAAGTTTCTGAACCTGGCTTATGACTTTTTTTCTCATTTTTATGGGCTATAATTCTCAAAGCTCCATATGTATAAAGACATGTGAAACATTAATTATGCTCATAATAGTTAATCCATGAGAACATTGTTGCAGAGTCACCCTAAACAAAAAGATGGCCTTCAATGCTCTGCTGCCTCATGCAACCAATTCTCACTGGCAAAGGCTAATTGCAGTAACATTGGTAGCAAAATTCCAGTTTACCTCCCTCCAAACCCCTAAAGAATACAGCATAGCACCACTTGAACCAGCTGCACCTCAATGCCCCTTTCGCCACTGTTGATCTGATACACAATGAATCCTTTGACCCTGTACCCATACTTGGCAGTTGTCACACAAGAACTTGCACCATATCACAAACTTGATGGCACTATCTTCCATAAGGACATGTGTATAAAGAGTAAGTCCTTGAACCCTAATCTACCCATGCTCAATTCACCAAAGCCAAGAGATGTAACCTATGCACTGGTTCGTATCTGCCCTGTAGAAAGTCCTTAAGATCTCTCATATTGTTTAAGAAAACGCTGTCTGGAATCCAACAGTTATAGGCTAAAAATACCAGATGCACGCTGGCTTCGTCTTTAGAAGCACTAAACTCCCTGGAACTCTGCTCTCTAGAAGTCAACACTGGAGCCCACAGTTCTTTCATAGCATAACAAAGCACCTTCATGCATCTCTTAGTTATTCCTTGTACATTTATCTGAAGATTTTGGGATAAAGTCTTTCGAAAAATCCATTACATTGGACCCGCAGCTCAAAGCGCTATGGCCAACTTCTTGAAACTACTCTTCCGTCTGTTTCTCATCATATCCTCCCTCCAATAATCTCCCACTGTTCTTCAAGTTCAGATGATGTCATCAAATATCTCATCTCTGGGTTCCTGAAGTGAAGATTCTCTCCCCATCCTGTTCCTGGTCTTATCCTTTTGAACAATATAGAACCTAACTGCATCTAATTATGTATAGCCTTAACTATATCACCTTTCTCCAAACCCCAAACCTTCTTCTACTTGATTTTGTTAAGTTTCTATTGGTGCATATTTCCCTCCTCTCCTTTCGTTTACATGCCTGCAATTGTTAGTCGTCTCATCCTTATAAACTAAATTGTCTTAAATTTTATTCAGGACGATAATCAAGCAATGGGAGGCCCAGGAGCGTAACTATTTCTGTTAACATGACCACATAAGTTGTGACAAGGACAAGCCTAGAAAAGGTTTGTTATGAGACTTGCAGCAAAAAGAGGATGATGAGAAAATGATTAAAGAAAGGCAGTGCATGAACAGATTATACAAATCAACAAGTTAGCATAGACCAGAAGTAGACATTTAAAATGAACAGCTGACTCGGAAAACTTCATTGAGTGTGTCGTTTCTTGCTGGGTATGGCCTAATTATTGAAGTCTAGGGAAGTGAAGGAGACCATAACCTTATGAAGTTACTCCTAAATAACTTACAAAGCCAATAGCACATAATTCTCAGTTGTAATAGGGGGAAATCTTCAAGAAGAGATCAGCATTTTCATAGGAATGTCATATGAGAAATGCAAACTAATTCTAAGCTAATTCATATAGAAACATATTTAGCATATTAAAGCATGAAGTTGACTCTGCAATTTGCAACACTTAAATTCTACCTTATATTCATGACACTCTATCTGGATTGTTCACATGGTGATATAGTATTTGGAAATACAGTCATATATCATAAAATAATTCCTTCAAGAAGCTAAGCAACTTTACTTGACCCTTCCAACCCATGATGAAGAACAGAGAGAAAATCCATGATGAGTAAGGACGTAAACACCTCTATCGACCAAAAGATGGTCTAACTGAATATGGTAAGGAGTAGGTATGAAATAAACTATCTTCAAAAAGAGAGCCTCGCTTTTCCAACTTAATATAAAGTGCACATAATCACATACTCTTCCTTCTGGGCTATTCTTCATTCGTGTGAGTACCCTGTGAAAAGCTGGCTTTCCAGTCGTCTCTCCAAGAGCAGCTATTAAGTCAGCTCTTCTAGGGTCCACCAGGGCACCTAGAGCGGATCCAACAGCAACTGCTGCTTGCTGCCACCCCTTTAGATGAATGCGAGCTCCTTCCATTACGCCGTGTATAATAAACCTGATAAGATAATTATAATATGTGTTAAAGGGGCTAAAAGAATGCAGGGATACTTGAGCAACACAATGCAGGGACATGTTCTGAAGCATCCAACAAGTGCATGTAGTTTCCACACGGTCAAAAAACATTTACATAAGTCAAAGTTACATACAAAAGAGGGAATTAATAATAGGAGACTTTGGGTTTTATCTATAATTTTTCATATTATATATAACTTAGTAAATATTGATGGAAAATGAGATTAGTATCTTGTAGCAACCTAAGTGAGGTATTGGTTGAGTGCCAGGCTGCCAGTTCTGAAAGAGATAAGAAACAAGGGAGGAATCAAGGTTCAAAAGCTCAATAGCTGTATCTGCTTCCTACAATTCCTATGAGTATCAGTTTTTGGGGATTCGTTATCTTTAAATCGGTCAATTTCAGTAGTTTTGATGGTTTCGGCAGTTTTAGAATCGGTTTCAATAGGTTTCAATATCGATTGCTACTGATACTTCAAACCTTGGGAGGAACATAAATACAAGAAAATGGCTGATGTTGAGGGTCGAGGTTTCCTATGCATAGCTACCGACATGGATTACACAAATCAAATTGAGAATATGGCATTTTGAAATTTTAGCATATAGATATGGCTTGGATAGAATTATGTATATATATATTGTTTTTGCATGGATACAATTATATATACACATGCACATGGAGACATATATCATATATGTATACATATTATACACATTAGATTTTGTATCTATATTTGTGCATGTTTTGGATAGCAATTAATCATGTTCCAAAAAGTTCTAGAAAGAACTTATTGTAATGAAATTCTACTTTCTCATATCTCAATTATGTTTGACATGTAGATGATCTAATGACAATAAAACACATTCAGCAATATTTTTGGTCCCATTGGAACTGGACCTAAATGGAACATATCTAACATAGTGTAGCAAATAGGTAGCGAGTGCTAGCAGATCACAATGTTGATCAAACAAACCATACTACTCGTTGTTTCGTGTTTCGAGAAAGGGTTGGCACCCTAAAGAGCAGGCAACCGTCACAGACACTGACGCATCCCAAAAACAAACGAAAAAGAAATGCAACAAAGAGAAGCTGATGAAGAATCTTCCTTCCACTTCTCAAGAGACCTAGTTGAAAATAAAGCTGTCCTCTTTCTGTCCTTCCTCCTCCAGCTTTGCTCCACCCTTCAAGTAGCAATCGTAGATAGGCTGTCCTTCTCCTTGTGAAGTATCACATCAATAGATTCCAAACACGGATATACCTGTGCAACCTAGTTTCCCAATGATCTATAGGTCATCGTATCAATAACAGATTTTATCCTCATCAGGCATAAACACCCTTTATATTTGAAAACATAGTTTTCTTCCCTTGTGTCCTACATTATAAAGCATCAGAGATCCTAGTTCCTCCCTACTCTTCTTATAATAGCCCAAGTTACCATTCTAGTTAGACTACTTTAGTTATGCTATTATAGACAACTAGGATTAAGATTAAAGATTAAATTATTGAGTTAATTATATAAACAAGAGAAGGGTTCATGTTAAATGCTAATTTATATGTTGCAAACAAAACTAACGATAGGAGGGTTGATAGGGGAGGGTTACATGCGCAAAAGGTTGAGGGATAATTATCCTCCTCCATCTAAATCCACATGAATGTTTTCATCCACTTGATTGGGAAAATGGAAGAAGAAGTGGCACTACTCGTATTCTACCACTAGAGAGAGGAAGAAGATCAGATGATCAACCAAGGAAGATGCCGACGGAAGAAATTCAACAAAAGGAGGAAGGAAAAAAAAAGGAAATAAGCAAAGGTGAGTAATTGACGTCTAGCTTATTATAGGTAGAAGTTTCATGCAAGCGTGACCTCAGTTGTCCATTTCTTGTTAATTCAGGACACCCTCGTCGTGAAAACGTCGGTATCCAACATCCGTATCGTGACCCGTGTCCGTATTAGTTCAACATAGTTCTCAGTAATTGGGTGTCAATGTAAGGTTGCCTAATTTCAAGAAACCCTCCACAAATTTGTCCATATCCTTACATCCCGCGTGAAAGTGCTGGTTAAGATTAATAATTATAGCGAAAGAGCAATGATATCAATGACAGGTGGGCCCAGTACAATGCGCTTCACCATTTCCTGAAGGAAATTCTACATACTAAGAATAATTAAATGTCTTTTCTAATTTGTATTCGGAGACATAATTTGATCTTTCTTTGGTGGAGCCACATAACGTAAGCATAATCGGACGAAGAAAAATGTAACTGTCTAATTTTCTATAAGAATGTAAGTTTGTATTAAAAAATCCTTCCGGAACAAGTAAACATGAAATAAATAAGACGAGGAGGATCAACAATTTTGCGAAGAGAGAGAGAGAGAGAGAGAGATTATACCTGGTGTTCGAACGACTGGATCTGATTTCTCCACTGAGGCTGAAGGAGGAGGAGGAGGAGGAGGAGATGATGGAAAGTCACAGAGGACTCGTGAGCGTTTGGGAACAAGTCGGTAAGGTTAAAAACATCGGATTCGGGAGCAGCTAGCCTCGTTTGGTTCACGGAATCGAGAGGTTGGAAAAGTAAAATCATTACTTGAAAAGGAAAATGCTAAGTCTACAACCAAAGACTTACAAGATTCTCACCTCTTTCTCTCACCCTTTGTATATGTGTCCCGCCGGATCCCACGACTTTCTCCCATCCTCCAATCGAACTCCGACACGTGACGGGATTGTAAACATTTGGTTGTAGGCATAGCAAAGCTCACTTGAAAAATTAGGAAAAATAATTTCATCCATCCAAACAATGGATTACTTTTCCACATTAAAATATTCACTTTCTTTTTCAATTTTTTTTGACATTTTCAAACATCGAAAAGACAAATCAATATAAATTGTAATTTTTCAAAGGAATGAAAATAACAAGGAATTTATTTCCTTTCCATTCTTTTTCGCGAACCAAACGAAGGCCTAAGCCCTCGTTTGAAAGGAATGTAAAGGAAATCAATTCTTTGATATTTTCTTTTTTGGGTAAAGGAAATCAATTATTTAGTATTTTTTTCTTATAGAAAATTATAATTTTTATTAATTTTTTTCGATGTTTGAAAATACCAAAAAAATTTGAAAATGAAGGTGAATACTTCAATTAGGAAAGCGATTCATTGCTTTGATAGTTGGAATCATTTTTTTCATAATTTTCTTTCATTGAGAATCACTTTCCTTTTCTCCTTTATTCCTTTGGCACCAAAACATAGAAAAACAATTACTTTTCTTTCCCAACCCCTTGATTTCGCAAACCAAACGAGGCCTAACTTGAGAAGAAGAAAGATAACGCATGTGGGTTGGGTTGGGTTGGGTTGGGTTGGCTTGGATCAGGTCGGATTTATTTTGTACCAACTCTAGCAATAGTGTCTCTATAAGTTTGGACTTATGATTGCTTGTTAGAAGTTGCTTCTATTCAGTAGGGATGAGCAAATACAGATTGCTACCAAAAAAATCGACCGAATACCGATTAAAAACATTCCAAGAAATCGAATCGAAATTATGAACCAATGCCGAATTGCCAACCCGACTAAAATATGGTATAATGATAGTGGTACCGGTTTCTTAGATATTTGTGTACTTGAACTCATGCAAGGATTGAATTTAATGATTGTGTTTGATCTTTCGAGCTCATTTTTAGGTGTTTGCGACTTGTTATGTATTGCTCTAATAATTTTGATTAATAGTTTGGTTGGTAGGGACTTGGCTTTGTAGTTTATTGCTTCCAAAAAGGTTAAAAAAAATATTTATAGGTTAATAGGTTCCATAATGGTAAGCATGTTGATTGGTTTAATGTTAGTAAGTAAAATACTGATGTCGAACAAAATTGATCAAATATCTTTGATGTAAAACGAAAAAATTGATTCTACATGGTACAATATTGGTATTGATTTTTGAAATACTGATTTTTAAAATACCAAAAAAAATCGATCGGAGGGGGGTCCCCCAACCCCACCCCCACCCTCTGTTGACGGCTGCTGGTGCTGTTGTGCATCCTGTCACGTCCCGCTCCCAGAATACGGCGAGCCGAGTACGTAACATCATCCCCAGGCTACGCACCATACGGATACATCTATACCCGTATCAGCGATTGTCGCCTGTAATATTCTATGATAGAAATACAGATAATACTAAAACACACTTTTATTTCCACAAACTATACCTTGTATACATAAATTGGTTTCTAAAAGTACAACTTGTACAAGTCATTACAACAAAACCATTAATTTACATATATTGCCAGCTACAAAATGCTATTTGCTGCATCCTTGAAAGCTACTCAAAGTCATTCATCAACCTCGTCCACATCATATAGAGGTAGCATCTCGCCTGAAGCTTCATCTTCTCCTAGTGAACAATACTAGGTCGTCAGAACGACAGCAAGTCCTCGGTCAAGAGCGATAAGAAAATGAAAATATAATATGAGAAAAAATAGTTAGTTGGAGATTTCTTCCTCTTAGATAAAAGTTGATTTATTTAAATTTTAGGAAAATGCTATTATGTAAACTTGAACAACACTCTATCTAGGTCATATTCTAGTGATCTCTTAAATGTTCAATCAATCAACACAACTTAAGTCACTACCACAATCACAAACAATTTCCTATATGATGATTCAATTTAGAGAACATATTTGGATCACATTCATCCTATTTTCTCGGCAATAATCCCGTGACCAGGGATCAGGTTGTGGCAGGATGGCACGGTGCTTAGAGTCCGGCCCCACACATCATGTGTGGAAAATAATTGTATATTGATTCACCTAATCGATCTTTTTAATCGAAATAGGTACGGATTCAGGACAGGTAAGTGAGCTAAGCCTCACACACTCACTTCGCAAGGCCTTGCAGAAGGAGCTAACTACTGATCAGTTTTGTTGTTATTATACTGCAGAGATTTCGGGTGTGATCCAATTGTTCTCTCCCACCCAATGCACTAATCTAGTGCTACAATCAATTCTTATTCTATTATCTCGTATTACCTCTGCTCTGTATTTCATCCCAAATCATAATATGCCAATATGCATCTTCTCCAAAATTCCAGGAATAAAGTAAGTATTGCTTTCAAGCATATATTATCCCTATCTTGGGATAATCATGAAATATGTAAATACAAGGTTAGGAAGAATATCTTCCAATTACACAGAGCAGAAAATATTAAAACTTCAATTGAGTTTTTCTTGCGTGACGGGTGTCCATGTCCTACGCGTCCTAGACTCTTACTATTCGTCCCCTAATTAAATCAATTTTAGATTGTCGTAAGTCTGTCGCTAAAATATATATATAGTAACAAAATCTAGGGATTAGGAATATCGATAATATTTTCGGATATCGAAATTTGGCCAACTCCCGAAATTCTTAAAAATTTCGGCAAGATCTCCTTTGTATTTCGAGCTCCAAAAATTTACAATTTATAAATATATGAGACCCGGAGCAACCCTCCGTAGCATTTTTCTCGGGTACGCCGACCCCTTCGGTGGAACAACTCAACACCGGAATCGCATGCAGTTGAATATATATTCTAAATTGAAATTCATAAATCAAGAAATATCCAATTTCTTACCTAACAATAGTGCTTAGCATTTTTATACCAATTACAGTAATGGATGATAGCAAATGGCTAACGCTCCGATACTCTATCACAAACACAAGTAAACTAGCATTTCTTATTAGGAATCCATAATACACAAAATGAATCAGATACAATTTGCACTTATATTGCATTTGTAAAATTTTGGTCATTTAGAACATTCAAGTACTATTCTATTCCATTTAAACATAAATACTATCACACACACACACATATATATAAGATCCCGGTGGTTATTGGAAGGTCCCGAAAGTTATATAAACTTCAGTTAATTTAACAACCGAATCCATAAATATATAGATTGACCTAAAATACTAAAAACATCGTCTATGTCAAATTTTATAAAAGTGGATTTTCAAAACAATTAAGGTATCAACTCTGAATTCTATATGCTAGAACAATTTAAGGTATAAGGACCCGACCTATGTCTCTCCTAGTCTTTCAAATGTTTAAAATGATCACAAAAATTTTGCAAATGCTAAATAAGGATTTGAAATGTCATAATTCACTAAATTGCGCCAATACAGTCATAAGGATTTAAAGATATGAATTAGGGTATGATATGTCTAAGATTTTCTAATTTTGCAAGGTTCATCATGGCAATTCTAAGCTTATGTAATGCTGAATTCTTAAGGAATAATTCAAATTAGACCCAAAATTAGACCGATATGGCCTTGTATCATTTTCGAAAACACCTACCAAGGTTGCCTATATAACCCTAGGTCACTAATTCATGAGATTGTCTCGTACTAGTCTTAAAACATCTATTATTATCCAATAACAATTTTGGACAACTACTACTTATTGAATTCTATTGACTTTTACTACGAATTTCTATACAATGGCTAATCAATATAAATCCAAAATCAACTATTGCATTCATAGTGTATTTTGTTCGTCTCTCTCTATTTTGAACTTCACAAAATGTAATCTCTCTCTCTCTCTCTCTCTCTCTCTCTCTCTCTCTCTCTCTCTCTCTATATATATATATATATATATATATATATATATATACACACACACATCAAATTTAACATTAACATGTCATCTATCTAAAATTTGTATTACATTCAAATTCCTCAAGTCAAAATCGATTCGATGTGTCATACAATGTCCTAGTCCTTGTGTCCGTGTCATATATGTAGGCATATGTAATTTTAATTTAATTTTTTTTTTCTTCCAGGAATTAACTTCATAAAAATTTAGGAATAAAATTCCTAATTCAAAATTAGGTCAAAATCTAGAAATGAAATTTGAAAGAAGAAGGGAGGACTTGCCTTGCTTGTAGATGACCTAGGTTTTCTCTTCCAATAACTCCCAAATTCACCACCCTAATTACAACAACAAAATTATGCACTAGAAATTGACCTAGATCTAAAATCTTAGAAGGAAAATTGGGGAAAGATGAGTTATACCAAAATTTGGAAGAAAGGAAGAAGGGGGATGACCGGAGGAGGGGTCGTGGCCGGCGGCGGGCGCGCGGGTGGCCGACGGCGGGCGTGCGTGCGGCGGACGCGGGCGCCGGCGATGGACCGCAACCGCAGCAGCAGCGATGGCAGCACTAGTAGTAGGAGGAGAGAGAAGGTGGGGGAAGAGACCGAGGGACAGAGGGATGAAGAGAGAGGCTGGAGCCTCCTTCTCCTTCTTTATATAAATCCCTCTCTTTCTCTCCTTTTTTTTTTTTCAGAAAATTTACTACAACGAAAATATATTTGAATAAATTATTTAGAATAAAACAAGTTTAACAAAAGGGTCCGACTATTGACACCCCACCCATTTCTAAGTACACCAAAAAAAAAAAAAAACCGTAAAAGTCCTATTCTACCCCCCATTGCTGAGTACACCCCACTCTCCTCCCTCCCCCCTCCTCCTCCTCCCCGCCGCCTCTCCTCCTCCTCCGACCAGTTCCCTCCTCAGACGACGACGACCCTCCCCAGTCCCCCTCCTCCTCCCCGCCGCCTCTCCTCCCCCTCCGCTGCATCTCCTCCGACCCCCCCCCCCTCATCCCGACCCGCCGCCGCCTCCTCCTCCTCCTCCTCCGACCCTCCCCGCCCCGGCTCCTCCTCCTCCGTTCGACCAGCAGGGCCGGCCCTGTCGACCAGTACAGGTCGAACCTACCGCGTCCAAATTTTTTTTTTTTTTTTTTTTGGGTCGCGGTCGTCGGGGATCGGAGAGGGGGTCGGAGGAGGAGGAGGCGGGTCGGGATGAGGGGGGGGTCGGAGGAGGAGGAGGTGGGTCCCGGGGGGGGGAGGGTCGGAGGAGGAGGAGGAGGAGGAGGAGGCGGCGGGTCGGGATGAGGGGGGGTCGGAGGAGATGCGGCGGAGGGGGAGGAGAGGCGGCGGGGAGGAGGAGGGGGACTGGGGAGGGTCGTCGTCGGAGGAGGAGGGAACTGGTCGGAGGAGGAGGAGGAGAGGCGGCGGGGAGGAGGAGGAGGGGGGAGGGAGGAGAGTGGGGTGTACTCAGCAATGGGGGGTAGAATAGGACTTTTACGTTTTTTTTTTTTTTTTTGTGTACTTAGAAATGGGTGGGGTGTCAATAGTCGGACCCTTAACAAAATTAGGAGGAACGAAACGTTCCGCCATCTTTGATGGCAGAAAGTGGACAACCAGAATTCAGCCAACCTCGAAGAGGTTAAGTATTAACTCAACATGCTTTCCGGAGGTGGGGTTGAAATATGAATAATGAATATACTCCCAAGTGACGTTCACTAGCTGCTGTCAAATAATTTCAATTTGTCCACATGAGGCAATTAATTTTTATTGATGATATGCCCTTGCTTTAGGAGTCATGCGATCTCCATCTAAACAAGAATCAATGACCATGCAAACTAGTGGACACCCAGATAAACATCAATATATTGAAGTTAACTATTTCTCTTTATCCCTTCCAATTTAGCCATGTTAGTTTGAAGGTTAGAGATGTGGTCATGTGATCACCACAAAAGTAAAATGAGATTACATTCTTCCTTATCCATCTTTCTGCACTAGCCACTTTCCAGCCAACCTACTTGGCAGAATTATCATCCATCCGCTTTTCCGCCAACCAAGTTGGCGGAATTCTCGCCATGTTCACTTTCCGCCATCTACGTTGGCGGAACGTTTCGGACCTCCTAATTTTTTTTAATCTTGTTTCGTTTTGAGTAATTATTTAAATATATTTTCATTTTAGTAAATTTTCTGTTTTTTTTTAAATCAAAGCTTATCCCAAACATCATTATGATGTCTTTAGGGTGAAAATACAATTACACCCTCACCTTAACATGCACCATGCCACAGGTTGGGGTGAGGTGTCATGAAAGTTTGTAAAATTACAAAAAAAAATTGGGGACCTTATTGTAAAATGATTTTTTTCATAAATAATAATAATAATAATAATAATAATAATAATAATAATAATAATAATAATAACAATAATAATAATAATAATAATAATAGTAAAAATAATAATAATTGATATATGTATAGTTAATAATTTTAAGAAAACCATTATTGAATATTTAAAAAAAAATTAATTCCATAAATCCGGTGATGTTCGATACTGAATTCCGTATTACGTGATGCGGCTCTAACACATCCCCATCAGACTGTCAACGCTAGAGAAAAAGGAGGGTTGCCGGAGAAGGGGGGGAGAAAGGGGAGAGTAGTTTTGTCAATTTTTTCCAGCTAATACTCTTAGGACAAAAATGGGAGAAGAGTATTAAGTTGATGAAGTTGAGGGTATTAAGTACTAGTGCAACTAAGGACCATTCTTATTAAACACATTTACTCAACCACTTAAGCTTCGGCTTACCTGTGATATATACTTAGTAGCTCTTATTATTTATGTAAGCCCGGGCTGCAGCTCGGGAGAGCCCTGCTTATGCTCCGCCCTTGAGTGCAACTCGGACGGGTTGGGCCAGGCTTGAGGTCAACCCGAGCTCAACTTGATGAATCATAAGCCTAGCTCGAGCCCAAGTCCAACCCGACCTCGGGTTCAACATATGAAGCCCAAGACAAAGCCCGGAGGATCGGGTTAGGCTCGGGTTGAGTCGCATTTATCGGGCTCTAATATAATATTTAAAATAATTTTAAACATAAGTAATATTAAACACATAATTAAATAGCAATCAAGCCTTGATCATTACAAAAAACAAAGTGAAATAATATGTAGGATAAGGAGTTGAAACGTTTGGGTGGAGAACTTTAGTATTATATTTTTTTTTAGTATTATATATATATATATATATATATATATATATATATATATATATATATATATATATATATATATATATATATATATAATTATATATAAAATTATATATATATATATATATATATATATATATATATATATATATATATATATATATATATATAATATATATATATATATATATATATATATATATATATGAAGAAAATGGTACTTCATTGATATGTAAGAGAAAAAAATATTTACAATGACTCTCAACCTCAGCTAATATTACCCCTACTCAATGTATGGTTCAGCCTACCATACATTGAATGTCACTATTTATATTGTGTATGATTCCTGTAACAGACATCATCTGCTTGCCGAAAATTCTTCGGTTTTGCTCTCGCCATACGTGCCACACTGCTGCCAGGAGTCTAATTCGTATTTGTCGAAATATGGTGGCCCCCTTGTTTACCATCGCTTGTACTTCTTCAATGGTTTCTTGCAAACCCCCTCGACTCATATTGTTCAATTGCAATTGGACTCGCATCTGCCTCCATATGTAGCTGGTGATATTACATTTGAAGAACAAGTGGTCCCTGGTTTCGATCTCAGTACCACATAAAACGCAGAGGCTGTCTGGAACCTGTATATGAAATTTTATGAGCCTCTCCTTGGTGAGCAAGCGATCCTTGATTGCTTTGTACATGCAAAGTTTCATTTTAGAAGTTGCTCCTTTAGTCCATACTATATTGGTCCAATCAACTGTTGGTGCCGTTCGCCTTTGTTGTTCAAACTCAAGTTTGTGTACGAACTTGCCTAGGGGCGCACCCTCCCATTCCCATCCGTCAGCAGTCCCGTCCTTCTCAATATGGATCTTATTTATCTCTTCTTGGAACCATTGCTTGATGAACCTATCTGTGATATTCCATTCACCATTAGTAATGTATTTGCTAACCTTGTCCATGTTGCCGAGAATCTCGAACGTCGGCCAGCCTAGTCTTTCTATCAAGCTTTCCTTGTTGAACCATGGGTCCGCCCATATCTTTGTGTCCTGGTCGGTGCAAATGATCTGTTTCAGCCGCTGCTTCAGGGTTGGCCGCTGCTTCAGAATGAGTTTGAAAGCAACCGACGCGTTGTTATCAGCCTTCATCACCCAAAAATTCCTCTCTTTATCATATCTATTAGCAGTCCACAGCGCCCATAAGGATCTGCCCTCCAAGTACCTCCATGCAAGCTTTAGCATGGCGACGTCGCGGAGTGTCCGTATTGATCTCATGCCGATTCCTCCCTCCTCCTTTCTTTGGCAAAGCTCCTCCCAAGTGATAGTGTGCAGTCCGCCCCTCCAAACAAAGTTAGCACATAATTTTTCTATTTTTTGTATAGTCTGTATTGGTATGATAATGGCTTGCATCCAGTACGCAGTGATCGCCAGTATTGTTGATTGAACCAGTTCGATTCGGCCTCCAAAAGAAAGTAACTGCGACTGCCATCCTTCCAGCCTGCTTTGGACGTATTGGACCAGGCCATTGCAATCACTATCGGTAGCATAGTTCACTGTAAGCGGGACTCCGAGATATCGGACTGGTAATTGTCCCTTTTCTATTCCCAAGCAGTTTGTCCAGTATTCTTGCTGCGGGCAATCCTTACTGAAGTATATTTGTGATTTGTTCCTGTTGAGAGCCAGTCCAGTATCCTGGCCAAACTTCGCGAGAACCCGACCAAGATTCTCAATTCCTGTCTCTGTCGGCTCCATGAAGACTAATAAGTCATCCGCATAGATGAGGTGTGTGACAATTTGCGAGATTCGACGATACAATGGACTTATTTGTTTCTTGTGTACGGCCAAGTCCAACAGATAGGTAAAGTGCTCCATCACTATAGTGAACAGGTATGGTGAAAGTGGATCACCCTGCCGGATGCCTTTGTTGCTCCCAAAAAATCCGTGAGGTTGCCCATTTATAATAATAGAGAACGTAGGCGTGGATATGCATTCTTCAATTCGGTCCACCCACCAGTTGTCGAACCCCATCCTCTGTATGATCTCGCAAACAAATTTCCTGTTTACCATATCATATGCTTTGCGGAGATCGAGTTTTAGGCACCCTTTCTTTCCATCCGGCTTGTTGAACTCTCGTACTAACTCGTGAGCGAGTAGGCAATTTTACACAATAGATCTTCTTTTAATGAATGTTGTCTGATTGGAAGAGATGAGTTCTGTCATGATGTCCTTCATCCTACTACACATCACCTGCGTAATAATTTTATATATGAAGTTGCAACACGCAATAGGCCGAAAATCCCCCAGCTCGATAGCTCCTTCCTTCTTGGGAATTAAGGTAAGGAAAGTATGATTCATTTCCTTCAGCAGTCGTCCAGTTAGGAAGAAATCGTGTACCACTTGATAGATGAGCCCCTTCATTTGTCCCCAGTGTTTCTTGTAGAATTTAGCATTGAAACCATCTGGGCCGGGGGCTTTGGAAGGATCGGCCGTCATAATGATACTTTCTATTTCCTCCATAGTCACCTGCTTCCTTAGTATTCTATTTCCTTCTTCTGTCACCGTTCGTTTGGGGGTAAGATCGGGGAAGTCCTCTATATATTCTTCTTGGTTATAAAGATTATAATAGAAGTGAATAGCTTCCTGTTGCATTTGAGCTTTATCTCTGACTTCCTTTTCTTCACTGTTGATGAGTGCAGTCATAGCATTGTTGTGTTGGCGAGCCCTAATGGTAGCATAGAAAATTTTTGAGCACCGGTCGCCATCTTTAAGCCACATACACTTAGCTCTTTGTTGGAGGTGAGCCTCTTCCTGTTGTCGCAGTCTTCTAACCTGTTCTTGCATGCGGCCTTCCTCGGCTATTAGATCAGCGGCATTGGGATTTACCTAAATTTTGTCTTGGATATCCTGAAGCATTCGCTCTTTATCAGCCAGTATAGGCCGCGACCTCACTTTGTCCCACTCCCGTATGGCCCTTTTTATACGTTTAAGCTTCTGGGTCAGGACGAATTAGGGGCTGCCGCTAATCTGAGTGGCAATAGCTCTGTCGACCGTTTCATTGTAACCCTCCATCTCTGGCCATGTGTTGCAGTATCGGAACGGACGCCTCTTGATATTAGTCGTTCCTTCCAGATTTATAAGGATGGGGGTATGGTCGCTAGTGCCGCTATGTAGGCCTTCCGCGAGGATCAGGGGAAACATATCTAGCCACTTTGTATTATATATTGCTCGATCTAATTGGCAGGCTACCCATCTTGTTGCTGATCGGTTGTTCCAAGACCAAATGTGGCCCTTTCTGTTGACACACCTCAAACCCGAACCCAAAAGACAATTCTGAAAATCCGCGAGGATGGATTCAGGTACTGGTCGGCCCCCTATCTTCTCCGTTTTTCTTAGGATAGCATTGAAGTCGTCGCATAGTAAAAGAGGAGTGTCATCCCCTATCATTGTCGCAGTGCAAACAATATCTCCCCATAGCTTGAACCTTCTTCGTCTATCATTTTGTCCATAGACCGCTCCCATGATAACATTAAGCCCACCTTTGTTAGTGAAATTAATAACTATCAATTGGTCGGTTAGAAGTATTACCTGGCCTGACCATATACGCGTATCCCATTGGAACCAAATACGAGCCATCTCACAATGTTGTAAATTGTGGATAGATTCCCAGTTGTGTGGTGTCCGCTGTTGGAGTCAGGCTTATGACTTAATCTTGCTCTCAATTATGGCAACTATAGAACATTTGTTTCTTCTGATGACACTTTGTATCTCCTTCCACCGGCCAATAGAATTGGCCCCCCTGACGTTCCATGTGAGGAACGTCATCTAGAACCTTGGTTGTCCGTCCTTGTGATGCTCTGGCTAACTCCTGGACGATGGGAGGCTGTTATGTTCACTTCTGGTCTACTGGTACTCGCATGTCTTTGTAGCAAAGTCCATTGCGGGTTTTCAGCAGTGAGTGCTTGTGTTTGAGTAGGGCCATCTGGGTTATTACTCATGTACATAGGTTCTTCCTGTGGCTGCATGTTGTGGTCATCCCGATTATGGTGAGTCTTGGTAACCTTCGCATCTCTATGATCTCTTTTGTCCTCCCTCCCCTGCATGATTTGTTCTGAGTCATTATGTTGACTGCTTGTGCCCACGTCTGTTCCTTGAAACAGTACTAGAGCAGCCTCATCATTCCCTTCCCTTAATTGGGTATGCTCCGGCTCCGACCTCTTCCCTAGCATAGATGGTGCTGTTGCTATTTCCTCTTGCATTGTGGTGTTGTCCGCCTTCTCCGGAGGATCTTCCATGTTCTCCTCCTGGACATTATTAGCTTGGCTTTATTCTACTCCTTGCTGCTTCCCATCGTTCTCTTCATGTTGTGATGTATTGGTCTCTACTCCTCATTTAACTTCTTCTGTGTCATAGCAGTAGGTTTTCACATGGCCGAACCACTGGCACTTCGTACAAGAGGGGGGTACCCATTCATATTCGACATTTTGAGTAATCTATTCCCCGTTCGGAAGGACGAGATCTATATTCCGTGGAAGTTCTCCTCCTGCTTCAACCTCGACAAATACACGGGCGTACGATAACCTCTGTCGTCTGGCCGTGAGTAGATCTGTTCGAATAGGTTTGCCAATCATGCTTGCTAATTTCATAATTGAAGGGTTGCTCCATAGTTGCGGTGACAGCCATGGTAGGCGGATCCATATCGGAACTGCCGTTAGTCGGTCCTTTTCGAAGCTCGATGTAGGATTCCATCTCTTGAGCACCATTAATCGCCCGTCGAAGGTCCACGGACTCCCTCTAATATTTGCTCAAGATCCTCTAGTAATGAGAATTTGACAAAATAGAATCCGTTCTTGCGGGAGAATATATCCATGTCTCCTTTTGGTCGCCAAACTCTGGTCGCGAATGCCCTCAACTGGCCATAGAATGGTTTGTTGCCCATCACATATAGAATAAGTGTATGCTTCCAATATTCTGTAGTTTTCTGTATATCATCTGACGTGATTTTTGCTACTCGCCTTCCGTTGATAACACTCGGCTCAATATATTGTAGTTCGACTTCCTCTTGTACCACCGCAGGTTTACAGATATCTGCCCAGGATACTGGCTTCGGCATCGGTCGTGGCTCGTGTTGTGTGTTTCCTCCTTGATTTGAAGAATTTTGTTTGTTCCCACCTTGCCTGGGTAAGTTTTGCCCGCTCCCACCAAGGTTAGATTGGTTCTGACCTTTTCCTCCATAGCCGGTTATTCCTCCTCTGGGACTACCATTGAGAGCAGCCCGACGCGTGCCTTCCTTTGGAGCACTCCTTCTGCCCTCTGCTTGCTGGTGCGGCATGATGTTTGTGGTTATATTAGCCCCGTGGACGCTCTGGTCTCGCTGGGATCCCCCGTGTCTACCCATCCGTTCCCATGGTTGTCCGCTCCTTCCGTCTTGTCTGCCTCCCCTTCCTGTGTGGTATCTCATCATAGCTGGCCCCGGCTTCCTCCTCCGATCGACCGTCGTCCACCCCCCGTTGGAGTCAATAACCCAGTTATCTTCGGCATCCTGCGGTGGTTCTTCCTGACTTTGAGTCGGCTTCGTCGGCGGCTCTTCCGTTCCATCAGCAAGATGAAACCCTAGCACCGCGTCTCCCATGTTTATATATATATATATAAATATATATATATATATATATATATATCTAGCCTAGTGGTAGTGGTGAGGCATGTGGCCCAAGAGATCAGGAGATCGATTCCTGGAGGGAGCGTTCATAATTACCTATTTTCAATAAATATATATAAATATATATATATATATATATATATATATATATATATATATATATATATATATATATATATATATATATAGGGTCGTTCTACAATACATCCCCTGGAAAAGGATGTATCGATACATCCGAAATACGGACCATTGGATGTTGATCCATTGGTTCGGATTGAATAATAGAGTAGAAACATCATTTAATGCTGATTTAGACTTTTGACCTGTTGGTAACTTGCTTTAGCAGGTCATTCTTCACTTTAATTTTTTCAATGAACACCCTAAATTAACTCATGTTTACTCTCTCTTTCGTCTATCCAATTTAATCTGAACCATATTTTTTTTTGGTTACAGGCCGTGGTGGTGGTGGTGGTGTTGGTGATGGTGGTGGAAAGAGAAACGGAGATAAAGAAGGAAATAACAATCGGTCCGGATCGCGTCGAACGTCGTCGAGGCCTCCTAGAACAACGAGGAGTACCAGCTGTGCCGAGAAGAATAGGTCCGGTTCGCGTCGAACGTCGTCGAGACCTCCTCGAACAAGGAGAAGTACCAGCGGCACCGCTCTAAATTTACTGTCCATGCCATTGTCAAAAATTTTATTTTTCATCTAACAATTTAATATTTTGTTAATAAAGCTACATGTCATGGTAGTGGTGGTGAACTGAGGAAACCTGCTTCTGAGGTCGGGCGGATCATCTGCTCACATATTTTTTAAAAAAAATATGTATTGATCGGACGAAATATTTTTTTACTTTTCTAATGATAATATTTTCGAAGAGAATATTTTTTGGACGGAGAATGGCCATTCTCTTTGCTTTTAACACGTAGAATGGCCATTCTCAAGGAGAATGGCCATTCTCCGTTCCTTTAACATGGAGAATGGCCATTCTCCGTTCTTTTAAAACGGAGAATGGCCATTCTCCGTTCTTTTAACACGGAGAATGGACACTCTCTGTGCTTTTAACAAAGTATGGCACATTTAGAACTGGAAATGTTCAAGTATCTCATATTTTTTTACCAAATATTTACAGTATTTTTAATATCATTTACCAAAGTATATTCATTTAATATTAAATCATGTTCAAGAAAATCTGAATATCATTTTTCATCCAACATTCCCTTCAATCAAAATTCTAAGTATTGCATCCATCAGAATGATAACACTTGCACGATCGTCCTTCACCGAGTCAGAGTACCCCCGAGTTATCGCACATCTATCTTTGATACGCCTCAATACTATCGATGATATGCGTAACCTGACGATCTTCATCCGCAACGAATTCGGAGTCGTACGACTGATGCTATCGTCCGACTGGATAATCTCCTCGACATTCAAATCCAAGTTCGATCATCATCCCTCGAATCATTCACAACCTCAACTTTTTCCTCAAACCCAAATTCGCGTATTATTCATCCGTCTAAGTCATCGACCAATATATTTCCTCAATTCGCATCGTCCCTTTGCTAACTCAAATTATCGAGCAACATTCGATCCAATCCTTAGAGTCATTTACGTAACTTCACAATTCAACTTTTTCATGCACGCTATCTTTCCATCGTGCTAACTTTCTCTATACGATTTCACCTATCGATTCCCTTTATCAAGTCATCCGTTAGCTACACCTTAACTTTTTCCTCGATTCGATTTCATCTGCTCGATCATTCTCGTATTTCATACTTCGCACAATCCTCAATCCCGTACACGTTCCGTACGCGTCAATTTCTAGGCCGTTCGAATCAACTTATCAAACTTTAAGACAACAACTCACTCCATCGTACACGATCTAAGGCTTTGCATATGTGCGACGCTTACTGACAGATTCATCGACACCCCACATCCTCAATCGATCGATCGACATTCCTGAGACTATCGTATACACCACTCAGGAATGAAGTCATTCAACAAATCCTCAAAACTATCATTCGAATCAAAATCCACTTCTTCAAATTTTTCGTTCGAACCATTCCTCAATTTCCAAGCACGCTCATCTATATCGCACCGACGTTATCGTCGCTTGATAGCACCCCTATCGATAGTCCTCTTATTTACTCAATTGAGTCCAACTCATTTCGTACTCGAAACATTACAAATCCCGCACTCGACTCTTCTAAGGTCGACGCAATCCTTGGTGTATATGCCCAGCCCGCTTAGCCAATCGTGCTTACGCGAACCATCTTTTGTTTTTATCAAAAACTGTTCTCCTATATTTTTTGCAAAATAGTTAGACTTATTGTATGGACATCCCGTGGGACAATTGAGAGAGAGCGCACTAACAATATCAACTTGCGAAAGCAACAGAGTTTGCGGAAACAACGAGTTAAAGAATTCAATTGATAGTCCAAGGACGTAAAGCCGTGCTCTGATACCATTATGTCACGCCCCGCTCCCGTAGGAGCGATCGTCCTTGCTAAGGCGTGATGCCGCACGAGGCTAGATTGCGCTCGTGCAAGGCGGGTTCCATAATGGCCGATTTCAGCGGCTGCGACGGGATCGTCGCACAGAAGTCCCATGCAGAGACATTGAAGAATAGCAGCAGAAATTAGAACAAAATACAAGTCATTTCAAAACACTCTTTTATTGATATTGGAACGAAGATTACAATGGGGCGCAAAGCCAAGATTACAATCACTCAAGCTCACTCTTCTCACATATTACAAGTTCACTCAGCTCTCTTTCATCTCTCAATACATGTCTCGAACCAGCGGATGCTTCGGAGGGCGACGTCCATACAATATGTCCCGTATAAGTCTTGACTCCATGCGGCCGCACGCTTCGAATCGCCAAGGAACTCCGTACCTCGACGCATCCAAGCGAGCTCCACGCCACGAGCTTCTACCTGTGCCTGCACATGTAAACTATGTGGGTGTCAGTACTCAACTGTACTGGTGGAATGAGCTCCTCGCCCACCCATACAAAACCAACACGTTTGATTTACTTTGTGCAATATAGTCCCTTCTTATCAATTGTCTTTCTACTCTTGCCTTAGGATCAGTTTTATGACGGACGCCTTGGCATACTTGTGTGTCTCTAGACCATCCCGTGCCGTGCGTTAACAATGTTAACTCATGCTTTGCCTCTAGACCCTCTCTCATGCCAACAACATTAACCTATCAAGTCGTGTTTGCCTTACGGCCATAATCAGGGACACAACTACACGATAAAACCCAATTCCATTTCCATGTGACCGTGCTACCAATCCATCGTGCCGTGCCTCGCACTTCGGGGAGACTAAACCACATTGCCGCCTCGCGGCCCTTGCTACTTTGGTGACCAACTGACCCAATCGACTTGTGAACTTAGTTTCGTTCAATCGACTTTGCCTTACGGCAGTTTTCTGACTTACACTCCACGACTCAAACCAACTTGTGTTATGACAGCGCAGCCGTGCCTCATATTCGAGGTTGTGTCCAGCAACTCGACGTAACTTCACCCAACTTGCCCTACGGCCCTTCTCGACTTAACTCACAACAGCTCAAGTCTAACTCATGCAACTCTATGCCAACGACTTAACACTTGACGCCACATATCGTGCCGAAGCACGCCACCTTCATTGTAGCCAAATCTTAGGCCCAGTTATCGTGTCTTCTAACTGCATACACATTCAACTCAATTCAGTCCAAAGGCACACACGCGGATTGTCGCCCGTGCCGACACATCTATATGAATGGTCACTGGCATTAACTAGCCATCGTGGACATAGCCTGGCATTCGGGACCCTTGTACCGCAGGTAGCGATCCCCGATGCAAGTCCCCGAGCTACCGATTGCCTATTATCCAGCTCGGCTATACCCTGTTTCCTACTAGGCCGAGTCGGTCCCTTGGCCCTGGGTTGCCGTTCGAAAAAACATCGCCCTTATCGACAAGTTGTCCATGACCACGCACCTACGCTAACTTCTAGACTTAACGTAATTGCATGGTCTCATCATCATCCTTTAGTTCCTTAGCTTTACTTCTTCCACTTTTTACACTTCTTTTGCAGAGCCCAAACCAGGGTTGCCTCGGTGACTGAACCACAGTCCCGACATATTTCCTCTCGGCGACTAACCTTCGCTTAGACTTAACATTCTTTGAACTCAGGGAACGGCTACTGCATAGCCTTCCAACTTAACTTGAACATAACGTGTTTCTTTAAGTATCGACCGACCGTGGCTAACTTTCCACTGAACCAACCGTGGCTCGTGCCTTAAACCGACTCGTTTTCTACGCAATGCTATCGCCCAAGTCATACCTCATATGACGGGCCTTGGGATCGTGGGACTATTTAACTTGACAACCGCAGAATGAGCGGGACAGCACTTGGAATGACTTAGGTCGACCGGCATAACTTTGCCTAACTTACTCAAGCCTACAACTTAACCCGATGGACGAGCAAAGGCTATGCCAAGCCTTACGTTACGGAAGTGTGCATGCTTTATCGAGCATTTATGCGGACGACGTCTATGACTTAGGCTAATTCACAGTTTTGTGTCGAAGACCAGCTTTCCTTCTCCCAAGCCACGGGACGAAGGACCGAGTGTCATTTTCAAAGCACGCCGTGTACCAACTCTAAGCCGACCGTTGGACCTTTCCATATTCTATCTCAATTCGACCCGTCGGGATTACTCCCTTTAGCTATGTGGATTTATCTCTTTTATTATTAAGCCTACTTGTGCAAGTTAAAAACATGTATTTTATTATGTGAAGGCAAAGATGAGGTAAGTTTACCGAAACTACCCCACCTGAGCGAGCGGTCGCCTTGACCGAGCAATGTCTTCGAGCTAGCCGTTGCAAGGCTAAGTTCGATCGTCGTCGACGTTTCGATTCTTTCGATTGACTGAGCGGGACGGGGCACTACATCTTCTTCAGCGGCATTACTTCTGGTCCTACCAATCAGCCGGTTAAGGAGCTCAGTGAGTACCCCCGCAACAAGAGGATCAAGCTCAGCACTCAGGAGCAGCTTCCCGAGTCATGCTTTTCGGAGGTCCAGAACCCCCAGTGCAGCCAGCCCAGCCTGCAAGGCAGGATGATGAAGTCTTGGTTGGACTCATCAGGGAGTTGCTTGCATCACAGGATCGTCGAGGTGATGCATTGCACCAGACAATACAAGATGCTTTGAACAGAGGTGGTCATCAAGTTAACAGTGCGGCCAACACCTTCAAGCGCTTGAACCATCCCTTCTTCGATGGCAGCAAAGATGCTATTACCGCAGACGCTTGGCTGCAGGATACTGAGGTTACTCTAGAAGCAGCCAGGACTCCAGAAGACGAGAAGGTGCGTGGTGTGCCTACAGTTATTGGATCTGGCCCGCAGCTGGTGGGCGGCGCAGGTCGTTGGATTAGTGGCACCTATTGCCTGGACAGTATTCCGTAAGAGATTTCGGACCAACTACTTTGACTCTGTAGCTCGGTATGATCTACAGACGAGGTTCACTAACTTGAAGCAGATGGACAGGACGGTCGATGGATATGCGGCCGAGTTTTCTAGACTTAGTCGGTTTGCTCCCACCTTGGTGGCGACCGAGTTCTACAGAGCTCAGCGGTTCCAGCAGGGACTCCACCTGGAGATTTTACTGGCAGTAGAGCAGTTTGAGCATCAGACTTTCGATGCAGTATTGAGAGCAGCTAGGAGACATGAGTATACCTCCCAGAGGATTGTGGACCGGACCGGAAGTCGAAAGCGGTCTCACGGCCAGATGAACCAGTCTTCAGCACTGTAATGCCCCGCTGCGCATGACGTATTACGCTGAAGCGTTGACTCAACGAGTCGCATTGACCGAATGAAATGTATCGATGTGAATCGATACGAGAGTTACGTTGTCCCGAGCAACTCATCGAACTAATTCGATACGAAGAGTTGCCCTGCCTTATCCGAAAGAATGCATCGAGTGAATCGATGCGAAGCGCCGCGTTGCCCCGAAGGATGAGTGCGTTGAATCGGCTCGAATATTCTAAGAAATTGAATCGACCAAGGTGCAAGTCTGAATCGATGCAAGTATTGATTTAGTTGGTTTCATGTCCAGGCTATACGTTTACGCTAAAATGTTAGAGGTCGATCTTTTGCCTTATTCAGTAAGGGGTCCGCGAAACCAAATCGATGCCTTGTGATGGGCTGAGACTTGGGCACGGTAAGCCAAATCGGACGTATAATTCAATGAAGCACGAAGTGCTCGAATGGCTAAGTCAGGAGAGTGGCCGTGCAACGAAGTTATGGAATCGAGCCACATTGGCTCGACAAAACGATAAGACGAATCGACTCAAGGTGGGAGGATTGACTCTTCTTTTTACTCCTTCATGCGATAAGTCAAAATATATCATTGTATGCTAAGTTAACCTATCGACGCCATGGGCGTGGTCCGATCGGAAGATAAATCCTAGTGTGAGTCGAACACTAGTTAGACAATTGAAATGAAACGTGCATCATATACACGAGTCGCTATGGAACATTGGATATCGCAAAAGCGAGCGCCTTGGTGCGTAAGCCGCAAGAATATGGGATAACTGTACTCGGTGAGTGCCTTAGTGCACGAGTCATTCTGTGCCTTCGTGCACGAGTTAGAAAGGCTAGAACCTTGAAAGACAACAGGCAAGCGCCCTAGCGCGCACGCCCCAGACATTGAATACTAAGGCATAGAACATCGAAATACGGTCGAAACGTGCCTACGTGCACGAGATCATACAAGATGGCTTCGTTGCGAAAGAATACAGTTGTGGCATGAATGTGACGGAACTGTCGGACGTGGCATATTGCCCCGAAAGGTGTTCGAGACCTTCGGGTCGTTCGGTTGAGGAACATTGAGTTGAGGCATAATGCCATTGAACATTGAAACGAAGTACGAAACGTAAGAACATAGAAAGTTAACGGAAGAAACGGGAGATGATAAAGTCTGAGTCTCGGACTCAAGACTATGCTTGGTTGTTTGAATAATAAGGGCATTGCATGATCGAATAGGATGGACTTGAGATTAAATGTGATAGTAACTCGTGCACGAGTGTTTCCCCCAAATGGTTAAATGTCGGAGTGCTCCGGAACCGCTTGGCCTAGGAGGGAAATGAATAATCTTTGATAGGCGCACATCCTTAAGACGAGTAGCACTCGCTTATAGATGGAAAAAGCCGCAAATGATGGTATGCAGCAGAAACATTTCGGTTGTTGGGACTGCAGCCCACTCGTTAAACGCCGGGCTACCCGACCAAATTCGAGAAAAGAAGGAGAGAAAAGAAAGTAAGGAACACCTTTAGTCCATTCCGGTACGGATACGCCAACGGCCTTCATATAGCTAAGGAACGATGGGTTGAAAGTGTAGGCACGTATGTGTCCCATACACATAGATCATGCTAAGAGATGTACTTATAACATGACAGGGAAGGAACGGGACGTATTCACCTTGCGTCAGTGCAAGGGACGCAAGGGCGAGTGCGTCAACTTGGTAAGTCGCACCACGAATCAAACACGAGATTACTTATCTGCTTGCCTATTTCAATTTGAATAACATGCTTGATATGATAACATGCTTTACGCTTTCGAATATGCCATGAAATCGACCCTAAGGAGAACATAGCAAGATCATAAGCTAAGTTGCATGATTCAACATAAATACAAAAATGTTGGTTTGGAAAGAAGTTCTTTGCATCAGTACATGCGAGGACGAACGTACTGATCCCCCATCAGCTTGATACAGGGTACAGGGAATGGATGGCTCGCGGCGAAGCTTTGCTTGAACACGTTGAGGCTTAGAATGCTGAAGCGTATTGAAGCGTACGATCGCATTGACGCTCGAACTATGCAACAGGATTGATGCGGCCGAGATATAGAAGGCATGATGTATGGAACGGTAAAATCCTTTATGGGCAAGAGAGAACCTGAGTGTTGTAGCCAATCTGGTATATATTGTTAGGCTATCGAAAGCCTTTGTAATCTCAGTTTCGGATATCAATAAAGAGAATTGTTTCGTATACTCTATTTTCCTTTCGTTGTTAATATCGAATTAAAAGATAACCTTTTGAGAACTTGTCATCTTGTCTTGTACGAACGCAACTCTAGGCTCGTACGGTATCACGCCCCCTGCGAGGACGATGATTCGGGTGATTCCAGGTTGGGGCGTGACAAGCACCAGCCCCGGCAGCTAGGGCTTTGACTATTGGAGCTCCGAGGCGGGCAGCTTCCGTTACGTCGATTCAGCATTCGACCCCAACATTTCCCCAGCAGCAGAAGCAGAAGCAGTCTTCCGTAATGGGTTACACTCATTGTGGGAAGCCAGGGCACGTAGTATCGGAATATCGCAGAGCACAGGGTTTGTGCTTGGTTTGCGGGGCACCGGGCCACACGGTTGGAAACTGCCCGAATAGGGGGAGTTCATCTTCTTCAATCTTTTCTAGTCCCTCGATTAGGGGACCAGTCCCAGTATCAGTCCAGCTGTAGCAGCAGCACCCATTCCCGAGGTCCTTGATGCCTCAGGCCCAAGCATTTCAGCAGCAGAACCCCCAGCCGTATGCACAAGTCCAAGCTCAGACCCAGAACTGCCAGAGAGGTTTCCAGCAGAGGGGACCAGCACCCAGAGGGCAAGGTCAGGCTATGGCTTTGACCGTGGAGGAAGAGTTAGCTTCAGGTGAGGTGGTGGCAGGTATCATTCTTGTCAACTCTTTTCCAGCATCAGTATTATTTGATTCGGGTGCATCGCATTCATTTATGTCTGTACGATTCGCGACACGGATATGACTGGAGCCCGAGTCATTATCAGTAAGGCTTAATATACTTACTGGTAACGGACTTGTGGGAGTAGATAGAGTATTTTTCTCGTGTCGAATCGTAGTTAGCGGTAGAGAGTTTTCCGTCAGGTTGATAGAATTTCCGATGGCCGACTATGACGTGGTCTTAGGTATGGATTGGTTGAGGACCAGTATGCTACAATAGATTGCCATATTGGCAAGATTATTTTTAGTATTCCTGGTGAGCCAGAGTTTTTATTTTTCTGAGGCGGAGTAGAACCTTCTCCCCCAGTGTTGCGGATGGCAGTAGAAGCAGCAGTTCAGTTTCCTAGAGTTGTAGAAGATTTTCTTGATATTTTCCCCGAGGAGCTCCCAGGTATGCCACCAGAGAGAGAGATCGAGTTCACCATAGACTTGATCCCCAAAATTGCACCAGTGTCAGAGAGAGTCTACCGGATGGCACCGTCAGAATTGGAGATCTTGTATAAGATGATTGAAGAACTCAGGACCAAGGGATTCATCCGTGCTAGTGGATCGCCTTGGGGAGCCCCGATGCTTCTTGTTAAAAAGAAGGATGGTACGTCCCGATTATGTGTTGACTATCGTACCTTGAACTCAGTGACAATCAAGAACAGATATCCTCTCCCGAGGATAGATGACTTGTTTGATCAACTCAGAGGAGCGGCAGTATTCTCGAAGATTAATTTGTGGTCAGGATACCATCAGATTAGAGTCAGAGAGCAGGACATCCCGAAGACGGCATTTAGATCCAGGTATGGGCATTGGGAGTTTCTTGTTATGCCCTTTGGAGCAACCAATGCGTCGGCTGTATTCATGGACCTCACGAATCGTATCTTCATGCCTTATTTGGATCAGTTCGTGATTGTGTTCATAGACGACATCCTGGTCTGCAGCAAGAATGAAGAGGAGCATGAGCAGCATCTCAGAGTTGTCCTTCAGATTCTCAGAGAGCACCAGTTGTATGCGAAGTTCAGTAAATGCGAGTTCTGGCTCGATCGTATTTCATACTTGGGTCATATCATCACCGGAGGTGGAGTGGAAGTAGATCCCCAGAAGATCGTGGCTATTGAGATGTGGTCGGTACCCAGCACATTTGTAGAAGTTCACAGTTTTCTTGGCTTGGCCGGCTACTACTGGCGATTTATTTCAGACTTTGCTCAGATTTCAGCACCACTGACCCAGTTGATCCGCAAGGATGTACAGTTTGCTTGGACCGCATAATGTCAGGATTCTTTTAAGAAGTTGAAGTGAGATTTGATGACGGTACCCATTCTCACGCTTCCAGATGGGACCGGGGGATTCTCAGTGTATTGTGATGCTTCAGACAGAGGTTTAGGATGTATTTTGATGCAGCATGGGAAGGTAATAGATTATGCGTTACGTTAACTTCGTGATCATAAGAGGAATTATCCAACCTATGACTTGGAGCTGGCAGCAGTAGTGTTTGCACTTAAGTTGTGGAGGCACTACTTGTATGGAGATAGGGTGGAGATTTTTACCGACCACAAGAGCCTGAAGTATATCTTTACTCAGAAGGATCTTAACATGCGTCAGAGGAGATGGCTAGAGCTGCTTGTGGATTATGACATCAACCTGTAGTATCATCCTGGGAAGGCCAACGTCGTTGCAGATGCATTGAGCAGAAGAGCCGAAGTTTATTTTCTAACGGCACAACCAGAGTTATTAGTAGATCTTCAAAAGATGGGTATAGAAGTTGTCCTTCCTACCAATATGGCATTGATGGCCAGCATGTAAGTTCAGTCCAGTATAGTTGAGAGGATCAAGTTAGCTCAGTCATCAGATTCTAAGCTTCAGCGGCTTAGGGCAGAATATGTAGCAGGACGAAGACCAGAATTATGTATCCATGAGGACGATACACTTCGACATGAGAGACGTCTTTGTGTACCTAGTAGTGATATCAGACAGGAGATCATGGCAGAAGCTCACAATTCTCAGTATTCGATTCATCCGGGCGGTACGAAGATGTATCGTGATATCCGGCAGCATTTTTGGTGGAATGGCATGAAGAGAGATAGCCTGCTTTGTCTCCCGATGTTTAGTTTGCCAACAAGTTAAAGCTGAACATCAGAGACCGACTGGACTTTTTCAACCTTTACCGATCCCAGAATAGAAATGGAAGCACATTACCATAGATTTTGTAACTGAATTACCTAGATCCCCAGCTGGGAGAGATGTTATTTGGGTTATAGTTGACAGACTCACCAAGGTAGCACATTTTCTTTCCTTCAGGGTTGGTCAGTCGACAGATCAGCTTGCAGAGATGTACCTCAGGCAGATAGTCAGGTTGCATGGAGTACCAGTCAGTATTGTTTTCGATAGAGATTCAAGATTCACATCGCACTTTTGGCAGAGTCTTCAGAAAAGTTTGGGGACTCGTCTCAAATTCAGTTCAGCTTATCACCCGCAGACAGATGGTCAGTCAGAACACACGATCCAGACTCTTGAAGATATGTTGCAGTCATGTACACTCGACTTCGATGGTTCATAGAAAGATCACCTGCATCTCGTAGAGTTCTCCTATAACAACAGTTTCCAGGTCAGTATCCAGATGGCACCCTTTGAAGCCTTCTACGGCAAAAAGTGCAGATCTCCGTTAGCATGGGACGATATAGGCGAGAGGCAGATGCTTGGTCCAGAGATGATCGATCACACGGACTATTGAGGTAGTCAGGCAAGTCAGAGATCATCTTCGAGTTACGCAAGATCGCCAGTGCCATTGGGCCGATTCTCATCGGCGTCCCCTTAAATTTTCTGTTGGCGACCATGTATTCCTTAGGATCTCGCCTACCGTGGCGTCATTCGTTTCGACGTACGGGGAAAGCTTAGTCCTAGGTATAGGGTCATTCGACATTCTAGAGCGAGTAGGAGATGTGTCCTATCGTCTCGCTCTTTCGCCGTCGTTACGTGAGATGCATGATGTCTTCCATGTATTCCAATTGCGACGGTATATCCTAGATCCGAGTCATGTCTTTGATCATTCAGAATTGGTTGTTGGTACCAACCTTTCGTATGAGGAGAGACCCATATCCATATTAGACCGAAGAGAGAAAATACTCAAGAACAAGACTATCAAGTTAGTCCGTGTTGCTTGGGGTCATCACTCCTTGGGTAAGTCAACGTGGGAGCGTGAGGATGATATCCGCTCGCGATATCCACACCTATTTGACTCATAAGGTATAATGTCTTCCTTATGACTTATGTTTTTAATTCCTTGCTTGCGTGAATGATTGCTTGGTTAACTGCTAGTCGTAGCTTGCTTATGATTAATATAGCTTGCCCCGACATCTCTAGCCTCTTGATTAAATTCTGAGGACAGAATTCTTTTAAGGTGGGTAGAGTTGTCACCTCCGTTTTTTGTTATACGTATTTCCAGTATACGTATACGGAATCCCGACCCGTAGTTAGACTTGTCTTGCTTAGCTTGACCCTGGTTTAATCTTGCCTTGGTTTATTTTGGGTTCATCCTAGTTCGGTTTGGCTTGGCTTGGTATATTTTGTTGGGCTCGGTTGTTAGGATTTGACCCAACATGCTAACCCCCCTCTTTATAAGCCACCAACCCCTTTCTCTCTCCTCATTCACTTCTTCATTTACTTCTTCTTCTTCCTCTATTAACTCTCTCCACTTACCAAGAGCTTAGGCAAGTGCAACTTGCTTCATGGAGGAACTCAATTTTTGTTGTTCTATTTTCTTCCTCACGAGATTCTAAGGCACTTTAGTACTTAGCATTTTTAATTTCCATGGTTCATTTTATGTAGATCTAAGTTTGTTGCATTTTCGAATCTCTTGGGTTTTGATCTATCAAACCTTGTTATTTTTAAGTTTTGATTGTTCCATGTTGTAGAAAATTTTGTTCTATCCCATTTTGACCTATGGAAGTCCGAATTTTGACTTTAAATGAAGGATTAATGGAGCTTTGAAGCCATGGCTTCCATGGTTCTTCTCGGATCTTTGGAGAAGAAGAACAACCTTTTGCGGCAACCCTCATGCGGCCAGCCTTTTGCGGTAAACCTCATGTGGCCAGTCTTTTGCGGCAACCCCCATACGGCCAGTCTTTTGTGGCAACCCTCATGGCAGGATTATATTTTGGACGTGGCATGATTTCAATATTGGCATGACTTTTACATGAACAGGACATGATAATGTAGGGATAGAACACGATAGTGACCCGTTGTGGTGCACTCTTGACAAGTAACATGACATGAAAATGGCCCGTCGTGACGCACTCTTGATAAGTAAACCTAACATGATATACCTCGACATGCTGTTACGACGGCTAGCATGACATAACAAGAATGAATGGCCTGGACACCGTGGGCGATTGTGTTTGTACAAATGAACTAGTATTGTCTTGCATCATGTCTAGGGCAGGGACCCCTGAGTACCACGGTCAGGGGTACCTACTTAAATTGACTAAGGCTAATAACTAGAATAATCCAGTAGTCATGAAAAGATTTTCCAGCTACAGGTAATCCCGTTATCTGGGCGCCCCATCATGGGATTTGTAGCCTGTCGTCGAGTATGGCACATTTCCAGCACACTGTCATATGTTGCACCCTTCAAGCTACTTAAGGGTACATACGTTTCTTGGACGATGTACCCACATGAACTCAACCCCTAATTGTGTCCGGGTAACCTGGATGGTCTGCAAGGCTTGTGGCTGTTGGAATAATCTCATTGCATCTTGCTAGTAACTAGGCCTGTGATAACCCTAGTTAGTTAAAGTATCAAGCCGTACTTATTGCTTGGCCGTGAATGTTGGATGGAGTCTAACCAGTCTAGTCTTGTCCTGATCCTGTACAAGATTGTTACATGACTCGATTGCTTATGTTACCTTATCGATAAATGGTGGGAAACCAAGTTCCGTTCAGATGAAGGGTTACAACCCCGATCCTTGTTTGGTTTACGGATTGTAACTTGGTTATCTGAATAGTCCCATGGTTATCTTATCGTATATCATCATAATTTTCCATATTTTTAGTCCTTTATTATATAATTATGTTCTTATGCTAATTATTGGTTTTAGTTCTTAAGTGAAGCCTCCTTTGTGGTACTTGCTCTTTCTGGGATCTGACCCAGCTGGTTTTGCGTGGCCATATATCGGAGCGGCTCCAGAGGATCTTCCTACCTTCCAGCCAGATGGTGACCACCAGGCGTAACCCTGGCAACGAGTGGGTTTTATTTTTTCTTTCCCACTCTATTGTAAAAATAATCTTTTGAGACGTTTAGCCGACGAGCACGTGTTAGCTCGATTGCACTTTACTTACTGTCTGCCTACGGGCTGTAGCATGATTAACGAATCCTAGGGTTGATCATGTATGACTAAAACTCTTGCTAGTCTTCACATTTTGTATGACTAGTTTCATGATCATCCAAATATGTAATGTATGGGATGCCTTACTATTGCATATTTGGTGCTCTGACATCTTGTAATTGCTATTACTTGCTTAAGATTGAGACAATAGGCTTATTCATGACCATAAGCGACTGATGGCTTGTAGTTAAACCCTCATGTATCTAGACAGCCGTGACCGTATAGCGAGGTGGGTTGCACTTCAATATACGTAGCTGGCTGTGTCCGTCCCCGCTATCCAGTAATCTGGTTCTGCGGCATGACAAACAGACAGGATTACAATTTTGCTTCAGCAATAACAAGGGATGAACATACGTTATTACATTATGCATTACACTGACATCGAATTCACACTGATGGCATCGATGTACTGATTATTTACAGAAAGTAAAACACATTACAATCAAATAAAGTTTTAGTGATCCCAGGAATGCATCCGTAATGAGGCCATCTGTAAACCCTAGGAATGCACCCAGGACTCATAAAATCTGTGAAGGGCATCTGTAAATCAAAGGAATATACCAAAATATCAATATCATCTGTGAAGGCCAACTGCAAATCAAATAAACGCTTCAACCAAAAAATCATAATCAAATTAAGTATACTTCATTCCAAGTCCAATAAATTGTATAATACACGTTACAGTAATCTGCCCAATCCACGTTAGTAATTCAACATAGAACCTGCATAATTCATAATACAATAATCCAAATAAATATCAGACCTACTCTAAATTCAAGACCATATTACATTTTCCAAACAAATTACGAACTATGCACTTAGTACAAGTAAAAAGTTTAGTCTTACAATATTTCAAATACAAAATTTAGTTTGACCGTCGAGACCAACAAATATTCAGAACCATATTACAATTCAAATATTACTTCCAAATTAAAATAAAAGCTTCAAAACTCAAAAGATGAATCTTCATAGCCATCTCCATCTTCTTCTTCTTCTTCTTTTTTCTTCTTCTTCTTCCTCAGAATATCCTTCACCTACACCTTGAGGGACGGAATAAGAAAAATTATAGTCAATATGGACTCACTGTATATGTAGAAATGACATCCAGTAATATAAATAGAAGTATCAAAGTGATGGCTAACATTAAAGTATCAATATGCACAGTGTGTATTTTTACATAAGAGTTTGGGCTAGCCCCATTTACCTTCTTCACGAGGAAAGAGAAATCTTATTCTTGGTCAGCAAATTCAACCTCTATCTGGTTAATCTTATCCAGAATCAATTTTTGGTTGTCAGATATAGTCTTCATCTCTTTGAAGACATTCTCGAAGTTTGCAGCAACAAAATTGTATAGATCATCAACCATGTCTTTAGTATTTTTGATTCCATAAGTTGATGGTTTTCCAGATGTTGATAGTTTGCTTGCAGCTGCTGTCTGTCACTACCATATTTCTAGTGTGAGAGTATTTTTGACATTTTTGGGGTTATTTGAATTTATTAGAATTTATTTGAATTTATGGGAATTTTTAGGAATTATTTTAGAATTGTTTGGATGAGGGTTGACTAGGTTGACTTTGACTAGTTTTGACCCTTGTAGACCAACCTAGAAGCTAACCCTAGTTAGTATGGACTTGGTTAGGTTATATGACTCAAGTCTAACCTAAGCTAACCCTTAGTTTGGTCAATAGACTCTAGTTAGCAATAGGAATTAGAAAGTCATAAGTCATGACTTATGATTTAGAACCATTGATAAATCAACTTAACTCATAGCCTTGTAGATTGGCCCAAAGCCCAAGAAATTACAAAACCCTAGCCCTAGACTTATGTGGCCGGCCACCATATCCTCATTGGGAATCCCACTCTATAAATACTCTCTTACTTTTAGGGTTGCCTCTTTTAGGAAAGATCAAGTTTAGAAAGAGGTTTGTTCCTACTTCATTTAATCCGTAGAAATTCCATTTCATGTCCTTTTTCATTCAAATCTCTTCCATTAGGTTTTAATATACCTATACTTGCTGTTATTGGAGTTTTATTTCAGTTTGATATTGATTTGTTGGATTGGGATATCAAGGAGAGGAGCTCAACAAAGGGGGATATTCTAGAAAGTTCATCTATAGGTAACCTCTTCAATACTCATTGAAATTTCGATTTCTTTATACATTTAGGGAGTCCTAGGCCTAACCTAGCTGTAGGAATAGGAAACCCTAGGTTTTGAATACTGTACGTGTCCGTATCGGACACGTATCAGATACTGTTCATTGGTGTTTGTCGAAATGCCTCAAAGGGCATTTCGATCCTTTTTGTGCAAACTTTTTGAATAGGAATTAGGGTTTTGATCTTGCCTATGGTTTTCCAGTGTCTGTGTTTTGTTTTCGTGTCGTGTCGGGTCTCGACGGACACGCGGTGCACACACACACGTGCGCGCACAGGTTTTATCCCCTGCTGTTCGGGGGCCACAACTCTCAGGACACGTCACGTCGACACGCGACACTTGACACACGGGTCGTCCTCGTGACTGACATGACGTGTGTCGAGTCTCAGACCCCCACGTGTCGTGTCGGACACGCACGAGCACGTACATTGCATTTGTACTGGACCGGGTTCAGTTGATTTAGAGCACTGATACGTGTCGTGTCACTGACACACGTGTCGTGGACCCATATCAGGGTGTCCTAGACCTAGTCGACACTTGGACACGACCACGAGGTCTGTGTCGTGTCGTGTCGTGTACACGAACCCCGTGAACACGTGTACGAGGAATGGCACAGTATTTGTACTGTTTTGTGTTTTAATTATTTTGACACGTTTGTGTCCTCGTGCTTGGACACGAACATATTGAGGGACACGTGCACTATATATATTTTGATTACCAACCATTGGTTTCGTGTTTTAGCTTAATTTTATATTGAATTCTCGATTTACCCAAATTCCTGATAACCTATATAACTGTCTTGTTTCTAGATTTCTGAAGTGAGATTTAGCATCATTTTTAACCCAATTACACTATTAATTAGTTTGGTTTTAGACCTTAAATATGTACACCTATGTGATTCCTAAATGTGTGTCGAAATTTGGGATTAATTGGATGTGTTTGGCTTATGAAAACTGAGATTTAAGTCTAGACTGTTAAACTGGGATTGTTAACTGTTGTAGACTGAAATCTGGGAATTAGTGTTATGGTTGAAAACTGAGATTTCAATGAAGTGTATTGATGTTTTCCAATGTGTATAACTGAGTTTGTGTTCCCTTCAAAACCTGAGTTTGGAATTAGAATGAATTGGTTTCAGTTTCTGATTTCAGTGCATGGTTTTCATTCCTTTTCAGTCCAGGTTTTGACACTCTTTCACACCCTCACAGTTCACTCACCAGTGCTTATTTCATACCCACACACACTGGTTCTACATGATGTACACACAAGGACACATGAGCACTTCACTGATTTCTGATTTCCTATACACACATTTCTCTACACATTACACACAATGTGATTTTAGAATTTTACTTTCCTATTAACCCCAGTTCCCCTCACTCACCCTACACACATTCACATTCCTACCTATTCCCATTCCCTGTCACATGTTTCAGCCCACTCCTACACACACAAACATTCATGTTCTCACACACACACCATTACACACACCCTCTCTCCATATATATTTCCTAATGTACATATATATAAATATGTAATGTGTGTATATATATATATATATATATATATATATATATATATATATATATATATATATATATATATATATATATATATTATGGTTGTGTAATATATGGGTATCTAGTATAGATACATACATGGGTGTATAGCTTATATTAGAATATATACAAGTATCATATATATATAACTTGTATATATACTAAATATATGTACTATACATATATATGTGTATTGCTTTAGATATAGATAATATCTTGTGTAGTTGTGTATAGATGTTGGTTGGTTCTTTAGGCATGATATTGCCTAGTAAGCCTAGATTAGTCTTGTTAGAACTTAGAATAGCCTTGTTAGACTAGTGTAGACTAGTTTGACCTAGTTTAGACTTGTTAGACCTAGTTTGACCATAGTTGACCAAGTTTGACTTCTAGGGTTGACCAGAGTTGACCAAGAGTTGACTTTAGCCTAGATTGACCTAGACTCATGTAGAATGCATTGTAGTGTCTTAGTTTACCATTCTGGACTTGTTGTGATTTGTGCTGTTCTGATTAGGAGCCAGACACCACTCCTCGGACAGTACTTTCATATTGGATACTCAGATACCAGGCGAGTACATTCTCTGATTATTTCATATCCTGCTTAGAATTATTTCCTGCATTAAATTATTTTACTTGTTACTGTCACGTTGGTCACACGGATTGGTACTATATGGATCCCTTCTTGAGATGTTATCCTTAGGGAGCATCGGGTACTACATGTTCTGTGCATTTTACTTACATGGCGTATCACTATACTTTATTGGTTCTTCGATCACTTGTGACATGTACTCTTATGATCACAGAGTCTCCTAGAATCTCTTATCCCATTTACTGGGTATCCTAGAATCTCCATTTATGGGACATCCATGTATCACCCTTCGGGGGCCTTTGCATGGAATCATAACATAACCTGGTTGGATCCTTGTGTATTGATTGGGGGTACGGGGGAGTAGAAATAGACATGTGAATACTATCCAAGTAGTGTAGCATCAGAATATTTCCATAGTGTAGCATCAGAATCTTCTATGTCATTTACATGTCGATATTGTACTCTGACTCACTAGCTACTGTTAGTCTCTATTTATAGTAGATATTTCTATTACAGTTCTCTCTTTGTTTACATACTGCACTTCCTTCAGTACTTGTATCTTACTTTACTGCATGATTATACTTTCTAACCTGCTATGAACTGTTGAGATGTACTGTACTCGCTCCTGTCCTGACTGGACCTGTTGAAAATATTACAAAGGACGAGGAGGAGGCCTGTCTGGATACTTTTTACGGGGCAGCCCTAGACGACACTTGCGAGCTGGACCCTCAGGAGGACCCAGCTCTAGCTGAGGACATCACCCCCATTGCCTAGACTAGTTTAGTTAGGCTTATCTTATTTCATGTTGTCATAAGACTGTTTAGCTAGACTTTTACTTCTGTTCAGAGATTTGAGTTGTATATATTCTTTCATGTCCTGTAGCTGAGTTTGTACTCTGGATATTGCTGGGTTGTTAACTTAGACTACTTTATCATCTATTTTCCTTGAGTACCATATCATATCGTGCTTTCTTCTTCCTTAGTTGTGATTGAGTTTATTTACTGCTATGTCACCCCCATTCGGGGAGTATAAACTGTTTAGAGATATATTGTTAGATGTATGTTGACCTAGGACAGCGTTCTACCGCCGACACTGCGGCGTAGGCTGGACGTACCCACGTCTCGTGCCCTTACTCTAGGGTGCGGGTCGTGACACGTTTTTAGTGGTGGCCCATGCAGGTCTAGACTAGAAGTGTAGTGGTATTCAAATTAGAGTATCACTACAGCCTGCAGTAGGATATAGGACATTAATTTTAAGGTACTCAATCACTTTAGAAAAAAAAATTCTTTTATTGCCATCTAAATCCTTATTGTCAGCTGATCCTTTGAATCATAATTGTCCGCCTTTGTTATATCGCTTCTTTCTCAGAAATTGATACTCTTGCAATTGATTTTCCCACGAAAGGGAGAGCTGTCCTTGCAATTGATTTTCCCACGAGATGCATCATTCTACTGAACATGTAGGAACCTATATCCATCCATTTTTTCTTCCCCATATAATAAAAAAAAATTACTCTCTCGGGATGGATGAAAAACTCATGTCCAGTAGGGTTGAGTGCTTGCGATACGTAGGCATGCAACAATTTATACAAAGTTTTTAATTGATCTTTGTATACATTTTGAGGGGTCTTGGCACTCACTTATACACCTGTAATCTCATGAATTGTATCCCTCATGGAAACATTATCAATATCTTTCATATCAAACTCAGAAACTGGATCAAATCCATAAAATTAGTTGATGACAGCAGCATTTACCCTAATCAGTTTCCCTCTCAGAAACACCAGTTGTTGATCCTCTTTTTTTTCTTTAATTTTAGCCGGAAAATTTGAGTAATATTCTCTTACTATTGTTTGGGAAATTTTTTCAAGTCAGGATTTGTTCAGTTTCTTCAATGGATAGAATTTCAATAAATCCAGGAAAGCTTCGTCTTCGACATCATCCATCTTAATTGATCTTTCAGGCATAAAAGCCTTTTTCTTAAAATATTTAATGTAAATCTTCTTAGATTAAGAGTCTTTAAAAAAATTTACCTCCTCTCCATCTTGGGACTTATTTGATGATTGCTCTTCCTCTTCATTTTCCTCTTCTTATGAGGATTCAAAATCCTCAGAGTACGCTGATGACTCTGTATCCGTTACCACCTTAGCCTTCGCTTGAGTACGCCTTCGATCTTCATAAGTTGAGTCTTCCGACGACTCTGTATCGAAGATAGATTTTTCGATCTTTGTCAAGCAATAAGTTTTTTTAGCCTTTTTTGCAGGTGGCTTGGCTGCCGCCTCCGCTCATCGTCGCTACCGCCGCCGCTGCTTCCGCCTCTGCCCTTTCGGCCTCTGCCCTAGCGACCATAATCTTGGCTTTCGTCGCCCTTACAAGTTCTGCCCTTCGGGCCTGTATCGCATCCCTTTGTGGATTCTTCCCCTTCTGAGACGGTCGTTGTTTCTTCGACGGCATTTTGATAAGAAGAGGGTTTGGGAAAGGGTTTGGGAGAATGAAGAGGGTTTAAGAGAAGAAGAGGAAAAATTCGATCGTCTTATATGACCTTGGTAAGTGGAAAAAATTAGAATAGTTTTGAGTCTTAAATTAAATTTATTACTATTATTACTAGTATAAGACGGTCGAATTTATTACTATTAAAATTTAAAAACTACTTTCCAAAATTAAATTTATTACTAGTATATATCCATGTGAAATCACTACATAAATCTTTAGGATTTTGAGACCCTAATTTTAAAAACTACTTTCCAAAATTAAATTTATTACCATTATTACTAGTATATATATCCACGTGTTCTGTATACATTATTGAAAAATTTGGCACAAAAAATGTGGTGGAAACATGTTTAATTAACAAAATTTGACAACATATTTAAGAATGTGAAGTTTCTAATCTCAATAGTTCCATTTTTTGAATATTTGATTATATTTTTGAACGCATTTTTTTGCAATGAGCCGTTCTATACTCGTATTTTTGCCATCCCGAATTTTTCACGTTTGACGAGTTGGTAACAAGACTATGTACTTGAAAAGAGTAAAGTTGAAACACTCAAAGTTGTCCTCTAGTTTACTTTGTAATCATATTTAAGATGTATTTGACGGCAAGATTGACGCTGGCAGCATAATAAATTCTATGACGTAACAAGTCATTGATGGGGATATCGTCGCTGATATATGGATTTGATGTAACAAGATTTGTTAATTAAAAAATAGATAAAATAGTTAGTCGCTTGTAGCCGAAACCAAATTGAGTTAACAAAATATTATATTTCATTGAATCCCAGCTTCGTCGCCGAAACATTCTCCGGCAAAGGATACAAGAGGAGGAAAAAATGTAAAAAACTAAAAAAATAGAAAAATAAGGGGTCTACCCCTCACTACCCTCGCGGAGGATCTCCGCAAAGTCCTTCAGGGTGTGCACACCCGCCCTATGGCACAGGCGGCGCAACCCTTCCCTTTTCTCCAAAGAATCTCGTTCCTCCGGAGTGATCGGCAACATGTCAAAGTTGGACGTCGGATGAAGAGGTCGAGCGATGACCTCTATTGACAACCCGCAGGAGGTCAGGAAGTCTGCAGCCTCTGCCAGCCAGTCATGGACCGGAGGCGGCACAAAGGGTGCTCCATACGGAGAGGCTCGACGACGACTGGAAGAAGACTCTGGCCAGGGTTCCCAACCAGATGATCTTTTTGGAGCCATGTTAAATGTGCAACCTACTCAAATGAATGGGGACCCCTATGTATATATATACACGTTCCTAACTGACTCTTCTTATTCCTTATTGGAAGTTGGAGATATTCAATTTCTTGTTCCTTATCGAAAGTTAGGGTTATTCAATTTCTTATTCCTTATTGGAAGTTGGGGATATTCAATGACCTCCAGTGACTCTTCTTATTCCAAGCTTAGTTGGTTGTGCTGTTTGGCTTTTACATGGAAGGCCTAGGTTCGAGTCTGGTGTATGGGTTCTGTAGAATTTTTCTATTATTAACATTTTTTGGGTGCTATTATATGCTTTTAACTTAGTATGGAACAATTTGGGACGGGTAATGGCCATTCTACGTTCCTCTAACACGGAGAATGATACATGTAGGACGAAGAATTGTACATTTAGGATGTAAGCCCCTAGATTTCAAAAAAAATAAAAATAAATAGTTTTTATAATTTTCAATAACATTTAATTTAAATACGTATTTTGTAGCGTATTTCGTATTTTCTTGGTTTTCATAATGCCTTGAAATTTTTTCTAACTTATAGATTTTTCCTTGGCCGGCATACCGTCCAGACAGATTTTCTACATTTTAGATATTTTCGATTTTAGATATTTTGATGAATAGTATTTTGGATATTTTGATGAATAGTGTTTAGATATTTTCATGAATAGTGTAGAAGCACCCTATTACCCAATGGACATTTGGTTTTGTTTGAATGGCCATAATTGACTTAGATTTTGACATGGATCACGATCCGACGGCTAAGATTAATTCCCCCTTCTATATAAACCCTTTCACTTTCTCTCTCCTCTCTCTTTTCATTCTCTTCACTCTCTCTTCATTTCTTCTTCCTTTCTCTTCCCTTAGAGCTTTGCTAGGAGCTTGGCCTTGAGGTCTAGAGTGTGGTTTCGTACCCCTCTTGGTGGTGGACTAGAAGATTAGGCTTGGAGCTTAACCTAGGCAAGTGTATCTTGCTCAAAAGTGGCATGACCATACTTTATTTTTGTTTTCCATGGAAACTAGAGTTTTATTGGCCTATAATTTGCTTCTTTAAATTGTTAACATGTTTAGTATATAGCACTTTTGGTTTTGATTGACAGTATTGCGTAGATCTGAGTTTCTAGATATGATTTTTGAGTATTTTGAGGTTTTGATCTATCAAATGTTTTGATTTGTGAAAACTAATACTTCCATGTTGTTGGAAATTCAATTCTATTCAATTTTGACTTTTGAAAGTCCGAATTTTAATTTAAAATAAAGTTTTTATGGCTGAAACAAGTTTTAGCGAAAATCTGGATTTTGTTGCTGTTTGGAAAAATGGTATACCGCCGGTATGCCGCAGTATACCGCCGGTATGCCATTTTTGGCACCAGAAACTTACTATCTTTAGTCCGGTATACCGCCGGTATGCCGCAGTATAGCGCCGGTATGCCGTTTTATGCTGTTTTAGGCTGTTTTTGTCCGTTTTTGCCCGTTTTTGTCCGTTTTTGATATTTTCTCGATTGTAATAGACTCTTAACATGATTAGATGACCTTGGATAGTTAAAGAATGATTGTAAACTCTATATACATGGTACATGCTTATGTTCACGTATTGTTCTATGTCCAAATTATAGATAGTGACCTGTTATGGTGCACTCCAGATTACTATATTTGCCTAGCTCGATATAGTGGCTCGTAGTAGCGCACTCATGACTTGATTTTCTTATTGTTTTCTAGACCCTAAAAAGTTAGTTTGAGTATTGTGTCACCCCACATTGGTCTCCTATGCTAAAGTCATCATTTTGGCTAGGTGTCCAGTCCCAAGTCGTATTGCACCAATTAGTGTCATAGTATTTTAACTTAGTATAAAAACTAAGTTATTGTATTTACTTCTACAGTGACGAGTTACTGGACATCCATAGCACTGTTATCGCAGCTTGTTTTGTTTTGCTTTGCTAGAGGCAAGTACTTTCTACGAACTTTACATATTGTTACATAAATGAACTGCAAACCCCACCATGTTAAATGCTGATCCTTGGAGTGACAAGTTAGATCTCTACATATTGTACTTTCAGTTACTACCATGCTTAGAACAGTCATTATGTATCTCTCACATGATAGAATATGGGTTATGGAGAAACTGATAGTTGAGTACGTGATCATGCCCCCATTATCGTACCGAGCAAAGTTCATTCTATATGAATCTGCGCCGTAGGCCATTATCCCGCATTTCTGTACGGATGTACACCTATGCTTGTGCACTTGTACGTATGTACATTTTATTTACATTGTGCCTCAGTACATTGTACATCTATTGACCGATCACGTACCTGCTACAGTTTTAAACATTACATATACATCTGTCTCTATGACATATGTATCCTTGCCATGATAGACTATATGATGCCATGCTTTCCAGTTATTCCTCTCATGTTTATTTTCATATTTCATATGCTAGTTTGTTAGATTCAGTACTTGCTCCCGTCCTGACAGGATAACGTTGTAGGTGTCCTTACTGAGGAGGAGTTACTCTGCGACACCTATTATGGAGTTACTGCCGAGGACCCGGCTTTGCCTTACGAGGATGTTCCTGCGGGAAACCTCGCCTAGTTGTCTTTTGTATTATTAGACTTTTGACAGTAGTCATGTATTAGACTATACATTTTGCAACTGGACATATATCCAGTTTTACATTTCAGTTCACTTGTACTTGGACATTTTACTATATATACGACGACTTTTGTGTTTGGAGCATTTATGATTCTTCTTCACTTATAGAACTGCTAGCATATTTAGTCTTATCCTGTTGTCTTTAGAACAGCTTACTACGTTTTATCTCAACGTAGGCTGGGCATGACTCGGCCTGGCCCAACAATTTGGGTAGCGGGTCGTGACATGTTTTTAGTGGTGGCCCACGCAAGTCTCGACTAAATTGTTTGGTTACGTTAGTGTACCAAGCATGCCTGCAATTAGGAACTTAAGATAATTAGACAAACATTAGGAATGACGCTTAGAACACCTAGAGGAATGCTAGGATTGCAACATAGGAAATATATCGCATGTTTGCTACTATAATTAGATTTCCTTGCATGTGATTGCTTACTTTAAATAAGTCCTTATAAGTACTTTTTATTTGTAATTTAGATGGTGCTTACTCGTTCATCCCAGCATGTTACACCCGAGAACGGGGCCCTCCATATCCAGTCAGCTGACCAGTTGACTGATACACCTCCACCTACCACACTTCCCCACTCCACAAATCCACCAAATCTAGATACCTCCACCACCTTCCACATCGCAGACCTGGCAGGACCCGATACTTCCACCACCCCCTATCACTATACCTACCCAGGCTTCCGTCACACTCGACGGGACCCAGCTGCTCACACTGATCCAGGGGTTCCTAACAACCCATCAGGAGCAGACTACCCTACTCCGCCAGAGCATGGAGCGTTCTGAGGGACGTCCCGTGGTCCCACCACCTGTAGAGCCACGGCAGAGAGCGGGGACGATCAAGGACTTCATGGGTCTGAATCCCAAGGAGTTCTCAGGGACTGAGGGCATAGTAGTAGCTGATGACTGGCTAGATTCAGTAGAGAGAAAGCTTCTGGGAGTTAGGATGCCGGATGACCTTCAGGTCGAGGCAGCAGGATTTCTGCTGATAGACTTAGCCGGAGTCTGGTTCAGGAATGAGCCGTTGTTTGCGAGAGGGAGAGCCACCTGGGACTAGTTCAAGACCCAGTTCAAGAAGAAATTCTTCTCGACCACTGCTAGAGTAGCCATGGGGCTACGATTCCAGAACATCCAGCAGGGGAACCATTCTGTCGATGACTATACGGCAGAGTTTAGTCGCCTGAGCCGTTTTGCTCCTAGTCTGGTTGCGGATCCAGAGGAGATGACCCGTAGGTTTTGCCATGGTCTAGTTCCAGACATTGGCATTCTTATAGTAGCAAACGGTACGACTGACTACTACCAGAGCCTAGAGTTAGCCCGGAGCATCGAGGAGCGTCTTCTGTCTAGCAAGAGGCCGGCTTTTGTACATCATGAGGGACCGTCCAAGCGTCAGGCTTTCCAGCAGAGAGCACCGACGCCGCCACAGCAGACTTACCGTCCCCCTACACCATATCATCAGACCCCGCCAGTTAGAGCCCCGGGACCCCGACAGCAGCAGCAGAAGGGAGCTATATGTTCTTTCTGCGGAAGACCAGGTCATGACTTCGCCGTCTGCAGGAAGAGGTTGGGGCAGTGCTTACTTTGTGGGTCTGCCACCCATCAGCTTCGGAACTGCCCAGCAGCGAAGCCTAGAGGACCACTCCCGACTCAGCAGCAGAGGTTTGGACAGCATCTGCAGCAGCAGAAGGGACCTCAGGGGAAGGTTTATAGCCTAGCCCTTGAGCCAGAGCCGGAGCAGGTTTCGGAGCCGGATTATTTAGCTGACGTCATCACAGGTCATGTTTATTTGCATACTTTTCTAGCTCTATGTTTGTTTGATTCTGGTGTATCTCATAGCTTCCTATCATTAGAGTTTATGCAAGAATATCATTTAGTATCTACACCTACTGCGGAGATTAGTAGAGTAATGACGGGAGGAGGACCAGTGCCTATTAGAGCTAGCTATAGATGCTCTATTACTATAGCCGAGAGAGAGTTTGAGGGGCGATTCTTTGTGATGCCACTCCCCGGTTATGATATCATATTGGGGATGGACTGGCTTAGCTATGTCCATGCATCTATAGACTGTCATGAGGGTAGTATTTTGTTCAGTCCCTCAGGCACAGCACCATTCAGTGTCAGGAGGACAGGGCCGGAGATCAGCCTAGAGCCGAACTGTTGTGCTACAGTCGGGGACGCAGCACCGCCACACCCTATCATTAGGGAGTTTGTGGATGTATTCCCAGAGGATCTTCCAGGACTTCTGCCTGACAGAGATGTAGAGTTTACTATAGATTTAGTGCCGGGTTCATCACCAGTATCCCGGGGTTGCTATAGAGTGAATCCCAAGAAGGCCATAGAGATGAAAGAGCAGATTGATGACATGTTGAAAAAGGGTTTCATTCGATCCAGTGCTTCTCCATGGGGAGCGCCAGTGCTCTTTGTGCCTAAGAAGGATGGTACAGTTCGGTTGTGTATTGACTACCGGGCCTTGAATGCCATCACCATCAAGAACAAATATCCTCTGCCCAGGATAGATGATTTGTTCGACCAGTTGAGCGGGGGAAGGTGTTTTCCAGGATGGACTTGAGATCCGGGTACCACCAGGTGAAGGTTAGGGCAGCAGACATCCAGAAGAAGGCATTCAACACGAAGTACGGGCAGTACGAGTTTCTGGTGATGCCATTTGGTCTCACAAATGCGCCAGCTGTCTTTATGAACTTGATGAATAAGACATTTCACCAATATCTGGATAAGTTCGTCGTAGTTTTTATCGACGACATCCTGATATACTCGAAGACGCCAGAGGAGCATGTAGAGCACTTACGGATAGTTTTGGGTATTCTGAGGCAGGAGAGATTGTTTGCCAAATTGCAGAAGTGCGAGTTCTTTTTAGACCGAGTGGAGTTTCTCGGCCATGTAGTCACTGGAGATGGAATCTCGGTGGATCCCAGGAAGATTGCTGCAGTTGAGACGTGGAAAGCTCCGACATCAGTTTCAGAGATCATGAGTTTTCTGGGTTTAGCAGGCTATTATAGAAAGTTCGTCCAGGACTTTGCTAGGATAGCTGAACCTATGACGAAGCTGACACGGAAGGACGCAGAGTACATTTGGTCTGAGGACTGCAAGACAGCATTTGAGGAGCTGAAGAGGAGGCTGACGACCGCTCCAGTTCTGACTTTACCTTCAGGTTCTGGAGGTTTCACCATATACAGTGATGCTTCTGGGAAGGGGCTAGGATGTGTCCTACAACAGCATGGGAAAGTGATTGCTTATGCATCTAGGCAATTGCGGACTCATGAGAGGAATTATCCTACCCATGACCTAGAGTTAGCTGCGGTGATCTTTGCACTCAAGTTATGGAAACATTACTTATACGGAGAGCGTGTGGAAATCTTTACTGACCACAAAAGCTTGAAGTATGTGTTCACGCAGAAAGAGCTGAACATAAGGCAAAGACGATGGTTGGAGTTGATGAAGGACTTCGACATCGATTTACAGTATCACCCCGGGAAGGCAAATGTGGTGGCGGATGCGCTGAACAGGCATCCGATGGCATGGTACCTGATGATTGATCGGCATTTGCGGGAGGATATGGAGAAGCTCGGTATCGAGCTAGTTCGGCCAGGATCCGTGATACAGATGATGGCGCTTGACATTCAGTCAGGTTTGATGGAGCAGATCCGGGAGGCACAGTCTACAGATGAGAGCCTTCGCAGACTTCGACCCCAGACTTTAGCTGGATTGCTGGATGACTTCACTATAGCAGAGGATGGATCCTTGAGGCATGGCAGCCGATTGTGCGTGCCAAAGGGAGATCTAGTAGAGGCAGTCTTGCAGGAGGCGCACCGATCGAGATATTCTATTCACCCTGGTGCTAACAAGATGTACCGTGACTTGCGGGAACATCTTTGGTGGCACGGGATGAAGAGGGACGTATCGTATTTTATCTCGAGATGTCTAGTTTGCCAGCAGGTCAAGACGGAGCACCAGAGGCCAGCTGGTTTGTTGCAGCCGTTACCCATTCCCGAGTGGAAGTGGGAACATATTACGATGGACTTCATTTCGGGGCTTCCTCGTTCCCAAGGAGGAAATGATGCCATCTGGGTCATCGTAGACAGGCTGACGAAGTGTGCACACTTCATACCCTTCAAGGTGGGGCTTTCCACCGAGAAGTTGGCAGAGCTATACATGCAGCAGATAGTTCGCCTACACGGAGTGCCGGTGAGCATCGTGTCAGACAGAGACAGCAGATTCACATCCCACTACTGGAGGAGCTTGCAGGAGGAGTTGGACAGTAGGCTCAAGTTCAGTATGGCGTACCACCCGCAGACAGATGGGCAGTCCGAGAGAACGATACAGACACTGGAGGATATGCTGAGGACTTGCGTGCTGGACTTCGGAGGATCATGGGAGAGCCATCTGCACTTGGTAGAGTTTTCGTACAACAACAGCTACCAGGCCAGTATTGGTATGTCTCCTTTCGAGGCGCTATATGGACGACGATGCCGCACACCGCTCTTTTGGGATGATGTCGGAGACAGAGTTATGCTTGGGCCGGAGATGATCACGGATACAGCAGAGAAAGTCGGGATGATCAGAGACATGCTCAGAGTAGCTCAGGACAGGCAGAAACACTGGGCTGATGCTAGTCGCAGGCCGATGGAGTTCGCAGACGGTGATATGGTGCTAGTGAAGATATCACCTACTAGAGGGACGCTCCGGTTCGGACGAGGAGGAAAGCTGAGCCCCAGATCGGGCCATTCGAGGTACTTGGCAGGATCGGAGAGGTAGCTTACAGGGTTGCACTTCCACCCAACCTAGCAGGAGTTCACGACGTCTTTCACGTATCTCAGCTGAGGAGATATGTTCCAGACCCCAGTCATGTGCTAGATCACTCAGAGTTGGAGGTCGGACCGAGCCTTACAGTTTCTGAGCAGCCAGTGGAGATATTAGACAGGAGAGAGAAGAGGCTGAGGAACAAGGTTATACCCTTAGTACGAGTAGCTTGGAGCCGTCACTCCCCAGGTGAATCTACTTGGGAGAGGGAGTCGGACATGAGGGAGAGATATCCTTACTTGTTCGACCCAACCGCTGCGAGGGAACCACCCGTTCCCGCTTGATACCCTAGAGGTTAGTCTTAATAATAGCCTTAGTCTTTTGTTTGCATTACTTGTTATATTAGAATGTTTGTAGAGTCTTATATCCTTGTAAATTTTGAGGACACAATTTTTCTCAAGGAGGGAAGATTTGTAAGCCCCTAGATTTCAAAAAAAAATAAATAAATAGTTTTTATAATTTTCAATAACATTTAATTTAAATACGTATTTTGTAGCGTATTTCGTATTTTCTTGGTTTTCATAATGCCTTGAAATTTTTCCTAACTTATAGATTTTTCCTTGGCCGGCATACCGTCCAGACAGATTTTCTACATTTTAGATATTTTCGATTTTAGATATTTTGATGAATAGTGTTTTGGATATTTTAATGAATAGTGTTTAGATATTTTCATGAATAGTGTAGAAGCACCCTATTACCCAATGGACATTTGGTTTTGCTTGAATGGCCATGATTGACTTAGATTTTGACATGGATCACGATCCGACGGCTAAGATTAATTCCCCCTTCTATATAAACCCTTTCACTTTCTCTCTCCTCTCTTTTCATTCTCTTCACTCTCTCTTCATTTCTTCTTCCTTTCTCTTCCCTTAGAGCTTTGCTAGGAGCTTGGCCTTGAGGTCTAGAGTGTGGTTTCGTACCCCTCTTGGTGGTGGACTAGAAGATTAGGCTTGGAGCTTAACCTAGGCAAGTGTATCTTGCTCAAAAGTGGCATGACCATACTTTATTTTTGTTTTCCATGGAAACTAGAGTTTTATTGGCCTATAATTTGCTTCTTTAAATTGTTAACATGTTTAGTATATAGCACTTTTGGTTTTGATTGACAGTATTGCGTAGATCTGAGTTTCTAGATATGATTTTCGAGTATTTTGAGGTTTTGATCTATCAAATGTTTTGATTTGTGAAAAATAATACTTCCATGTTGTTGGAAATTCAATTCTATTCAATTTTGACTTTTGAAAGTCCGAATTTTGATTTAAAATGAAGTTTTTATGGCCGAAACAAGTTTTAGCAAAAATCTGGATTTTGTTGCTGTTTAGAAAAACGGTATACCGCCGGTATGCCGCAGTATACCGCCGGTATGCCGCAGTATACCGCCGGTATGCCATTTTTGGCACCAGAAACTTACTGTCTTTAGTCCGGTATACCGCCGGTATGCCGCAGTATACCGCCGGTATGCCGTTTTATGCTGTTTTAGGCTGTTTTTGTCCGTTTTTGCCCTTTTTTATATTTTCTCGATTGTAATAGACTCTTAACATGATTAGATGACCTTGGATAGTTAAAGAATGATTGTACACTCTATATACATGGTACATGCTTATGTTCACGTATTGTTCTATGTCCAAATTATAGATAGTGGCCTGTTATGGTGCACTCCAGATTACTATATATGCCTAGCTTGATATAGTGGCTCGTAGTAGCGCACTCATGACTTGATTTTCTTATTGATTTCTAGACCCTAGAAAGTTAGTTTGAGTATTGTGTCACCCCACATTGGTCTCCTATGCTAAAGTCATCATTTTGGCTAGGTGCCCAGTCCCAAGTCGTATTGCACCAATTAGTGTCATAGTATTTTAACTTAGTATAAAAACTAAGTTATTGTATTTACTTCTACAGTGACGAGTTACTGGACATCCATAGCACTGTTATCGCAGCTTGTTTTGTTTTACTTTGCTAGAGGCAAGTACTTTTTACGAACTTTACATATTGTTACATAAATGAACTGCAAACCCCACCATGTTAAATGCTGATCCTTGGAGTGACAAGTTAGATCTCTACATATTGTACTTTCAGTTACTACCATGCTTAGAACAGTCTTTATGTATCTCTCACATGATATAATATAGGTTATGGGGAAACTGATAGTTGAGTACGTGATCATGTCCCGATTATCGTACCGAGCAAAGTTCAATCTATATGAATCTGTGCCATAGGCCATTATCCTGCATTTCTGTACGGATGTACACCTATGCTTGTGCACTTGTACGTATGTACATTTTATTTACATTGTGCCTCAGTACATTGTACATCTATTGACCGATCACGTACCTGCTACAGTTTTAAACATTATATATACATCTGTCTCTATGACATATGTATCCTTGCCATGATAGACTATGTGATGCCATGCTTTCCAGTTATTCCTCTCATGTTTATTTTTATGTTTCATATGCTAGTTTGTTAGATTCAGTACTTGCTCCCGTCCTGACAGGATAACGTTGTAGGTGTCCTTACTGAGGAGGAGTTACTCTGCGACACCTATTATGGAGTTACTGCCGAGGACCCGGCTTTGCCTTACGAGGATGTTCCTACGGGAAACCTCGCCTAGTTGTCTTTTGTATTATTAGACTTTTGACAGTAGTCATGTATTAGACTATACATTTTGCAACTGGACATGTATCCAGTTTTACATTTCAGTTCACTTGTACTTGGACATTTTACTATATATACGACGACTTTTGTGTTTGGAGCATTTATGATTCTTCTTCACTTATAGAACTGCTAGCATATTTAGTCTTATCCTGTTGTCTTTAGAACAGCTTACTACGTTTTATCTCAACGTAGGCTGGGCATGACTCGACCTGGCCCAACAATTTGGGTAGCGGGTCGTGACATAGGACGAAGAATGGTACATGTAGGACAGATAATGATACATTTAGGACGGAGAATGGTACATTTAGGACGGAGAATGGTACATTTGAGACTGTTATGTAGGGTTGTGAATTTTATATAGTTTGGCTGTTTAGTTTAGTTTTGAATCTATATAAATTGGTTTTGAAGGCTGGTGAAGATGAATAGTTTGGTTGTTTGGCAGTATAAATAGATTTTAAAGGGTTGTGAAAAAGAAACCAATGTTTTCGTATCGATCACCATTAATTATGGTGAATGACACTTATACCACTAATATGAGTGGAATTTGGACCGCCAGAATTTATCTTGAAGAAGGTAAAATCGGTGTTGGAAAATATCGAAATCTCTTGGATATGATTATACTGAGATGTTGTATTAATGTTAAGATACTTATATCATATCTTCCACTATATAATGAGGTTTCAAAGCGGCTCAGAAGTGAGCCGTCTTAGGCGTCATTATATCACAGTCCATTTTATTTAAAAAAATTAATCATGTAAAAAATTGTTGACAAAAGTAAAATTTTGTCAAAATGGAGAATCGAGCTCAAAAAAAATACCTTTCACCTTGCACCTTAACCAAATGAGGTAGAAGCGTATTTAACTATAATTGGATAAAATTCATATTATACGTTTTTATATCTATTCTACTATATAATAAGAAAACTTGGTGGTGACTTTATAATATTCTATACGTTTTTATATCTATTCTACTGACTTTATAATATTTTATATGTTTTTATATCTATTCTAATGACTTTATAATATTCTAATTAAAATACGTACAAAGTACGTATATGTAGACTAGTGAAAAATAGAAAGAAATGCATGCATGCTAATGTCAGAAGAACCATTCACCCTAGGAATGATTGATGATATCTAAATCACTATACATCTCGTATCCAGGTTCTCCTGGGATTACATCATCAAAGGGTCGTTTAAACGTCTGTATTAAATCACAAATTTTCCTGAGGTCGTCGTCGAAGTGCACGTTGAAGCACCCACGTATGTCGAGCACGCGAAGACCCTTGCAGTTGCATATGATAGATCGCAGCGTGTCTCCATTGAACATGTCGAATCCCATCTCTAGGTGCTCGAGACGCGGCATCGAATCAGCCACGGCCTTTCCCTCCGTCTCGTTCTCCGTGTTCAGCACGAATCTGTTCCTGAGCATGAAATCTAGAGGGGGCATGTTCCTCCTCAGCTTCACCATACGGTGGTAATACTTTCCGGCAGAAAATATTCCAGTCGGCGTGATATAGAGGCAGTAGCTAATGTCGAGTTCTTCTAGCACCAGGAGAAACTCCAAGTGTCTCACAAAAGTTTCATCACTCACGTCGCACTTCGGAATGCGCAGCACCCTTAGAAATTTCCCACTGTATTATAAAAATAGGAAAACATCAATAAAAATTAACAAAAGTATACGTAAAATTTTGTAATAGAAAAAATAAAGTATTAGAATAAGACCAAATAAAATTTTGCACAGGCCTTAAACATGCAAAAGGAAAGGCTGCTTCGTCGAGCTTGTACGCGGAGAAGGACTGTAGATATCCCCCACTGCGAGCCACGAGCTTCTTTACGGTCAAACTAATCTCAGCGGTTTGCTGGGTCCTCCGGCACCACTGTAAGAAGTCGACGTTAGACCAATAGTCTAAGGGACCGTTGAGCGCCTTCCACCACGAACGAAAAACTGGGGCCACGTTGCACATTACCTCGTCCGTCGGCATCCCCGACAGTACCATTATCATCGAGAGAATCTTCGTAGGGATGACGGCCCATCCGCTGCAGTTGATCTTGCTCTTGCTCCTCTCCATTGCGACTGTTCTTCTTCTTCTCTCCTTTGTTTCTCTCTAGTCGGATGGGTTTTTTTCTCTGGAAAAGGCTATTTAACCCGCTCGTTTCGGAGGTATAACCCGCTCATGGAGGGGTGTGACCGAACAAGGAAAAGACTATTTGTAAATAACGATAATGCCACTGTATTAATATTAGCAATTAGTCGATGTGGCTTCCAAAATATTTGGGTGATGTCATCTCCCATTATGTGGCATCTGACATGGCCGATGACATAACAGCTGACATGGCAAATTTTAACCCAAAAAATTAATTACCCAAATTTTTTAATGTTAATGTTAATGCCAATATTAATATTAATATTAATGTTAATGTTAATGTTAATGCTAATGCTAATGCTAATGCTAATGTTAATATTAATATTAATGTTAATATTAATGTTAATATAAATATTAATTAATGTTAATTTAATATTAAATTATTTATTTACTATTAATTTTAATATTAATTTTATTGTTAAATTTTGCCATGTCAGCTGTCATGTCAGCAACCATGTCATATGCCACATAATGGAAGATGGTATCACCCAAATTTTTTGGGATTCAAATAGCATTTTTGTAATATTAGTTTTAATTATATTGTAAATTTTAAATTAACAGAAAAGCCACTGTAGATTTAATATTAATGCTAGTTCTAATGATATTGTAGATTGTAAATAAAAAGAATAGAATTTTAACTTTAACTACTTTTAAATCTAAGTTTAAATGTTAAATCAAAAAAATAATTTAAATTTTATTATTAATATTAGTTTCAATAATGGAAGTGAGATTTATAGAGCTAGTATTATCAATGTTGATGGTCACGAAGAAAATGGTGTCTAATCTCAATGTGTTTCATACGTGAGTGACAAATCGGATTTATCGTGAGATTTATAGAGCTAGTATTATCACATTTAATGGAAGTGCAAGAACAAACACTAAACATAATATCGGGTTTGCTTGGTATCATGAGTCAACTGTTGGGAACCCTTCGCAAGCATCCAATCTTTGTCCCCAAACAGATTGGGAATGCCATCATCTGCCAGCCTCCCTACCGAAACCAAGTTGTAGCGCAAACTCGGTACATAGCGCAGTGTTTCTATCGCCCAAGTCATACTTTATATGATAAGCTTTGAGATTGTTGTAGTGCCCCGTCCCTACATCGTCCCCCGTTTTCGTCCACGGGGTGCCCGAGAAAGGAACAATGTCGCTACCGATTCGGTCGGGACCGATAGGTCGGAATCGACCGAGTCGATCGAACGAGAATGGTTGAATTAAGATCCATTCCACGTTATAGAATGGCTTCATTGGAACCAAGTCCCATATTCAACGGGTTGCGCCTCAAGGATTGGCTCTGCGGCTAAGTTGGGAGAGACCTCTCGTTGCTCTGATATTCATGCCGCACTTGATTTGGATTTGGCTTTGGTTTTCGTGAATGCGTTTTTCGTGAATGTTTTCAATAGGTTTTCGTGACTTGCGTGTTCGAGCTTCGCATTCATAACGAAATTTCTTGAATTATACAGCGTTCTAATCAGTTGCTTATGCGGTTGCAGGTGATCGCGTAGGCGATGTCAGTGCAGCCAACCAGTCGCTCGCTTGAAGTAAGTCTAAGGCGAGTGGCTGACCTCCTTCGCCTCGTCCCTCTACTTCAAAATCAATATGTGAAGTAAATGAATGCTTGTCATAATAGTGTAGAATCAAAGGAAACTCTGAACTTCTACGACGGTGCTAGGTATTGGCCATGTCTCTATGGCCACTATCTTCTGGGGGTCCACTTCCACTCCACCTCTGGTGATGATGCGACCTAAGTACAAGATACGATCCAGCCAAAACTCGTACTTACTGAATTTTGCGTACAACTGGTGTTCCCTGAGTATCTAAAGAACTATACGAAGATGCTGCTCATGCTCTGCCTCACTCTTGCTATAGACTAAGATGTCGTCTATGAACACTATCACGAACTGATCCAAAGAGGGCATGAAGATACGATTCATGAGGTCTATAAATACGGCTGGCACATTGGTCGCTCCAAATGGCATAACAAAGAACTCCCAATGTCCATACCTCGATCTGAATGCTGTCTTTGGGATGTCTTGCTCTATGACTCTGATCTGATGGTACCCTGACTGGAAGTCAATCTTCGAGAATACAGCCGCTTCCTTGAGCTGATCAAATAAGTCATCAACGTACGATAATCAACACATAATCTTGACGTACCATCCTTCTTTTTCACAAGAAGCATCGGTGCTCCCCAAGGCGATCCGCTAGCACGAATGAATCCCTTTGGTTCTGAGTTCTTCAATCATCTTGTACAAGATTTCCAACTTTGAAGGTGCCATCCTGTAGACTCTCTCCGATACTGGTACCGTCCCTGGAATCAAATCGATGGTGAAAACTCTGCCTCACCGAAAAATGAAAACTCTGCCTCACCGGGAATACCAAAAATAATCCTGCCAATATGGCAGTCTATTCTTGCGTATTGCTCCTTCAACCAATCCATTCCTAGGCCAAGGGACCGATTCGGCCCGGGAGGAACGAGTATAGCAAGCGCCAGCCTAACATCTACGTGGGTTATTCGGGAACTTTTGTACATGGCTCGCTACACGCCGCAAAAGGGTCGCCGTCTAACCCAGCTATAGTCCGTGATGGCTTGACATTGCCAGTGGCCTTCACACCCTTTCACTACTTAACAAATGCACGTGACACGGGATGAATGTTATAGCTGCTTAATGCTTACAAATTCATATGCTTGCCTCGAAACATGTTGACATGCTAATTGATCAGGATGGTTAGAAAGATCACATAATAGATAGCTAACTAGCTCGGCGACGTTCGTAATTTTGAAGCTTCGGTCGTACGTCGAAGACTTGTCCCGTAACTCCACTTTTGAAGAGTCTCAATTGTCCAAGGAAGATGGCTCAGCTTCCCTCCATTCCAGGTCAATGGAGTACTTTATTGTATATTGAGGGATGTGTGCAATGTATGGAACGGCTATCTCAAAGTTTCCTTTACTTAATGTGTGCAATGTATGGAACGACTATCTCGGATTACCTTATGACTATGCCTTGTGCGATCGCAAATTAGGTTCGCAGACAACAGGGGACGGTGCTTGCTATAACTTCGATAGCCCAACAAAACTCTTTTCTAACGTGTTCGTGCAACGACTTGACAAGCAAGGGCTACGTCAAGCTTTACATCGAGGGAACGTGCCGTGCACGCGTTCGACTTGAACAATCAAGTTCTTTGGGTGCATAGACTTAAGCAACAAGCAGTGAAATACGACTTAAACTACGGGACAAACGAATGTTAATATTAATTTTAGTTCCAATAATATTTTACATTTTAAATAAAAAAGAATACAATTTTAACTTTAACTAGTTTGAAGTAAATGTTAAATCAAAAACTATTTTAAATTTTAGTATTAATATTAGTTTTAATAATATTGTAAATTTCAAATTAACAGGAATGTCACGGTATTAGAAACCTAGCTGATGTCACGTTGCTCGGGCTCGGTTAGTGTTCGTCTAAACTCGTACGTGCGAACTAGTTATTTGTAGCTCCCCTTCCCGAAAATTTTGAAATACTTTTATTTTTATTTAAATGGGGATTTTTAGAATTTTATAAATAATTATTTAGTAAATTATTACGGTAGACGACTTTAGCCATGGTTAAGTTTTGAAGTACCAGACGAGTAGGAATCATGGCCCGGATAGTGCAGTGGCGTGCCTTGACTAGTGTATTAGCCATGCTAAGGAAGACCTAGCCATAAGTGTGTCTTAACTAGAAAAACTAGGCCAAGTTGCAACTTAACCCTTACTGAAGATTTATTTATTTATTAATTATATTATTGAGTTTAGGGAAAACCGGTTATACCATTTAGCCAGACTGGGCCCGAACCGAATCCAAGCCTTTGTAGGTATGTAGTGAGACCAAAGACGACCATGTAGGCATATTTATGTGTGTACAAATAATTTCTAAATTATCTTGGGTATTGATGTACATTTTTAATTATTGGATATTTGTACAATAGTTGGCATTTTATTATTAAATATTGTTTTACGATATTTTTACAATTTCCTGGACCCGGATAAAGGTAAATAGTATGGATTCACCAAACCACCATTTAATTATTTTATTATTATTTTATTATTTCATGGTGATTTAATAAATATATTTATTACTATTAGATATTATTAATATTGATTATATTTATAATATTGTATTGTCTGTATGGAGTTTGTGGTATATATATATATATATATATATATATATATATATATATATATATATATATATATATATATATATATATATATTATGTGTGTGTAAATATATATATTATGTGTGTGTAAATATGTGTACATATATAATATATATACATAAGTGATTATATATATGTAGATATATATATTTGCTAATATAGAAAATAGGAAAAGAAACGAAAAAGAAGAAGCAAAGGAATAAGAGAAGCAGTAGCAGGCCCAAACCTTAGGCCCGAGCCACCACAGGAAAGCCAGCCGGGCCCAATACCCATACCGAGCTTTTCCTTTATCGTTTTTTTCCTGTATAAATAGATACACGCACGCGCAAACGAAGTTGGTCGAAACCCTAACCAACCTTAAGTCTTCCCGTCCAGCAGTATGGGCCTTCGACGGAGCTGCAGGGAAAGTCGACCTCTGTCGACCGGTTCGTTCGCGTTGACAGCACGGCCCACTCGAATCCGAAAGAGGGACTTCATCGCGTTCATCGACTCCGCAGGGTCGCGACATCGAGAACTACGGTAGTGTCAGGCCAACGTCAGACACCACGTTGCGGAAGCCGTTCTCAACCAAAGGAACAGAGCACCCTCCTCGGCATGGTGATCTCCGACCCGACGATTATCTCATCGACATAACTACCTATGTGAGTTTCCCTCTCGATACCATCCTTACTTCCTTGAATCTCCTTCCTCTGGCACATATTTAGTTTTGCAATAACGTTCCTTACTATTACATGAAGGATAGGGTTATGCTGTGGTGTTTCAAATTAAAGCAAAGGACGTAGCCATAGCTTAGGTCTCAGTGAGTAGGTCTTGGGAAGAAGAAGATAATACAAAGAGAATATGGAGTATAGAATTTTTGCTAGAATAGATGGGGTTGTTTAACCTTGTCCCAAGTAGCCCTCTTTGGAGATCGATTCCTGTCAACCTACTAGGAATTTTTAGAAAACTAATTGAAGACATTTGAAGACAACATATAGGGCTTCCTAATCTATTTTGTATTTTCAAATTTTATTAGTTATATGCGGAGAAAACAGTTTTCAAAATCAAGATTTTATCTATGTAAAAACAGTTTAAAAACCCCGATACGACGTGCGTCCCGCCAAACCGGGCACCGTGGTCGCGAACCGAAAGCATCGAAAGGTGTATAACGGCTTCGTGGTCGTGTGGGCTTTGACGGAATTTAAATTGGTTGCGTGTGCGCGACGAATTTGATCCGTATCCGTCGAAATTTACCGTATCGACCACTTTGCACAAACTCCAATTTCTTCGTGCACGTTCGTCAGATCGAGACGAAACTTGCGCCAACAAGACCGTATCATTTTTTTGGTCATGTATGCCAAGTTTGGTCCGATTCTGAGACAATCGATCGGATCACCGTTTCGTGGGCCCCACGGTCTAACTCAACGGGTGATTTTGTGCAGGGCCCGCCGGAATCCAACTTTGGACATACGATTGGGTTCGTATCGGAAAACCGGATCTGTTGACATATAGTTTGACAACTTTAGAGACCATTGACTCTGGCACAATTTTTGGTGCAAAGCGGGTCCAACGGCAGACATCGTTTTTGTCCAAAATTACCGTTTTGCTCCTGTGATCAGAATTGGACTTAAGGACAGACAATCCTCACTAATTTGACTATTCTGAGACTGTTGGCTTTGTCTGTTTCAGCTTTCGAAGACAGTTGTGATGATTTGGACTTTATGGCTTAGCAGTGGACTAGATTGTTATTGGATCTGCGTGCAACCTCCAGACAAGATACCTTGCCTCCCTCTACAATTTATTTACATGCATATTTATATTATTATACAGTTTTACTAGTTGATTATTTATATGTGATTTGTATATCATGCATGTTAGTATATATATAGCCTTGTTTATAATTAGCTTTGTAGTTCATATTGGATTGATTTTCTCGTGTATCATGATTGGGTTGTGTCGTGTCATCACTTGTACTTGGACTGAGTCGCATCGTGTCATAGGATGAATAAGTCATAACAAAACTGCTTTACCTCATTGTCTTGAAATCTTGAAGCTAACTTGCGAGTCCACATCAGGGGCGAGGGTTAGTAGTTAAGCTAACCTGCGAGTCCACATCAGGGGCGAGGGTTAGTAGTTAAGCTAACCTGCGAGTCCTTATTAGGGGCGAGGGTTAGTAGTTATCTGTCCACACCTGCGAGTCCACATTAGGGGCGAGGGTGATGCTAGCCTGCGAGTCAACACCAGGGACGAGGGTTAGTAGTATATGGTTCACACCTGCGAGTCCACACTAGGGACGAGGGTGATGCTAGCCTGCGAGTCCACACCAGGGATGAGGGTTAGTAGTATATGGTTCACACCTGCGAGTCCACACTAGGGACGAGGGTGATGCTAGCCTGCGAGTCCAAACCAGGGACGAGGGTTAGTAGTATATGGTTCACACCTGCGAGTCCATACTAGGGACGAGGGTGATGCTAGCCTGCGAGTCGACACTAGGGACGAGGGCTAGTAGTTGTTCAAACCTGCGAGTCCACACTAGGGGCGAGGGTTTGAGTATTCGATTGGTTATCCATTGACATCGTGATATCGTGTTCTCTTGTTTCTTCTCCAGCAGTTCGTTTAGGCGTAGTGGTTCTTCCAGTCGTGTATAGTCATGTTTTTGTGCTGATTGGTCTTTTCTCGTTTATTTTCTATATTTTCTTTATTGCATGATAAACTGCTAGATAGGCATGTTTTTATGTATCTTGCTATGTCCCCTGAGGACCTGATGATCTCTTCAGGTTAGTTATTGCATGGAGTTAGTTAGCAGCTCTGGATGGCGGATGATTATGACACTTGTGGGGTTCGGATGTGATGATATTGCTTGCGGGATTCAGGTATCGATACCATATTTATTATCTAGTTCATCCAGCTTGTGTTTCCCTTTCATCATCATGATATATCATATTTATTGATTCAGTTTATAGACTCATATTATTTCTTAGAGTCTAATCGGACATGCATGCTAGTGGGCTGCAGACCACGACCCATACTTGTTTGTTCTTGTTTATTATTCTTATTATGGAATGAGAGATAGATTTGCTTTGCCATGATTTGGCAGTTTACCATAGCCGTGACAGCGTTTACGTATTCGAGTCGGGCTGGAGTCCGTTCGATACGTAGCTGGCTTGCTCACGAGCTCGCGTCCGTAAAGCGGGTGCGGGTCGTGATAAGTTTTTTTGGTGGCCCATGCAGGTCAGAGCATATCATATCGGTTACGTAACTGTACTAATACGAGCCTGCGTATTTGACTAAACCTTAGGAATGCCAATCCACTCTGCCTTGAAAATTCTTCTAGAAATTCTCTACGTCCTTGAAAACTCCATATTTGTTCTCGATTATTCTTCCTTGCTTTCCGTACCATTAATTCTCGTCCCTTCCTATTTCGGGGTGACGAATAATCGTGCTGTTTAGAATTCATCAGAAATTCTTAAGTTATAGTATAATATTGCTTGATTATTGAACAATTGGTTGTTTGTAGATATGAGAGGTTATAGATACCACATGTCCTAGATATTTTTGGTAGAATTATTAGTCACTAGTTAGAAGATTATAAGATTTTAGTGACCTGTGTTTCAAGGGAGTAGTGTGACCTAAGGTGGGTAGAAGTCCTCGAGATTTCGTAAATACCAAATGACTAGAGAAGGCCATAAAATATTTTTGAGGAATTAAATTTGAGGAGATTAAGGTAATAGTAGACTTTGATTTTTAAGGACTAGTTATGAATTAGAATTTCGAGGACGAAATTATTTTTAAGGTGGGTAGATTTGTAGCTCCCCTTCCCGAAAATTTTGAAATATTTTATTTCTATTTAAATGGGGATTTTTAGAATTTCATAAATAATTATTTAGTTAATTATTACGGTAGACGACTTTAGCCATGGTTAAGTTTTGAAGTACCAGACGGCTAGGAATCATGGCCCGGATAGTGCAGTGGCGTGCCTCGACTAGTGTATTAGCCAAGCCAAGGAAGACCTAGCCATAAGTGTGTCTTAACTAGGAAAACCAGGCCAAGTTGCAACTTAACCCTTACTGAAGATTTATTTATTTATTAATTATATTATTGAGTTTTGGGAAAACCGGTTATACCATTTAGCCAGACTGGGTCCGAACCGAATCCAAGCCTTTGTAGGTATGTAGTGAGACCAAAGACGACCATGTAGGCATATTTATGTGTGTACAAATAATTTCTAAATTATCTTGGGTATTGATGTACATTTTTTAATTATTGGATTTTTGTACAATAGTTGGCATTTTATTATTAAATATTATTTTACGATATTTTTACAATTTCCTGGACCCGGATAAAGGTGAATAGTATGGATTCACCAAACCACCATTTAATTATTTTATTATTATTTTATTATTTCATGGTGATTTAATAAATATATTTATTACTATTATATATTATTTAATATTGATTATATTTATAATATTGTATTGTCTGTATGGAGTTTGTGGTATATATATATATATATATATATATATATATATATATATATATATATATATATATATATATATATATATATATATATATATATATATATATATATATTTATTTATTTATTTATTTATTTAATATATATATATATATATATATATATATATATATATATTTATTTATTTTTATTTTTATTATATATATATATATATATATATATATATATATATATATATATATATATATATATAATATATATAAATAGATATTGTATATGTGTGTGTATATATATATATATATTTTTGTATATGTATGTGTGTGTGTGTATATATATATATATATATATATTATGTGTGTGTAAATATGTGTACATATGTAATATATATACATAAGTGATTATATATATGTAGATATATATATTTGCTAATATAGAAAATAGGAAAAGAAAAGAAAAAGAAGAAGCAAAGGAATAAGAGAAGCAGTAGCAGGCCCAAACCTTAGGCCCGAGCCACCACAGGAAAGCCAGCCCGGCCCAATCCCCATACTGAGCTTTTCCCTTATCATTTTTTTTCCTGTATAAATAGATACGCAGGCGCAAACGAAGTTGGTCGAAACCCTAACCAACCTTAAGTCTTTCCGTCCGGCAGTATGGGCCGTCGACAGAGCTGCAGGGAAAGTCGACCTCTGCCGACCGGTTCGTTCGCGTTGACAGCACGGCGCGCTCGAATCCGAAAGAGGGACTTTATCGCGTTCATCGACTCCGCAGGGTCGCGACGTCGACAACTCCGGTGGTGTCAGGCCAACGTCGGACACTACGTTGCGGAAGCCGTTCTCAACCAAAGGAACAGAGCACCCTCCTCGGCGTGGTGATCTCCGACCCGACGATTATCTCATCGACATAACTACCTATGTGCGTTTCCCTCTCGATACCATCCTTACTTCCTTGAATCTCCTTCATCTCGCATATATTTAGTTTTGCAATAACGTTCCTTACTATTACATGAAGGATTGGGTTATGTTGTGGTGTTTCAAATTAAAGCAAAGGGTCGGTAGCCATAGCTTAGGTCTCTGTGAGTAGGTCTTGGGAAGAAGAAGATAATACAAAGAGAATATGGAGTATAGAATTTTTGCTAGAATAGATGGGGTTGTTTAACCTTGTCCCAAGTAGCCCTCTTTGGAGATCGATTCCTGTCAACCCACTAGGAATTTTTAGAAAACTAATTGAAGACATTTGAAGACAACATATAGGGCTTCCTAATCTATTTTGTATTTTCAAATTTCATTAGTTATATGCGGAGAAAACAGTTTTCAAAATCGAGATTTTATCTTTGTAAAAATAGTTTAAAAACCCCGATATGACGTGCGTCCCGCCAAATCGGGCACCGTGGTCGCGAACTGAAAGCATCGAAAGGTGCGTAACGGCTTCGTGGTCGTGTGGGCTTTGACGGAATTCAAATTGGTTGCGTGTGCACGACGAATTTGATCTGTATCCGTCGAAATTCACCGTATCGACCACTTTGCACAAACTCTAATTTCTTCGTACACGTTCGTCAGATCGAGACAAAACTTGTACCAACAGGACCGTATCATTTTTCTGGTCCTGTATGCCAAGTTTGGTCCGATTCTGAGACAGTCGATCGGATCACCGTTTTGCGGGCCCCACGGTCAGACTCAACGGGTGATTTTGTGCACGGCCTGCCAGAATCCAACTTTGGACATCCGGTTGGGTTCGTATCGAAAAACTAGACCTGTTGACATATAGTTTGACGACTTTAGATACCATTGCCTCTGGCACAATTTTCGGTGCAAAGCGGGTCCAATGGCGGTCATTATTTTTGCCCGAAATTATCATTTTGCTACTGTATCCAGAATTGGACTTAAGGACAGGCAATCTGAACTAATTTGACTATTCTGAGACTGTTGGCATTGTCTGTTTCAGCTTTCGGAGACAGTTGTGATGATTTGGACTTTATGGCTTAGCAGTGGACTAGATTGTTATTGGATCTGCGTGCAACCTCCAGGCAAGATACCTTGCCTCCCTCTACAGTTTATTTACATACATATTTATATTATTATACAGTTTTACTAGTTGATTATTTATATGTGATTTGTTTATCATGCCTGTTAGTATATATATAGCCTTGTTTATAATTAGCTTTGTAGTTCATATTGGATTGGTTTTCTCGTGTATCGTGAATGGGTCGTGTCGTGTCATCACTTGTACTTGGACTGAGTCGCATCGTGTCATAGGATGAATAATTCATAAAGGAACTGCTTTACCTCCTTGTCTTAAAATCTTGAAGCTAACCTGCGAGTCCACATCAGGGGTGAGGGTTAGTAGTTAAGCTAACCTGCGAGTCCACATCAGGGGCGAGGGTTAGTAGTTAAGCTAACCTGCGAGTCCACATTAGGGGCGAGGGTTAGTAGTTATCTATCCACACCTGCAAGTCCACATTAGGGACGAGGGTGATGCTAGCCTGCGAGTCCACACCAGGGACGAGGGTTAGTAGTATATGGTTCACACCTGCGAGTCCACACTAGGGACGAGGGTGATTCTAGCCTGCGAGTCCACACCAGGGACGAGGGTTAGTAGTATATGGTTCACATCTACGAGTCCACACTAGGGACGAGGGCTAGTAGTCGTTCAAACCTGCGAGTCCACACTAGGGGCGAGGGTTTGAGTATTCGATTGGTTATCCATTGATATCGTGATATCGTGTTCTCTTGTTTCTTCTCCAGCAGTTCGTTTAGGCGTAGTGGTTCTTCCAGTCGTGTATAGTCGTATTTTCGTGCTGATTGGTCTTTTCCTGTTTATTTTCTATATTTTCTTTATTGCATGATAAACTGCTAGATAGGCATATTTTTATGTATCTTGCTATGTCCCCTGAGGACATGATGATCTCTTCAGGTTAGTTATTGCGTGGAGTTAGCTAGCAGCTCTGGATGGCGGATGATTATGACACTTGTGGGGTCCGGATGTGATGATATTGCTTGCGGGATTCAAGTATCGATACCATGTTTATTATCCAGTTCATCCAGCTCGTGTTTTCCTTTCATCATCATGATATATCATATTTATTGATTCAGTTTATAGACTCATATTATTTCTTGGAGTCTAATCAGACATGCATGCTAGTGGGCCGCAGACCACGACCCATACTTGTTCGTTCTTGTTTATTATTCTTATTGTGGATTGAGATATAGATTTGCTTTGCCATGATTTGGTAGTTTACCATAGTTGTGACAGCGTTTACGTATTCGAGTCGGGCTGGAGTTCGTTCGATACGTAGCTGGCTTGCTCATGAGCTCGCGTCCGTAAAGCGGGTGCGGGTTGTGACATTATTAGTAATGAAAATCAAAAATTGAATTTTAAGTTTAAAATCTAGTCGAGCTCGATCCTTTCTCTTTATCTCATCTCTCTCTCTCCCTCTCATCTCCCTCTCTCTCCCTCCCTCTCTCTCTCTCTCTCGGGTTCTCTCTTACAGGTTGTGTTCACTAATACCATATCATTAGAAATAATTACACAACAGATCCCGTTGCATTAAATGCTGCTGCATGCGTTATCCTATACAATTTAATAATAAACACTAATACCATATCATTAGAAGAGTAAAAGTTGTCTTGAAAGTTGTAAAAAATTACTTTGTATTGTCTTCTCAATACTTTTGCATTGGAGATGACTTTTTAAACTTATTGTCATTTATGAATATAATCTTGCCGCCTATACAAGATATTGTCTTGTGCCTCATGCCACATAGGATACACAACACATAACAAGACAATAGGGTTGCGTAGCATTAAATGCTGCTGCATGCGTTATCCTACAGAAGAGGGCCACGTGGAGAATGCTGCTGCATGCTTCCTCATGCGTTATTAGCTACACAATTTAATAATACATGTACCCAGAAGACGAAAAAGTTGTGTTGTTGGAAGTTGTTTCCTTAAAATTATGTTTGCTTCTATAATCACTTAAGATTTTCATGAGTCATCAAAAGAGGGCCACGTGGCGGAGGTACAAGGAAGACGAAAATGTTGTGTTCTTGCCTTGCTGGAAGTTGTTTCTTTCTGAATAATGCTATTTGTACCTCCAAATTGTACTTTCAAACTGTCCCTCCTCACGTGGCAGCTGACGTGATATGTTGATCTGGCAGCTGACGTGGCAAATTTTTTAAAAAATAAAAATAAAAATAAAAATTAATATTAAAATTAATGTTAACATTAACATTAATATTAAAATTAATATTATCGTTAACATTAACAATAATATTAATATTAATATTAATATTAATATTAATATTAATATTAATATTAATATTAATATTAATATTAATATTAACATTAACATTAACATTAATATTAATATTAACATAAATTAATATTAACATTAAAATAACATTGATATTAACGTTAAATTATTATGGAGAAAATTGGGTAGTTAACTTTTTGGATTAAAATTTGTCATGTCATCAGTCATGTCAGATGATACACAATATTATTTAACATGCCACATCAGATGCCACATAAGGAGGGCTATATATTAGAGGGACAATTTGGAGGTACAAATAGCATTACTCTTTCTTCTTGTATTGTTTCTTGTCCTTCGTTTCTTCTGTTGGTTTCTAACACACTCTATTTTTTTCAATGGCGATGTCACATGGAGAAACTGATCGTCGTATGGAAGATTTAGTTGATGAAGAAAGCTTCGTTTCAAGAGGAGTGTCAGATGATTTGGATGATGAGCAAAGTTTGAAAGTTGTTAACTTAGGAGACAATAATGAACAAGATAAAAAAACAACGGAAGAATGTATCATAACGATGACGACGACATCAACACAAACAACGAAATGTTATTTAGCATCACCATTTCTAATGGATTTAAGAAATGCTTTATATTTTTACAATTATTTCTCATACTTATTTTGTTTTATTCTATTCTTAGGGACGATGGTGAATCTCCATTGGATTTCGATGCAGCGACGATGAAAAAATATTATAGTCTGCCAACATTAACAAAGCTCCAACAGAACTCTTACATGAAGATATTGTTGGCTTACAGTTCAAATCTATTGAGAAGCAGAGACATTCTACCGGATATATTCAAAAGCAGTTGATTTCAATATTAGAAAGAACGAAGTAAAGAAAAACAAATCTGGGATGGTGATGGTCCGTAGTTGGTGTTGTTCGAATGCGGGATTCAGACAGAAAAAATACAATGAAGCTCCTAACAGGGTTCGTGAGCCAAGAAGTGAAAGCAGAAGTGGTTGTAAAGCAATTTTTCGTATTGGGTTCACCAATTGTACAAAGCTGTGGGTCGTCAAAAAATTTCACGTACATCACAACCATAGCCTGGCGAATGATTATAAAACAGTTTTTTTGAGATCCCATCATAAGATATCACCCGCAGAGTTGGAACAAGCTAAGCTTATGAAGCAATCAGGGATGGGGACTGGAGATATATAGAATTTAATTGTCCACCAGAAAGGTGGCTGGGATAAGGTTGGATGGACGAAAAAAGATTTATACAACGGTTTAGCTAAAGATAGTAAAGCACTAGACGATGTTGATGCTACAACAACACTTACATTTCTTCAATCTAAGGAGGGCATTGACCCAGATTTCTTCTAAGCGTACAAGGTAGACGAAGATTCCAGATTGACCCATATCTTTTGGGCTGACGGTGCATGTCGATTCGATTACGAATTATTTGGAGATTCACTAGCATTTGATTCTACATATAAAACAAATAGAAGTCAAATGTCGTTGGTGGTTCTAGTGGGTACAAACAATCATGCAATGACTTGTGTGTTTGGGTTTGCAATGATCCATAATGAGACTGCAGAGACATATTCTTGGGTTTTAGAAAAATTCTAAGAGTGTATGAATAGAAAATTACCAGTGACAGTTCTCACGGATGGTTGCAGATCCATGAATAAAGCAATTGATGATTTAATGCCCAGCGTAGTTCGTCGAATGTGCTCATGGCATATCCTAAACAATGCATCCAAACATGTACACCGAGAGGGTTTTGCAAATAAATTGAGTCTTCTGATTAAAAGGTACATCGCACACTTGCTACTTTACTTTGAAGTATGTTGTTGTTACAATATTATAACTTTAGTTACTATCCATGTTTTCTAAACAGGTACTATTTAGTCGAAGAATTTGAAAATCGTTGGCAGCAGATGCTAACGAATTATAATATAGAGAACAATGAGTGGACCATTGCATTGTACAGAACGAGGGAGCGATGGGCGGACACATTCCTACGTGAAAATTATTTTGGTGGTTCTACTGTAACAAATAGATGTGAATCTATGAACGCATTTCTGAAAAGATTTTGAATGAGAAGCTGGCACTATGGAAGACCCTTCAAAATTGTGACCACGGTTTGGCGGCCTTATGTTACGGCCAGATAAGTAAGCATGTCACTGATAAACTCTTAACACCAGTTGTGAATCAAACTAGTATGGCCGTAATAGAAGATAAATTTGCCACAATTTACACTAAAACGGTGTTTATAGAGATATGGAAGGAAATTACACGTTCTGATGCATATACTGTTCTCCATCATCACATCATAAGAGAGGCAGAAGTTTGCACTATCCAAAAGTATATGTCGCCAAACAGTGTCAACCGGGCCGACAATATCATAAAATGTGACTGCTTGTGGATGGACACTACTAAAATCTGCTCAATTGGCGACGTATATTTAGCGACGTTAGATTAACGTCGCTAAATTATGTACATTAGCGACGTTTTATATAAACATCGCTCATAGTCGCTATTAGCGACGACCTAAGCGACGTAACAACGACGTACATTAAGCACATGACCCAGTCGTCGCAAAAAGTCGCTGGGACGTCGCTAGTAGCGATGCATTTAGCGACGGTAGTTTAAGCATCGCTAAATTCTAATTATATCCCTGTCCTAACGTTTCATTTCCCCCCATTTTCCTCTCTCACTCTCTCTCCTCCCCGGCGCTCTCACTCTCTCCGGCGACGACTCTCACTCTCTCCGGCGACTCTCTTCCCTCTCTGGTACGTGACTCTTCCCCTCCCTCTCTCTCTCTCTCTCCGTTTGTTTTGGTTATTGGTGGTTTGGGGGGGTACGGGTGGCTCGGATGGAGGTGCAGGGGGGATGCGGGTGGTTGGAGGTGAGTGGGGGTGGCTGGGGGGGTGGGGCAGGGGGGACGAGGGCGGCTGGGGGAGGGGAGCTAGGGTTAGGGTTCGGGTTAGGGTTCATTTCCCATTCGGCACTCTCACTCTCTCCGGCGCTGTCACTCTCTCCGGTGACTCTCCTCCCCCCCTCCGGCGCTCTCACTCTCTCCTGCGCTGTCACTCTCTCCGGCGACTCTCCTCCCTCTCTGGTACGTGTTACTCTTCCCCTCCCTCTCTCTCACTCCCTCCGGCGCTCTCACTCTCTCCGGCGCAGGGGGGACAAGGGCGGCTGGGGGAGGGGAGCTAGGAGTAGGGTTCGGGTTAGGGCTAGGGGTGGTATAGGGGGGTGGCTTGGTCAGGGGCACCGATAGTATCGAAAAATTTGATAATTTAGTAATAATTATTTGTTTTCAGATACCGAAAAATGTGATACTACGATTCGAACGCACCGATAGTGCCGATATTTATAACAAGTAGTTTTGTTGGTTGGTTAATTGGTAACATGGTGATCGGGACATATAGTTCCTGCAGCCATTCGACTGGCGAGGCAGAAACTATGGTACGACATGGTGATCAGGACATAGTCCCTGCAGCCATTCGACTGGCGAGGCAGAAACTATGTAGCCGTAGATAAAGTTGACTGTCCTGCGACCCTCATCCCTCGACAATGATGATACGACAACCTATCACTATATCTTATATAGTAGTAGATGATGTCTTAGTATTATATTATGTGAGTTCATCTTGATTCTGTTACATTCTTCAGATACTAGATACTAGATTCGATAAGAACGTATACTACACCATATGTACAGAACATAGATGATTCATACTAATGTATGCTAGAATGAATTTTGGGTTGTTTTCTGAGCCATCCGTTCTCACACTTAAAACACATATAAATTAGAACTGTGTGTCAATCTTTGTTTTTGTATTTTCGACGAACCCAGGGATTAGATTCTGTATTTTGTATTTTTACTTTGTACGTATTTGGGGATATTCAGTTTTTTCGTTGAGGATACTGAGTTTGTACGTATTTGCGGATATTGATTTAGTTGTGTTGAGGATATTATATATTGACATTGTTCGTTGCGGATAGTATTTTTTTAATATTTTTTGTATATTCTGGAATGTAATGTGCGTGCCGGTGTTGAGTGTTCCACCGAGGGGGTCGGCGAACCCAGGGATTGGATTCTGTATTATGTATTTTGTATTCTGTATTTTGGCTCAGGCTCCAGTTCCAGCATCATTTGCTTTCTGGAACCTATTTTTTTATATTTTTTTAATTAAGCGACGTTTTTAGCGATGTTAGTATTCGTCGCTACATATTAGCAGGAAATGTTGCTAAAAGCGTCGCTAAATTCTGACGTGGCAACACGTGGCACCAAATCTGATGTCAGCTCGTCGTCGCCAAAACGTCACAAATCTGTCGCTAAACGGCGACCACGTTATAACGTCGCCTTTTACGTCGCTGATTAGCGTCAAATAACAAACGTCGCAAATAACGCCGCTAATTAGCTGTCACGCCCCGATTCGGGGAATCGTTCGCCTCCGCTTGATTCACGCCGAATCGTTCGTCCTCGCTAAGGCGTCATGCCGTACAAGTCTGGAATTGCACTTGTACAAGGCGTGCTCGTGTTCCTTTTATAAAAGAGACATTTTGAATAGAGATTCACAGCGGTTGATAAAGAAGTTTGGGCAACACAGATATGATCTAAAATAAGTTCTTTATTGATATCTTTGAAATTACATTGCATAAAACATAAGGCTCTCAAACAGCCGAGATGAAATGCCAAACTTGGCTACAACTTGCAGAAATATTGAAATGAGATACAACTTGTTCCATACATCATATCCCTTTATTAATAATGCGGCAATAACCACCTTCAGCAAAATGCCTTCTTCTTCAAGTGGAAACTTCAAGATGTACGAAGCTTCTAAAGAGTCGGACAGCAAGCCTTCAGCGTCTATGATTATCCACTAGGTTTCCAGCACCTGTGGAGACGAGGGTCAGTACATTGTCACATATGTACTGGTGAGCAGCCGTAACCAATCTCACCATAAATCAACAGTAGTAAAATTATATGAATGATCACTATTGATTTGTGTTCTTTCTATCTTGCCTTAGGGTCCATTAACAATTCATATATTTGATGAGAAATATAAGAAGCATACAGTGATGTTAGAAACATAAGCAATTCATGTTGTTCTAACATAAGCAATTCATATTGATCACCAATTTGGTGAATCTTACCTACGGTCGATAGCCATCCCTGTAAATATTTATGAATACCACTTACTCTGCCTGCATAAGACATTATTAGCTATGCCACCTGTCTATATGAAGGTCACTGACTACACGCCATCTGGGACATCTTAGTCGGACGGCTCCCCTTCAGCGGTGGGTAGCTAGCCCATCCGGAAGGTTTCCGAAAGACCGTGCTACTACTTCAGCACTGTGCTACTACTTCAGCACTATGTTCCTCCTAGGGTGAATCGGTTCCGTGGCCTCGGAGTACCGTTCGAGGAACTACCTTGTATACAAGTTGTCCATGACCATGCATGCAATGCAGCTTAACTAATAAGGGACATGACATGCATGATAATAGCATCTTCCACACATAGTCGTAGTTCTCATTTTATCTTGCCATTTTTCTATCTTTCCAACTTGCCATCTTACCATCTTACTTTGAGCCATAGGCTCGCATATTCGTTCATCCAACCAAGGGACTATTCATGTTTAACCCATTCTTTTGAACCGAAGTCCGATATACTTACTGCCCAATACTTGGGTCTTTGCATCACCTGTTAAACAATTCATATAGCATACGAGCATCATTCGATTTGTAACATAAGTCTAGCCATATGATAATTTATCTTTCATTATCTTTCCCGTATTATTACTAGGCATCTTTTATTAAGCACCGAACGCAATAACAAGTCTACCATTGTTATGCGCAAAGATCAAGGATTGTCGAAGGATCAAAGTCACTCACTTTTTGGTGAATTGTCGAGAGAAAGAGGTCTTCCACGCAACGTCAAGCTCGGTTCACTGCGTTAGCACCTGCATTGGCACCAACGTTTGGTCAGCATACTTCTTCTCTTTCTCTCAGTGATTCGATATGAAATGCGTAGACAGTGAAAGTAAATCCATGAAAACATTCATCGAAAACAATCACGAAAATGTACACAAAAGCCAACAGTAAAAGCAACATCGAAAACCAGCAGGACAACGATCTTCGGGGCAAGCGACTCTTATATAGAACTCTTCCCCCAAGACGTACGCCACTGCATCATGGGCATCATTTCAAAAGAGTCCAATCTATAACGAGAAAAGGATCTCAATTCATTATCCCGCGATCCTGGTAAAGTTTCCCCAAGTAAGGTTCCCCAATTCTCATCCGACTCGGCCATTCGGCCGCTAGCCCGCTCCGTGCTCCTCAACGGATTCAGGGCATTACATATTAATACACTAACAAAAATTTTTGTCCCCGAAACTTAAACACAAACCCACCTAGGTCAAACAACGAAGGACACTGTTCCTTCACATCCGCCTCAAGTTCCCACGTCGACTCTTCGACGGAATGATTTCGCCAAAGCACTCGAACCAAAGAAACAACTCGATTTCGCAAAATTTTATCCTTCCTATCCAAGATCTGCACGGGTTCCTCCACATAAGACAAGTCAGCTCTTAGCCCTAGCGGACCGAAGTCTACCACATGGCTTGGATCATGTACATACTTCCGTAGTTGGGAAACATGGAAGATATCGTACACTCCATCCAATGCCGGTGGTAATACGATCTGATAGGCGACATGGACGACTCGCTTAAGAATTTCAAACGGGCCAACAAATCTCGGACTTAGCTTCCCCTTTGCACCGAATCGCATAACTCCGCGGATCGGTGACACCTTCAGAAATATGTGATCGCCCACCATAAATTCCAATGGTCGTCGATGAGTATCCGCATAACTCTCCTGCCGACTTTGTGCCACAAGTAACTTCTCCCGAATCATGCGGACCTTCTCGACGGCCTATTCCACCATCTCCGGACCAAGTACCTGTCGTTCACCGACTTCATCCTAACAAATCGGAGATCGACACTTTCATCCGTATAATGCTTCATACGGAGCCATTTGTATACTTGACTGGTAACTGTTGTTGTAGGCAAATTCTGCTAGCGGCAAGTGAGTGTCCCAACTGGTTTTCAGATCAATAGCACAAAGCCGTAGCATGTCTTCAAGTATCTGATTCACCCTCTCAGTCTGGCCATCGGTCTGTGGATGGTATGCAGAACTAAATTTCAATTGTGTTTCCATGGCAGCATATAAACTGACCCAGAAACGTGATACAAATTGCCCATCCCGATCCGATACTATTGATGCCGGCACTCCATGCAGTCGGACAATTTCATCCAAGTATAGCTGAGCCAATCGGTCGACGCTCCATGTGGTTTTTATTGCGAGAAATGTGCAGATTTGGTTAATCGATCAACGATGACCCAAATTGCATCATTCCCCCGCTGCGTCTTCGGCAAGCCAACTATAAAATCCATGGTTATATGATCCCACTTCCATTCTGGGATCGCGAGGTTCTGCATCTCCCCGTCGGGCCTCTGGTGTTCCACCTTGACTCGTTGACACGCTAAGCATCGCGAGACAAAGAGGGCCACATCTCGTTTTATGCCGTGCCACCAGAAGGTCGTGCGTAAATCTTTATACATTTTTGTACTTCCCGGATGCAAGGAATACTTGGCATAATGGGCCTCCGTCAAGATTTCTTTCCGGAGTTCTTCATCCTTTGGGACACATAGCCTCCCCCTGAGTCACAACGATCCATCCTCGTGCCTGGTGAAGTCGTTGGCTTCACCCTTTTCCATTATTCTGCCAATATTAATCAAGAACTCATCCGTCCTCTGTGCTGTCTTTATCTTTTCCAACAAACTCGGCTCAAGTTGAAGTTGAGCCAGTTGTACATTTTGGCCACGAATCTGGAGCTCAATTCCCATGCTTTCTAATTCCTCCAGTATTCGCTTGTCAATACTAAGCGATCCCACAAAGTTCCGACTCAACGCGTCCGCCACCACATTGCCTTTTCTTGGGATGTACGCGATCGTCAAGTCGTAATCTTTTATAAGCTCCAACCAACGTCTTTGCCGCAAATTCAAATCTTTCTGAGTAAAGATGTACTTCAGGCTTTTATGATCGGTGAAGATCTCACAAGCCACTCCATACAAGTAGTGCCTCCATAATTTCAATGCAAACACTATCGCTGCCAATTCCAAATCATGTATTGGATAATTTTTCTCGTGCGACTTAAGCTGTCTCGAGGCATACGATATCACTTTCCCTCTCTGAGTCAACACACATCCCAAACCCAATCCGGACGCATCACTGCATATCTGGAATCCCTCGACGCCGTCTGGAAGTGTAAGGATTGGAGCTGATACGAGACGTTGCTTCAGATTTTGAAAGCAAGCCTCGCACTCATCAGTCCAATCGAATACAACTCCCTTCTGGGTTAGCCGAGTTAAAGGCGCTGCCACTTTTGAAAAATCCTTGACAAATTTCTTGTAGTAGCCTGCCAAGCCGAGGAAACTTCGGATCTCGCTCGCCGACGTGGGTTGCTTCCAATCCACTATGGCTTCAATTTTCTTTGGGTCAACGGACACACCTTCTGCCGATATAACGTGCCCTAGGAACGACATGCTACTCATCCAAAACTCACATTTGCTCAGCTTGGCATAGAGCTGATTGTCCCGTAGAGTCTGTAACAATGTCCTCAAATGTTCTGTATGGTCTTCTCTGCTCTTCGAGTAGATTAGGATGCCATCGATGAATACGACCACAAATTTATCCAAAAAAGGCCGGAAGACTCTGTTCATCATATCCATGAAAGCGGCAGGGGCGTTGGTCAGTCCGAAGGGCATGACCAAGAATTCATAGTGCCCATATCTGGTTCGAAATGCGGACTTAGGAACGTCATCGGGTTTGATCTTTAACTGATGATAGCCTGAGTGAAGATCAATCTTTGAAAATACAGACGCCCCTTGCAACTGATCGAAGAGGTCATCTATTCGAGGCAATGGGTACTTATTCTGAATTGTAACTTTGTTTAGCTCGAGGTAGTCGATGCACAGCCGCATCGATCCATCTTTCTTCTTCACAAATAGTATCGGAGTACCCCATGGTGAAACACTGGGTCTGATGTATCCCATGTCTAATAATTCTTGTAGCTGCACTTTAAGTTCCTTCAATTCAGCAGGCGCCATCCTGTATGGTGCCCTTGAGATCGGACGAGCGTCTGGAAATGTATCGATAGTGAATTCAATCTCTCGGTCCGGAGGCATTTCGGGTATCTCGTCAGAAAACACATCAGGAAATTCTGCCACGACTTCAGTGTTAGCTGAGTCTGCACCATTCTTGCGTGTGTCTCGAACAGAAGTAAGGTACCCTTCGCAGCCAGAACGTAACATTCGCCGGGCCGTAGTAGCTGAAATCACCATCGAAGCCTTCGCCGACGAACTGGCCGAGTAAGAGAATTCTGTTCCTCTAGGTAGTCGAAACACAACTCGCTTCTTCGCACAGTCAATCGTCGCACAATATGCACTTAACCAATCCATTCCCAGAATGATATCATAATCTTTCATATCTAGCTCGACTACATCTAATGGTAGCTTTCTCTTTCCGATAGATATGTAACCATCCCTACATATCATGTTAGTAGGCATCTCCACTCCTGATGGAGTACTAACAATAAGATATACATCCAACATTGTCATTTTTATTTCATGTTCCTTAACAAAGTCTTTAGATATAAAACTATGCGTAGCACCAGAATCAAACAAAGTACGTGCAGGAATGCCATTAAATAACAATATACCTGTTACGACAGTATCTGATGCAAAGGCTTCTTCCTGAGTCAATGCAAAGACTCGGCCCTGGGCACCGGGCCTCTGATTCTGTGGTGGTTGATGGGGTCGTGGGACATGTCCACGATTCTGTTGATGTTGTTGTTGATGCTGCTGCCTTGGAGGGTTCTGGTGGCCCCTCCCTGGACAGTCTCTGAATCTATGGCACATGCGACCACATTTGAAGCATCCACCCTCTAGCACCTGACATTCGTTAGCGAAGTGCCCTTTGTTGCGGCACTTGTTGCAGAATGGTCCACCCTGGTTGGGTCGTTGAAAGCCACCGTGATTCTGACGCTTAGGCGCCTCATATCTACCCCCATTGTTCGGTCTCTTGTTATGCAGATTCTGCACCGACGCTTGCACTGGCGCCGTCGCAGGATAGTGTGGGTCCAATTCCTTTGCGTGCTCATAAGACTCCTGAAAAGTCTTATATTTCTGAACCACAACTTGAGCCTTCAGAGCAGGCCTTAAGCCCTGTTCAAACCGACGAGCCTTAGATGCTTCGTCAGTAAACTTCGTGATTGCATACTGAGACAGTCTCGAAAACTCTGCCTCATACTCCTTCACCGTCAAGTTTCCCTGTTCGAGCTTCTGGAATTCCAATTCCTTAGCTCGCTGCTCAGTTGAAGAGAAATACTGAGCCAGAAATGCCTCGTGGAACATCTGCCAAGTAATCTTCGTTGTCCCATTCACTCCCGCAAGAATCCTTTTATGACTTTGCCACCAGTAGTGTGCGTTGGAAACCAGTAGTAGTTTCACACACGATACCTTCTTGGATCCAACAATACCCAAAGCTTCCAGGTGATCCTCCACTTCAACTAGCCAATCCATAGCAATGGTGGCTTCTTCTGTCCCTTTGAATTCTTTGTTGCAGATCTTCTTAAACTTTGTAATATCTGCCACAGCAGTGGTTTTCTTAGCTGCCGGGGGTTCCTCTGCCTCCACAAGTTCGCTCTCTCGTGAGACTGGAGTTCCTTGAGCCCCATTGTTCACCACTGATCGGACCAACTGTTGCAGGGTATCTAGCTGCTTCTGTTGGGCCTCGAATTGCTTTGTGTTATGCCTCTGCTGGCTCTCCATCATAGCCAGCATTCTCTCCATAGGGTTGGTTGAGGCTGCCACCCTTGAGCTACTCGCGTTGTTCGTTGCACCCGCCTTTGTCATCTCTGCAAAAAATAGAAAAGCTTGTTAGTCTCATAAAATATTTATGGACTTATTGTATGGAACATCTCATTTCGGGACATTTAAAACCAAAGTTGTTCGAGAAGCAATAAAGCTTATGTCATTTTCGAAATCTTAAAACCAAAAAATTCCCAAGGAAGTAAAGCCGTGCTCTGATACCAAACTGTCACGCCCCGATTCGGAGAATCGTTCGCCTCCGCTTTGATTCACGCCGAATCGTTCGTCCTCGCTAAGGCGTGATGCTGTACAAGTCCGGAATTGCACTTGTACAAGGCGTGCTCGTGTTCCTTTTATAAAAGAGACATTTTGAATAGAGATTCGCAGCGGTTGATAAAGAAGTTTGGGCAATACAGATATGATCTGAAATAAGTTCTTTATTGATATCTTTGAAATTACATTACATAAAACATAAGGCTCTCAAACAGTCGAGATGAAATGCCAAACTTGGCTACAACTTGCAGAAATATTGAAATGAGATACAACTTGTTCCATACATCATATCCCTTTATTAATAATGCGGCAATAACCACCTTCAGCAAAATGCCTTCTTCTTCAAGTGGAAACTTCAAGATGTACGAAGCTTCTAAAGAGTCGGACAGCAAGCCTTCAGCGTCTATGATTATCCACTAGGTTCCCAGCACCTGTGGAGATGAGGGTCAGTACATTGCCACATATGTACTGGTGAGCGGCCGTAACCAATCTCACCATAAATCAACATTAGTAAAATTATATGAATGATCACTATTGATTTGTGTTCTTTCTATCTTGCCTTAGGGTCCATTAACAATTCATATATTTGATGAGAAATATAAGAAGCATATAGTATTTTAGAAACATAAGCAATTCATGTTGTTCTAACATAAGCAATTCATATTGATCACCAATTTGGTGAATCTTACCCACGGTCGATAGCCATCCCTGTAAATATTTATGAATACCACTTACTCTGCCTGCATAAGACATTGTTAGCTATGCCACCTGTCTATATGAAGGTCACTGACTACACGCCATCTGGGACATCTTGGTCGGACGGCTCCGCTTCAGCGGTGGGTAGCTAGCCCATCCGGAAGGTTCCCGAAAGACCGTGCTACTACTTCAGCATTGTGCTACTACTTTAGCACTATGTTCCTCCTAGGCCGAATCGGTTCCGTGGCCTCGGAGTACCGTTCGAGGAACTACCTTGTATACAAGTTGTCCATGACCATGCATGCAATACAACTTAACTAATAAGGGACATGACATGCATGATAATAGCATCTTCCACACATAGTCGTAGTTCTTATTTTATCTTGCCATTTTCCCATCTTTCCAACTTGCCATCTTACCATCTTACTTTGAGCCATAGGCTCGCATATTCATTCATCCAACCAAGGGACTATTCATGTTTAACCCATTCTTTCGAACCGAATCCGATATACTTATCGCCCAATACTTGGGTCTTTGCATCACCTGTTAAACAATTCATATAGCATACGAGCATCATTCGATTTGCAACATAAGCCTAGCCATGTGATAATTTATCTTTCATTATCTTTCCCGTATTATTACTAGGCATCTTTTATTAAGCACCGAACGCAATAACAAGTCTACCACGTAAATTTAGTATACAATATCAACCTCTTTCGGCAAAAATAAGTATACAATATCGCTGCACATAAATTTAGTTTAGATTAAATTAATAGAGATTCTCAGGACATAATTGTGAAAAAAGTCTAGAAAAAAAGGGTCATTCGCCGTCCAACTGACACGGAGAATGACAATTCGCCGTCCAACTAACACGGAGAATGGTAATTCGCCGTCCAACTGACACGGAAAATGGTAATTCGTCGTCCAACTGACACAGAGAATGGTTGTTCTCCGTTATGAATTTGACGGAGATTGGTCGAGTTCAGAATACATACTCTGGACACTTTTTTTTGGGAATTACGAAGTCGATGTATTGCTTCTTCAGCTCTTCATCCGCATCTTTCCAAAGTAAGAGTTCATCGCATTCTCTTATTATGACACAGTTTCTCTTTAATTCAACCATTTTGGCGTCTTCTCCGGATTTCAGAGCGACATTCATCTTTTACTTTTTATTAGCCTCTCTAACTGTTTTCTTTTTCAAGGGAGTAACATCTTCATCTGCTAATGGCGCTGATGGTTTTCTGAACCTCTTTTCCTCCGAACCTCCTATTCTTTTGGCTTCTTTTGGAGCAGCAAGTTCAGCAGCTGCTTGAGTCTCCTCATGCTGCAATGCTACAACAATGGCTTGGAGATCAGTGAATTTTGCATCCTTTTCAATGGCTTCAATATTCAACGATTCAACTTTATTTTGAAGCTCCCTTTTCTCATTAACGAGCTTTTTATTTGTTTCTCTGAGATGCTCGTTTATTTGTACTGAAATAAAACAAACAACAATAAAATGTATGATGTGAATCTAACACGGAGAATGACATTCTCCGTGTAATATAACACGGAGAATAGCATTCTCCGTTTGGAATTGCACGGAGAATAACCTTCCCAGTATCAAAATAATAGAGAATAGCAATTATCCGTTTCAAATAAAATGGAGAATGTCATTCTCCATGTTATTATACACGGAGAATGGCCATTCTCCTGGAAGATTACAAATCAGAAATTTGAATAGAAAAGATTTTACCTTGTGCATGTAGCTCTGTAACATTGTCGATGAGCCGTGCATTATCAACAATAAGAACAGAATTCTGCTTTCTCAAATCCTCCAGTTCATGCACAGAGCCCTCTATCACAACGTTGACTGCACGTTGTTGCACTTCTTGTGCCTCGAGCTCTTTCAGCTTTTCTTTGAGTTTCTCGTTCTCAAGGTTGGCTACACGTAACTGCGCTCCTTGCGCCTCCATCTTTTTTAACTTTTCTTTGAGTTCTTCATTCTGCGCAAGAATATCAGAATGATGTCTTCTCAAATCCTCCAATTTCTGTGCTGAGTCGTCTATCACAGCGCCCATTTCATCATGCTGTGGTATCCGTTGTTCATGAAAATTATCCCCACCTGCTGGTTGGTGTTCCTCTCCCTCTTTTTCAACTTCTTCTATAGGTGGCTCATCTTCTTTGTGCCCTTCTTCTTCCCCAACAGGTATAACCAGATCTTCGAATATCATCTTCGATCTCAACTTGTTGTGATATTCGGCCTTGAGGAAGTTTGAGATTTTGTACCCATTCCATGTGAAAAATCTTGGGTAATCAGGAATTGGGTCGAACTTCCTTTTCACAAATGTACTATATTCTGCAAACCAATAGAGGAAGTATATTGTGCAACCTTCCAATTTGGAGTAAGCCATTGAGTAATTCCCCCGTTCAGTTTTGCTTCTAATCCTTTTTATGCTATCCATTACATATGCCAGGATTAACCTTGACCAGCATATACTGTTGATGACGTCCACATTGTCTACCAAGGCTAAGAATCTGTACGGCAAATTTAAACCGCCAGACTTTGTGAAGAATACTGTTTGGCACAAGTGAAAGATTATTAGCTTGGCTAAATTATCTGGATTAACAACGTTATCTCGGCCACGAAGCCGTCGTAACAATTCAAAGAACTTCTCTCTCACTTCCTTATTCGTGACTTCTGAGTGTTTGCCCTTAGAATTAGCCAGCAATCTTGTGAAGTGATCTCTACACAGGCTCAATGATGCTGGTGGTGTGGGCTGCTGTTGTTTTTCCATTATCAATCTTCTGTAAATAACATCATTATCGCTTTCTTCATTCAGCGGTAGACCGAAGATGACTGCCATATCGTCGACGCTTGGCACGATTTTAACAGTGGTGTTCAATTCATGGCACTCGATGCCATCTTCTACTTCTGTGTAACTTGCAATTAAATTCTCAAGCCCTTCCGTTACCTTGGCCAATTCGGAGACGTAGACTCTTTCTTGGTAGAAAATCTCGACAAAATTTCAGAAACCGGTATTCTTCAAGGAATCAATAACTGGCTCAGGTAAACGGCCAACATCTTCATTGACCACCTCCATAAGATTTAGCATTGGCTTGAAGGTAGAACAGAAAAGTCTTGCTTCCTTATTCCTGACATATTTTTTTCTACAAAACAAAAAAAAACAAAAAATTAGGTTGGAGAATGTAAACTCCCTAAATTTCTACTTTAATTTTTTTTATAAATTGAGTATTTAAATTTTTACTTGGTATTTGTACGTCGCATAGTCGTACTATACGTCGTGTACGAAATTGTCATATTGGACGTCGCGGATGAGTTCGCAAATTTCGTATGTCTCGTCGAGTGCGAATATGTGTAAGATACATATTTTTGTAAAAATATTTTATTTTAGAAGCTTGGTTTTTCAAATATTAAATAATAAATAGTTTCGATTACATAAAGTTGTAAAGTGCGTCGCATTTAAAATTTCCAAAACTTAGTTATATTATAAAAAGGTTATATATAGTAATTTGAAAACCATGTTTATGCAAATATTTATTACATACGAGGAGCATTAATTTAAATCCATATATACAATGCTATTTTCGAAATTAATTAATATTAATATTTTATTATTCAAAAAAAATATATTTAAAAGTAGTAATTTGGTTTAAATTTAATTATGATAATTTATATTTGAAATTTGCAATATGTTTCGGTGTAATTTTTCTCTCTTATCAAATTATAATATGGAAAAGATTTTATTAGCATCATTTTAAATAGATTTTTAAAAATATGTATGTATCTATAATGGATTGGATTTGATGAAATTTATTTTCAAATTATTTAAACTAATACTTATATGAGATTTAATCAATTTAAATTTAATACTATCTAAGTGGGGAATTTAAACATCCCAATCCTTATCCTAATGGGAATTTCCACCTCCTATAAAAGGAGAGGTACTCATCCACAAATATTTCCACAACCAAATTGTGTACCGTGTCGGTGTCAATCTTATTCCAGCTCTTGTACAGTTATTCGTCTCGCGTCGGGACACACCTCCGGACACGACAACACCCAAGAACCACCCACGACAACTTGCCCTCCCCGACGTCGCCCCAAACTCCTACACCACCAACTTCCTTCCCTCCTTTCCGTCGGCCGAACCCAACCATCACTACCGACAGATCACACCCCGACTACCACAAATTAGATCCAGCCACTGTCACCACTATTGTCGACTCCACATCTCCTACCTCCCCCTCGACGCTACACTCTCGGCCACCCGAATCCGCCATCTCCAACCACTCCGTCTCCGTCTCACCACCATCACCGCTGACACCGCCCCGAACTCCCCAATCCGTAAAAACCATCACAACCACACCAGAAAAGAAAAGAGAAATTTAAAGCACCACCACCGCCGTACTCACCTCCGTCGCGCCGGCGACCTCGTCCATGCGCCCGCATTCGAGATCAGCGCTGTGACCATCGCCGACTTCTCCGTGCCTATCCGCGGAACGAGCACCTCCGTGTCGCCATCTGCCTGGTCCGCCGTCGCCGTGGGGTAGTAGCGCTCTGCCCATCCGTTGTTCCCCAGTCCGACGTCAACACCCCGGCGGCCCTCTTTTGTCGAAGCCCGTGCGCTCGAGCACCGGACGCCCATCCACCGGTCCGCGCCTCCGCGGTGCCCCTCCGCAGCGGCCAGCGCCGCACCCAGGAGCAGCCAGCCGTCGGATTTCCTTGAGTTCTCCTCCTCCTGTCCTCCGCCCACGCTCGAACGCCGCCACCCGCGTTCAGGATCCGCCGCGCCCAGCCGAGCCGGCCACCGGCGTGAGCGCCGGAGCTGGCACGCCATCCCGGCCTCGTCTTGGCCGCCCGTCGCCGAGATCCCGAGTCGCGAGCGCGCCCCTCCGCGCGTTGGGAGCCGTCGCCCTTCCTCTGGTGGCTAGCGCGCGCAGGCCTCCTCCCGCCGCCTGGGAACCGCCGCCCTTCCTCAGGTGGCCGTCGCGCGCAGGCCTCCTTCCGCCGACGAGCCCGGGGCCGAAACCCTTCATGAGTCTCCACTCTTGCTCTTCATCTTTCCTTCTCAATCTTTTCCTTTTTTTTCTCACTGACTCTCTCTCTCTCTCCCACACTTTTTCTTATACTTCAGTGCTTCACTACTGTGAGTTTTAAAAGAGAGCAGCCCCTATTTTTAATATTTATTATTATTATTATTAGTATTATCATACTGATATTATCATCATTATTATTATCATCATTATTATTATTATTATTATCATTATCATTATTATTATTACTATTATTATTATTATTATTATTATTTTACTATTAAGGATATCATTTTCTTTATTAATAGGAATTGGAAATGAATATGTATAAATATTTATAAATATGTATAAAAATATGGTTTATCATTTAATTTCTTATACAAATTAGGTTGACTAAAAATATATAGTAGCTTTCAAATTATAAAATGTATTCAAGTATTTTTAGTTATCAAATAAATAAAGATACGATTATTCTATTGTTACAAACAGAGAATTTGCCTAAAACGGTTTTTTTTTAAGATTTTAAGTATTTACCAAAATTATTTTACTAACAAAAATCTAGTCTTAAGTATTAGAAATACTTTTCTAAAAATAGTAGGAGTATGTTCTTCACAATTTCTCCTCGATTTTCACCATTGACCACGACTGATCACGCGTTGCTCTTCTCATGAAATACTGGACCCTCATATATCGACTCCGGCCATTGGACTACAGGACTTGACAGAACATCGCACCACACCAGGCAAGACACCTTACCTTTATTGTTTAAATTTTCTGCTCAATATCATGCATGTTTTATTTATTTTTAAGTTGTTTCCTTCTAAATTATATGTAGATGCAAATTACTATATTTTATGCAAATGGGCTTAGAGTTAAGGAACTGCCGTCAAATTTAGTGTGTCTCATTGACTTGTCACGATTGTACACGAGTTGTGTATGAGAGTTGTAAGTATCATATAGAGGTCACTTGCGTGTGGGCTGATCCCCCGTGCGCATGCGTAGGAATAACTGTCAATAGATGCGTGTTAGAAGACTTGACAGTTATCTATTATAAAACAGTATGGTGAAAACGACACGTGTTTGTGTGTCATGGTTACGACACACGTATAATATCATTGGGGGGAGGGGACAGCTACAAGCGTAGGGGCTACATTTATTTTTACACACATTTGGAAGATAGTGTCTCGGATGAGCGCTACGTGTTACCCGGCCGATAGTGTCTCGGATGAGCGCTACTTGTTGGCCACTCTTTATTACTTTCTTGCGTGAATCCGTTACAGCCCTGCGTAGAACGTTGTCCTCAAAGTGCATATCACATAGAATGGTTAGGAACCTTTACTCATGCATACTTTTCTGTTGAGCATTATTATTCAGTTTTTTGGCATAATATTATGTGTCTTGTAATTACGTCCCTCTGAGGACCTGGTAATTTCTCCAGGTGTGTGTTTCGTGATTTCTTGTAAGTGCTCTAGCTAAGGCCATGTCTTCCTTTCTCCGTGATGATTGCTCTTGGACTCGTCACTTGCTCTCGCTCGACCAATTCTTTCTTTGTATATTTTCCATATTTAATTTAGTTGGTAGTGGATTTGTCTCCGCCCAACTATTGTATACATGACAAACTCACAGTTGTTTTTATATCATCATTTATCTTCGTGGATGAGATTTAGTTTGAGCATGGCTTTCTATATTTTACAGCTTATGTATACATACGAGCCTTTCATTTACTCGTATGTATACAGTTGGCATGATACGTATCTAGTCCCAAGTATTTTGGGACTGGGGCATTACAGAGAATGACCATTCTTATGGGTTTTAACACTGGAAATGACATTCTCCGTGTAAATTAACACGGATAATGGCATTTTCCGTTTCAAACTAAACGGAGAATAACATTCTCAATCGTTTTAATACTGGGAATGGAATTCTCCGTGTAAGTAAACACGGAGAATAGCATTCTCCGTTTCCAATGACACGGAGAATGTTATTCTCCGTTTAAAATAAAACAAAGAATGAACATTCTAATGTGTTTTAACACTGGGAATGTTATTCTCCGTTTCAAGTTACACGGAGAACGCCATTCTCCGTTCCAAATTAAACGACAAATATAATCCTCAATCGTTTTAACACTGGGAATGCTATTCTCCGTGTAATTCGAAACAGAGAATGCTATTCTCCGTTTGTAAAAACACGAAGAATAGCATTCTCAATGCCATACTCCGTTTAATTTAACACGGAGAATAGAATTCTCCGTTTCAAATTACACGGAGAATAGCATTCTCCGTTATAATTAACACGGAGAATAGCATTCTCATGTGTTTTAACTCTGAGAATGCCATTCTCCGTTAAAGTAAACGGAGAATGATATTATTGATTTAATTTACATGGAGAATGGCATTCCCAGTATAATTTGACAGGAAGAATGAACATTCAAATGCGTTTTATGATGGAGAATGTCATTCTCCGTGTAATATATACAGAATTTGCGAACATAAACTCAAAGTTATACCTTCTGTTTGCACTTCTTCTTGCACTTCTTTTTGTTTAGCATCTTTTCCCTTTTTCTTCTGTGCAACTTTCTTAGAATAGGGTTTCGGTTGTTCTCCGTCTTTCCCTTTTGGATTTTCTGCAACTGGTACATCTTCTCTAATTGGTGATGCTGCCGGTGATGATTCTGCCGTTGATGCCGACATGGTGTGAAGATTGCGAATAGGGAGGAAGGTTTGAAGATTTTGGAGGAGAATGACCTAGGTTTGAGAGCAGAGTGGCGTATGGAAGAAGAGGAAGAATCGAAACCGTTTTTTTTTTTTGTAATAATAGATTTCGGGGGTGTTTTGAATTAATTAGAAGGGCAAAAATGTCATTTCATAAATTTTTGGGCATTTCATAAATTTTGCGGTGGGTTTTACATAAAACTTTTGCAATTTTTGGGCATTTCATACATTTTCCCAAATTTTAGGATTATATAGCAGCAAGATTATGCAACAAATGAACATTTTGATATCATTTTTATCCCACATTTTAAGAACATTACAACTCAACAAAACAAATGAACATAATACATTAGATATAAAAGAAGAAGAAAAAAAATTATCGTCTTCCATATTCAATCATTTCAGTTTGGACTCCTTTCTGCTTAATTATATTATATACGTAACTTGGATAGTACTTTATTGTGCTCTGAAGTTGTAATCCATTCAGCAGCTTTGCGTCTTTCCATTCCCGCATCAAATTGCATATAACAAACATAACATCAAAAATATTGCTCTAAAAAAGTGTAAGTTTTTGACGACATATTTTCAGACTTACATTGAGAGAACGGTAGTCCAGACTACATCGGTCTTTCATGAATGCAATTACAAAAATTCCACAATCAACTGAATTGCCTTGACGGGGAACATAAGGATGACGTTTTATTGCAAAAGTAGAAAAGCTGAACCTAGCATCTCTCAACTTCAAAATCTCTTCTTCGAGAAAGAGATTCAAATTTGAAAGCTACAATTACCAGAATACAATATGTATTAGTATACCGCGGATCTTGTACGCAATTCATAAAAATTGATGAATATGAGCTTACTATTTCTTTTATGACTGATTTGTTTTGAATCGGATCATCTTTAGATGCAAGTGAGTCCCAAATTTTAATAGTACTTGTTTTAACCAGAACTCTTGTAAGAGTATAGTGTCCGTCCAAAAGAATGGGTATGTATATCTGAATCAGGATCAATTAGGTAAAACAAATTAGTAAATTTTTAGAAAATTAGGATTAATATTTAAACAGAAATACATTAATACCTCGTTACAAATGCTTAAAGATCCCATGTAATCTTAGAAATATTTGCACTTCTTCCATATTTCATGAAGCTTTTTGTCAGATGTAGGTAACAATTCTTTCTACATACACATCAATTAATACATTATGAAGGACAAACAAACGAGAAAATTGTTAATGCATATGCATTGAAGAATAAAATGCTCACTCACCGTTATCCTTATTGGTAAAAACCATACATTAGCTTTATTGGAGGTTCTTTTCCGTTCCTCCGCGGTGAGAAGAGCAGAGACAATGCCTACAATCTGAATAAATCATTAAAAATGTCAGCGATGGAATCGAAGTAAACATAGATGGCATCTAAGAAGAAATATACTATCTATACATACCCCATTTTTAATTCTCGTTAAAGGAGCTAAGGACTTCATCTCAAACCGAGACACATAGATTTTGTTGCAAGATGATATTATTTCACTAAGAAAAGAAACGAATAAATTAGGAGAAAAAAACTGTTGGAATTAATCAAAACTCATATTACTTACTCTTCAGGTCTATCATCGACAAAAATATAGTCGTAATAACTCGAAGAACCACTAGTACACTTGTTAGGCTTCGAGGTTGAACCCCTTGTTAAACTTTTCGATGGTGTGACCAGATCTAAATTTTAACGCATTCTTTTCGAAGAACTGCTAAAGTCAGTTTCTTCTGTAAGACACAATGCGAGAATTCGGTCCATTGCTTTATTATGATTCTGTAGCATCACGTCCTCCTCATCGGAAGATTCAACGGAAACCTCCTTTACATTATTAAATACTCCAGATGAAGATGCCTTCTTCAAAGCTGGAGATTCTTCAATCTTCTCTAAACGCCAAGATAAATTCATTTGTTCAATTTCTATTGAACCAAGCTTAGAATTGATCGATGCAACTTCAGCTGAAATTATCGACAGTTGTTCTACAATCCTGCGCAACATACGCGGAATGAAGGTTTCATTTGGAGCTGGCAACCAATCTTCTACGTCTTCTACATTTCCCACGACACGAGTAGACATCTTGAGAACAAGAAAACTATTGTATTTCAGAAAACTATTCTATGTATTTCAGAATAAATAATAGTATTATGAAACAAGAAAAGTATTGTATATATAGCAAGAGAGAAGTACAAAAAGTGAGAAAGATGGAAAGACAAATAAATTTCGAGACTAGCAAACAATCTACTAGCCGTTTGATTGAGGAGGGCTCGAGGAAGATTCTACTAGTCGTTTGAAAAGTACAAAAGTTTATCATGATCAACTTCAATTAAGAAACTTTATAAGAGGTTTAATTCCGTTTGATTGAGGAACTCGACGAAGTCCGTCGCGAACCGGAACTTCTTCTTCTTTCCTTCTTCATCTCCGTTTCTCCTTCCACCACCAGCACCATGGCCTGTAGCTTTATAAAAAAAAATTAAATTGTTAGATGAAACAAAAAAAACTAATCACGGAAAGATTACTAAATCAAAATCAATCAGAACACATATTCATAGAAAACATGAGATTAAAGATGAAAGTGTCACAGAAGCAACACCACAACAACTAAGCAGACTCTGCTAAGCAATAACTAAAATTAGGAATTGTGTCCTCCTTGGATTTAATTTACACAAAAAAGAGATTTGAGAGAACGAGCTTTTATCGGCTTCCTAAATGTACCATTCTTCGTCCTAAATGTACCATTCTCTCAAACCTCCTTGGATTTAATTTACACAAAGAAGAGATTTGAGAGAACGAGCTTTTATCGGCTTCCTAAATGTACCATTCTCCGTCCTAAATATACCATTCTCCGTCCTAAATGTACCATTCGTCGTCGGTGTCATCATCTAGATCGCCAGCGGCGGTGGTGTCGTCGTCTACATCGCCTACAGATCTGGACACACTGTGTCCTTCCTTTCTGGCAGATCCACTTTTTGGATGTATCGATACATCCAAAAAGGGTGGATGTATTGTAGAATTTTCCATATATATATATATATATATATATATATATATATATATATATATATATATATATATATATATATATATATATATATATAAAAGTTGGGTTTCGGGTTCTTGGGGTAACATAACACATGAACCCGAGCCCAATCCGATATTTGATCGGGTTCAAATATTTTAATCCGAACCCAAGCCCAAATCCGAGTATCTTCAACCCTAACCCAACACATTAACGCATTTATTCGATCGAGCTCCAGTTTAGCCCGCCCAAGTTGCACCGCTAGTGTTAAGTTGAAAAACTCAAATAGTTGAGGGTATCGAGTTATAATTTAGACCTTCACTTTTTGATGATTGCTAAAGACACTACAAAATTTGTTCAGGACGTCCAAAATCTTGGTGATAGTCCACTTTGGAGGAACTTTTACTCAGCCTAGTCAAAAAATTGCTACGAATGTCCACCCTCTCCTCCTCCTCCTCCTCCTGCCCCCCCTCCGGCCTTTTCATCATTGTCCGTCCACCAGTTGTTGTCCGGGGGAGGGGGCTACAGACGCGAAGGAGGAGAGGGCAAGAGAGAAGCAGCAACGGTGGAGGAGAGGGGCTGCAGCCGCAGAGGAAAAGCAACGGCGACATGGGAGAAACAACGGCCTCCTCCTCTGCCCCCCTTCGGACTCCTCCACCCCTCTCCGGCCTCCTCCTCGCCGTCCATCCACTAGTTGTTGGCGGGGGAGAGAGCTGCAGTCGCGAAAGAGGAGGTCTCGTCGTCGTCGAGGACTGTCAAAATTTTGACCGTTATTTCAATAAGAAGTACTGTTAGGACTGTAATTTTTTGACAGTTCTAAACAATTGGACAGTCTGAGTAAACTTTATTTTGGGTGGTAACTTGTAAATAAAAAAAAATTAGACTATCATGAGTAAAATGTGTGGTGGCTTTAGGGTCTGCTTGGCAATTGTAGGGTAGCGGTTATGAGGTGCTTTTAGAGTATCGGTTATGAGGGGTCCGATTTTGGATGGTTTTTAAGTAGCGATTTTTAAACAAGTCCAATCCATATTTGGTAATTCACTAACGAGCGGCTTTGAAAGTTTTTTACACGAATAAATTAAAGGCTTAATTGTACTTTGATACCCTCAACTATTCCTGTTTTTCAACTTTATACCCTAAACCTTTTTTTTGTAACAAGTTGATACCCGATTTTTTTTGGACGAAAATACCCATGGTCAAACTTGAAAATTACCCCCCTCACACACCCCCCTACCCCCCCTTCCCCCTTCCGGCCACCCCCCTCCTGCTACCGGCCGCCTCCCCCCCCCCCGCCCCGCTCCGGCCACCCGCCCCCGCCTGTCCCCCTAGGGTACGGCAGCGTGGGAGGAGGGGGCTGGGGGAGGGTGGACGGAAGCGGGAGGGGGGGTGTAACGCCCCAGTCCCAAAATACATAGGACCAAGTACGTGAACATGCCAGCTGCACATATACGAAGAATACTCCAATATATGGAATCCTCATATATGCACATAAGCTGTAAATAAAATAAGCACATGCCAGAATAACATGTCTAATCTCATCACAGCTCAACAAAGAAGATAATAAAGTCCAAATGAATGAAGCAGAGTATCAAAAGATAGCCGGGTGAACATACTCACTCCAAACAGCTATAAAAAATAGTCTCACAAGATCGGAGTCCAACCTCCGCAAATAGAAAGAAAAGAGATGTAAAATAATGTCTACAACTGTCTCAAATATAGAATAAACTAGAAATCAGTAGGTACTGTCTCGTCATCAATGTAGGATAGCTCCAATGCCGCTCCGTACTCCTGTGGAAAATCGTCTAAACCTGGAGAGATAACCAGGTCCTCAGGGGACATAGCAAGATACAAAAAAATACTATGCCATATAAACTGTGATAATATAATAAGAGAAAAGGTATGCATGCAATCGGGTCCTGACCATTCTACTGTGAATATGCAGTTGAGATACAATCCTTCGACGCATGAGCCCTGGCTGTAAATGGGATCGGCATAGTTCCCATAAAGGGTACCAGGGGCCCACGTCCATAACGCTCGGGAAGCGTCAGAGGGCACCATGTGCAAGGGGCTACGTCCATAACGCTCTGGGAAACGTCAGAGGGCGCCTGGAGCCTGCGTCTCCGGAGGAGCGCACAGGTAATCATGGAAGTGTAAAGAAGCCCATACGTCAGGTACTGTTCTCCCCACCCAATACCTAGTATCATTGACTGATATGAACCTCTAGTAACCGCCAAGTCTTCTAACATGCAATACTATTGGCAGTTACTCCTATCCGTCGCACGCTCCATACGTATCGGTGGCCAGCCGACTACGCGGAAACGTGTCCTACATGTGACTCACATCACATGATACAACAAGTGTCAAGGCCGTATGAGATATACTAATACCTCAACATCAATGGGTGGTCAATAAACTAAGTCCATGCAAGAGAATAAATAAAACAAGAAAAACGACCGATAGAGTCGCTTGCACCCAAGTGTGACTTGGACGCACAGTTTAAATATCACGAAACAAAATGCTGAAAATAACAACTAAAAATAAGAATATAATAATCACAGAGTAAGGTGGCAAGGTATCTTGCCTGTGGTGCGAGAAGGGCAAATCCAAGAGTAGCAAGTGTCAGCACAAAACTCACAAATCACAGATGACTCCAAATGCTGAAACAAACATCAAAAATGATCTCGGTGAAGAAGATATACCTAGGAAACACCTGTCCAAAAGTCAAATACTGAAACAGGGGCAAAATCGTAATTTTGGATCAAAACGATGTCCGCCGTCGGACTCGCTTTGCACCGAAACGCGTGCCAAAGTCTACGGTCTCTAAAGTCGTCAAACTACATGTCTAAGGTTTCAGTTTGAGGAGAGGAACTCAACAGTATGTCCAATTTTGGATTCCGAGGAGCCGTGTACAAAATCGCCCATTTGAGTGGGTCGCGGGCCCGCCAAAAATGGGTTCCGATTTGACCTTCTCAGAATCGAACCAAACTTGACATGCAAGACCAGAATTTCGATCCGGACCTGTTGGCACAAGTTTCGTCTCGATTCGACGACTGTACACGAAGTTATGGGCAAGTTTGCAAAACGTCAATACGGGGGTATCTCGACGGATACGCGTTGGTTTCGTCGCGCACACGCGACGAAACTGAGTTCCGTCAGTTCCCACACGTCCGCAACGTCCATACGCGCCTTTCGATGCGTATAGCGCGCGACCACGTCACCCGGTTTGTCGGGGCGTACGTCGTATCGGACAAAATTCTAAAATTTTAATGCTTTCAAAGCAGTTTTTCTCACAAGTTCAACACTGATTTAATTCTCACACAGAAATCGAAATATAGATCTACAAGTTGCGTTTCAATCGGGGTTATGTTGTCTTCACACGTGTTCAATTAGTTTTTGAAAAAATCTCGACACACAGTTCAGAATCCGGCTTCTAAGTGGTGGTTTGAAACTGGATTCAAATTCTGTTTTCGACAGAGTTTTACTCGACTTTGCATCGAGTTACTTATCAAACCAAAGGGTTATATCTGATTCCCTTTGAAGGGACTTAAAGAGGGTTACATTGCCTACACGTAGCATCTTTCGGATCGCAAAACGATCAAACGTGCGAAAAGTAATCAAGGCCAAAAAAGAGGGGTACCTTGTTGTCGAGTTTCTGAACGGGAGTCGGTTGGGGGCGGCGCTCCGGCGATCCTGGCGGTGGCGCGGTGGTTGTCCGGCGCCTGGGGTGTGCACGGGGAGGTCGGCGGCCTTGGGGTCGAGGTGGAGAAGAGATGGGAAGGAGTTAGGGTTTGGTTTATTGCGGGTGAATATATATATATACCAAGCCGCTGTTTGCATTCCTATTCGTAATAGGAAAAATACATATGGGCTCGGGTTTTAATCCGAGTGGTGCTCGGTTTCGCCATAGCAGCTGTAGCTGCTATGTTAAGTGTTAGGAGGTGGGGTCGGGCCATGTGTGTGGAGTGGGTTAGGGGTCGGGTCCCCCTCGCAGCTGCTGCTGCTGATGGTGGGGGTTCGGCCACCATCAATTCCTTTTTTTTTTTTTTACAAAACTATATATATATATATATATATATATATATATATATATATATATATATATATATATATATATATATATAATCAGAAGAAAAATTCCAAAAATTCTAGATTAAGTAACAAAAATATTTTGTAAACAAGGGAGCTATATTTAGTAGTATTTAAAATATCGAGCCCACAAACATGCATATATTATATACGTCTATGATTACGTACACATACCAATTAATTCTAAATAATATAAAAATAGTTTTTAAAGCACTAAAATAATTAAAAATTATTGGGGTTTTACAGGGGGGAGGCGGCCGGAAGCATGAGGGGGAGGGGAGGCGACCGGAAGCGGGAGGGGGGGGGGGGGGGTGACCGAAAGTGGGAGAGGGGGTGGCCGGAGGGGGGGGGGGGGGGAGGGAGGGGTAGGGCTGTGCATAATTAAGTCAAACCGACCAAATCGAACCAAGCCAAACCGAATCGGTTGATTTTAAACCGAACCAATGGTTCGGTTGGTTTGGTTCGACTTCAATTTTTTCAAAACCGACCTGTTCGGTTCGGTTCACGGTTTGGTTATGCCAAAAACCGTCTAAATCGAACCGAACCAAATCCTTGTTAAATAGTTAGGGTTGGTCGGTTGGATATGGGTTCATTGGGTTGTATTATACTGGTTTAAGGCTGTAAGCTTCAAGTTGAAATTGAATGGTTTTTATATATAGCCTATGATTGCTCCTGTGCACATGAAAGGGGCTTTTGGTTGCTCTAAATTTAGTGACCTCTGTGCACATGAAAATGGCTTTTGATATGCACATTTTTATGTATGTTACATATTGCTGTAAGGCTGTATGTTGCAAGTTGAAATTGAATGGTTTTTATGTATAACCTATAAGTGCTCCTGTGCACATGAAAGGGGCTTTTGGCTGAATGTATATGCATTTTTTTTATGTATAATTGGCATTTTTCTCCACCTGCAAAGTCCAAGTTGAATTGGAGCTGCTGAATTGTATTTACTGTTGCATAGTGCAAGTTGACTGAGGTTTTATACACACAAAAAAGCATACATTCCATTTTTAAATGTGATCAAAATCGACCAAGTCGAACCGATTCAAACCGAACAAAGTCGATCGGTTTCAAAACCGAACCGACCATTTAGTTGGTTTGGTTCGATTTTGTTTATTTTCAAACCGATTAACTTCGGTCCGACTTCGGTTGGGACCAAATAGGTCGACCACCGACCAATGTACACCCCTAGGAGGGGGGCTGGGGCTATGCGGAAGGAGAGGGGGGGGGGGGGGGGGGGGGGGGGGGGGGAGGGGAGGAGGGGAGAGGGAAGGGATAAGGGATAAGGGCATTTTCGGGATTTTTAAAATTTTAGGTATGAAGTTGAAAAAAATAATAGTTGAGGTATTAAGTTGTTAAGTAAAAAAGTTTATGGTATGAAGTTGAAAAATCGGAATAGTTGAGGGTATCAAAGTGCAATTAAGCCTAAATTAAATAGGGAAGGGTATCAGTAGTTATAATTATATATATTTTTGTGAGGATATAAATGATATAAAAAAATAGAGCCGCTTAAAATCCACTGATTTGGAGTGTTTATAAAGCCACAAAAAAATATATTACATCGGGTTTGACCGTTTGAGGGATTTTTGAGCCAACCAAAACCGGTGTCTCAAAAAAATTAACAAACAAGAATTTTCATAAACAATTGATTCAAATACACCCTAAAACCGGTGAAAACACCGTTACCAAGCAGACCCTTGGGGATATTTTTTTTTTTTAATCTTATCTACCGCTGGGAGCCCCCTCGCAGCCCAAATCCATGGAGGCCACCATTAGAATCTCTTCCTCCTTCGCCACTCCTTTCCTCTCCTCCCCGTCCCCATTGATTTTCCGTGCGAGACTCAACTCCGCCAATGGCTTCTCCTTCTTTAGGAGACGCCCACTTCTTCGTCTCCGAGCGTCGTCGGCTCCGGATCCATGCCAATATGTAGAAGTGATTGGGATCGGAAGCAGGAAGGACGCTCTCATCGATTTCTGTCTTGGCCACACGTCACTTTCTTCTTCTAGCTTCAGATTCTGGTAACTGACGAAAACTCCTTCACTACTGTTGGAAATGTTTCAGAGTTTACTGTTGAAATTTAATAAACAAAGAAATAAAGCAGCTTTTTTGCTCGATAAGAAAGTCTGATATGTACTCATTTGCACAATGTGGAATTTTTTTTTCATTGCCCACCAAGTACAGTAAGTAGTTGCTTAATTGGAACCATTAGTATTTAGTGGCATAGGAAGCACATGCACTCCCAAAATACAGTAGGAAACACCGAAATCAATGTAGTGTTTGTTTCCCGCCCCTGTGTCTGTATCGCGTCGTATCATATTCGTCTTAGTGCAGCAAATGTAGTGACAAATAGAATATGACTGCAGGAGCGAAATTAGCAACTAGGTGTGAAACAGAAAGATCACACATCACATGGATGAGGATACATTATGTGATCTTGTTTGTGCGCTACTTCCACAGAAAGAGGGGGAAAAAAAGAAATTTACTTGATCACATTAGTTGGGTATATTGGTTTGAGAGTGCGGGGAAGCACATTGTTTCTCATTGTTGCAAGTCTATTTATGACCTTAAGGAGTCTCCTTGGGCATAGTTTCCACGATCATAGTTTGACAATTTCTACCACGTTCAGCAAACTGGTTTATCCAGGGGGTCTTGCCTCTTCCCTCCTTATTCCTCGTCGACCCCAGAGCATGGTCATTCTCCTCGTCTATGTGGACGACATTATCATAACTTATGAAGACTCCATTAGAACTTAGAATATCCAACTGAAAGTTTAATTTTCCAGCCATTTTCACACCAAGGATGTAAGCTGTCTTTGATACTCCATTGGCAATGAAGTTGCTGGCCAGAATGATTCCTTTTTTTTTGTTTGATCATTTTGAAAAAATTGGCTTTATAACACTCATATGGATCAAAATATTCGCCTCTCAAACTATCTCCCTTTCTAATCCACTTTTTTCTGATCCTCAAATATATTATTGATCACCGTTACTCATCCTGCTTTTTCTATGCAATACCCTACAAGTTCGATTGCACCTTTTTCTATGCAATACCCTACAAGTTCTTACCTTCATGCCGTTGAGCGCATTCTTTGTACTTCAAGAAGTCCCCATGCCAGAGGCTTCTTTATCGATCCTCCTCATTCTTCTTACTGCTTATGCCAACTTTGATTATGTTGAGTCCATCGACAATCGCCGTTCTACCAGTGGCTACTGCACCTTTTTCGGTTGCAACTTGGTCATACCGTGCAATAAGAAACAAATTGTAGTAGCCCATTCTTCTATGTAGACTGATTATACTGACTATCTCTTAAATTATCTTTTTCGATTGCACCTTTTTCTCAATGACTCAGCCTGTCAGACTCAAAAGTCTTTTAAATAGTCTTGGTATTTCACCATTATGACAACAAAATTGCCATTCACATTACAAAGAATTCTGTCTTTCATGATCTAATACAAGCACATGGACAAGGATACATTTGTGTTATTGTTTGGGCACGCCTACATCGACGGGAGTGAAAAAAGAGAAATTTACTTGATCACGATAGTTGAGTATATTGGTATGAGAGGGCGGGGAAGCAACTTGTTTTTCATCTTCGCAAGTCTATTTATGACCTTAAGGAGTCTCCTCGGACATAATTTAACAACTTCTACCACATTCAACAAATTGGATTGTCCTGGAGTTGTTGCCTCTTCTCTATTTATCCATCGTCGGCTCTAGGGTATGGTCATTCTCCTCATCTATGTGGACGATATTATCATAACTGACGACGACTCTGTTGGAATATGCAAACAGAAAGCCTGTCTTTCCAATCCATTCTCACACCAAGGATGTGGGTTGTCTTTGTTACTTTCTTGGCGTTGAAGTTCCTGACCAGAATGATTCCATCTCTCTTAGCGGAAGTATTTCTTTGATCACTTGGAGAAAATTGGCTTTCTGTATTGTTGATTCACTAACACTCCTATGGGTCAAAATATTCGCCTCCCCAACATTATCTTCCTTTCTAATTCACTTCTCTTTGATCTTGATATATATAGACTCGTCTGTAATCTCATCTACCTCATTGTTACTCGTTCAACATCTCCTTTGCATATACTGTCAGCCAATATATGCAATCTCCTGTAGTCTCTCACCTTTATGCCGTCGAGCACATCCTTTGGTACATCAAGAAATCTCCATGCCCTCCTTTTCTCTTACTGATTATGCCAACTTTGATTATGCTGGTTCCACCATCCATCGACGATCTCCGTCTACTAGTGGCTACTACACCTTTTCGGTTGCAACTTGGCCATACAGTGCAACAAGAAAGAAATCCTAGTAGCCGACTCTTCGACCTAGACTGAGTATACTGAGTATCCCTCGATGACTCATGTCATTTATGGGCTCATCAGACTCAAAAGCCTTTCAAATAGTCTTGGTATTCCACCATTATGACAAGAAAATTGTCATTCACATTACTAAAAATCTTGTCTTTCATGAATACATCAAGCATATTGAGGTGACTATCACTTCATTTGGAACAAGGTCAAGCTTCATAAAGTTTGTCTTCATTATGATCATGTTACCGCTCGGTTGGCCGATATCCTCACAAAGACTCTACTTCCGTTGTTACTATACTTTTTCTCCAAGTGGAGGTTATTAACATCTCCAAGTGTAGCCAAAGGTGCGTCTTGGGCATGCCTCGCAGCAAGGTGCACCAGCTACGTCTCGCACCTCACTAGGCGAGGCGTCTTTCTCCAGACGTGCCTCACGACAAGGTGCCAACAAGTAAATGCGCGTCTGGGCGTGTCTTATGTATTTTCTCTTTATTTTGGCTTTATGGGCTTGGCAAAAAATGATAGTGATGAGAGTATTGGTGGCGATGATGGCGATGATGATATGATAGAGTTTGATGAAGATATTGTTGTTCTATTGGTTCTTCTTTTATTTTATAATTTGTGTTCTTTTCATTTTGTTACGTCTTGTAGAGAACACAAATTTTTGTTAGTTCTGTTGACTGCTATTGTTGTTCTGCTAGTTCATTTGGTTATGTTTTAACATATTTTTTGTTGGTTTTAATATGTTATTTGGTTTTATTTCCTATATTACTAATTTATTTATGTATTTTTTTTATTTTTTATTTTTACGCCTCGCTTCGCTCAGGCACGAACCTCGTGCCTCAGACGATATGGATCCATTGACCCTCTAGTGCGCGTTGCGCCTATGACTACCTTGCTATCTCCAGACTAGACTAACATCTATGCTCTAGCTTTCAGGGAGTACAAGAGAGTCTATGTATTCCTATTTTTTCTTGTGTCTTCTCTTGTTTAGGTGACATGGATAACCACCAAATTGGGTCACATCCTCTCCCGTATATATGTACTCGCTCCACCTAATGAAATTATCCTATTGACTGAGCCTCTTTCTCAACAGTAGGAAATAAGCTTGAGTTCACGTCGTGGCCAAATCATATGCCGTGAAGTGATAGTGTCAGGTTCTTCCTGCACACAAATGCCCTTGCATACACTGTTATCTGAAAACTCAAATTGGATTATTTTAACTTGAGTTGGATAGTTTTTGTCAAATTTAATTATGTTTTTAAATGCCTCCCAAGTCCCAAGTTGTTGCTGTCATCAATAAAACAGGTTTTGTTTCTGTTTGAGACCCACCTAGAGACTTCTAGTATCATTAATATGAATCTTATTATTTTCTTATCTGTTGTAAGAAGGAGAGGCATATGAGTTCTGTCAGAACTGAAGCATGTGACTTCTTAGTTGGAAGTTTGTACTTTCGTTATGCCACTTTCTTAGACAAGTTGCTTGACAATCTTTGAAGTCGACTTTTCTACTTTCAAATTGCTTTAATACTAGTGCAGTTTATCTGGAACAACTTTGATCTGGGTTGCTCCATATCATCTTCCAATTTTCTTGAGTTCTAACCAGAATATGTATCTTAGGACAATCCATTGGGGTGATTCTCAGAAGGTGCAATTACTACAGAAGTGTCACGAAACAGGTTTTCCTCATCCAAACTATCATAAATATGTTTTTCCCCCCTGGATTACTTTTGTTATATAAGCTTCCTAAATGTTATGGTTAAGATGGTGTGTTTATAAAATGTTGAAGCCTTTTGTAGTAACACCATGATAGTTCTAAATCTTTTGCGGGAGGAGTGACTGCATTATTTAGTCAACTTCACTTGATAAGTTTCAATAAGGTTTGGTTATTTTTTTAATCTGAGATTTCAGGCAAGTAAGTCAGCACCATTTTAGAGAGGATCATGTGAACTGATTGTTATATTATTGCAACTAACTTGACGTAAGGGCCTGTTTGGCAACCAAAAAGTAATACAGAAACTAGGGAAGTAGTGGAAAGTTCTCATAATTTCCATTCTCCGTTGTTTGATTCTTTGAAACTAAGTCAGCAAGGTTGGAAAATAATGTCTCATTTAGTTTCCAACCCGAATGGTAGAAAGTCAAGAAAACTAAGGGGACCATATCTATTACTATTTTTTATTGATAAAAGTGATCTAATCTAATTATTATGGGACGTCATTCCTTTTCACTCTTTTGCTTAATGGGACAGAGAGATGAATGGATTTTCCTATAGTAAATTGCATCATCCTATATCTCCGTCTAGACTCTTTATATTCTAGGGGAACATGGAGTGTGCTACTTAGTTGCATGCGCTTAAACTGCATATCCAAAAAGGCAGGTCTACCCCCTAGGTTTTATGGCACGACTTTCTCATGCTCGGCTAGGAATTTTGCATCAACATGGAGGGTTGACGTCAGGTAGACAATTAGTTATAAAAACTTTGTCAAATCCTTTATGGAGCTTTCTTATGCTCCATGCCCAACCCCAATCTTATGGGAGAAGGCTTGGATGAACATGATGCTGATCTGATCTAATTAAAGTGTTCTAGATATATGGTATTTTAGTAATGATGTCATCATATTGTTTTAGTTTCCTTACTCTAGTTTCTAGCAAACAAACAACTTTTTGACCATGACACCCTACTTTCTCTGGTTCTAGAAACTCAAAAGAAACTAAGTTTCTAACATACTAATAGTTTATGGTTAGCCAAACATGCCCTAAGTGGAATCATGGAAACTTCTATTTAATCAGATATCATGGCTAAAAGGCTTTTGCAGCTTGTCGTACTATTTTATCATTGTTAGAAATACTGTAGAGTATTGACTTCCTTTTCCACCCTCCTGAAATGTGGCTGACTTCCTTTTCCACCCTCCTGAAATGTGGCTGACTTCCTTTTCCACCCTCCTGAAATGTGGCTTTGTAGCAAGCAACTTAGGATGCGGGTTGGCGACTTATAGTCAAACAATTTCTCTTCCACCCCCACTTTTCTGCCCATTTTTCTCTCCCGGTTGGCTGTTAGCATGCGCTCGTCGTGGTGTTTGGAGGCCGGGTTGGCCAGATCTGGGGAATGTGGAGAGAGGGAAAGAGGAAGGTCAGCAAGAAGAGTAGAAAGCATAGGGTTGGCCAATGATAGGTCATTGGCCGTTCCAGTATCTGGGCCCTACTCGCCTCTCCACAATAGCTAATCTCCCTGCTAGCTAGTGGAGATGGGACTTCAGGAGAGGGAGAAGAGAAGAGGATTGAATTTTCTAACCCTTTACCTTTTATTCTAGGGTTTTATGGTCATTTTCATCCAATTCAATGGTTCAAGTTAAACTGATTGCAAAGGTAAAGATGAGCATAAATAAATGTTGCTAGGGTTGCCTGCTGCTAACGATTTTTTTTAACGATATTTTACCTTATATATTGTTGTTGTTGCTGCAAAACTTAAGAAATTTATATCACTCAAATTGATGAAAGCACACTTTTGGCAGGTGCTTAATTGCAAACCACTTTTAAAGAATTGATTAGCATTTATAACAATCATCCATTCTATTAATTGTAGCTATCAGATGAACCTAACTACTTAGCAAGGAGGAGAAAAAATGTATCTTCTAAGAAGGAAAAAGAGTACATATGATTTTTGTAAATTGTAGTTTGGAATGGGTACTACCTATGCATTTAACTTCATGCATCTCATGACAATAAGTAACCAGAATACCGTCATCAGATGAACCTAACTACTTAGCAAGGAGGAGAAAAAATGTATCTTCTAAGAAGGAAAAGAGTACATATGATTTTGTAAATTGTAGTTTCGAAAGGGTACTGCATATATGCATTTAACTTCATGCATCTCGTGACAATAAGTAACCAGAATACCATTGCCAGAATCTCTTTTATTGTTACTTTTTCACTATTGTATGCTATGTTAATTAGTTCTTTGCTGTAACTGGTAGTTAATCTGTTTAAGGATGTTATTCCATTACCAAGAGTTAGCTTTAACGTGACCTAATTGTTTTTACTGTTTCCTGGTGGTACCTTCAGTATAATGTCCTACGTACCTTAAATTATTGGCTTTTTTGATATTGATGAGTAAGATGATATTTTCTTCTGTGTCATTTTCAGGTGTGGTTATTGGAAATGTGGAGTTTGCGCAATTGCTGCATCAATGTTCTCCAGCTGTTATTCTTGTTTGTACTCTTCTTTAATCCTTTCTATGCTTTATCTCATATTCTTACTAGTCTACGTTCTTTGGCATAGACATATTGATGTTCCTAACCATTTCTAAGCATACCGAATTTCGTAAGCTTCATTGTATATCTTAGAAGAAGTCTGTTCTCAGTTTGCATTTAATTTATTTTCTCACCTTCTATATTTGGGCCTTTACATTATGTTCTGTTCTTTTACTCATTTCTCTTACTTTTTTTTTCTTTATTATACTGTTTTTAAGTTGCGGGATTGTTGTTCCTTCATTCTTTGGAATGTATCGTATCATTCATTCTTTGGCTCAATGTGTCAAAGAGATGACATCAATTCCTAATAGCACATATATCATCTTATCTCTTTGTCTAGACACTTTATAGTCTAGGGAAACTTGGAGGTGCTCCTTGGTTGTATGAGCATAAGCTGCATATCCAAATTACTTACCTGTCAACTGGCCGCCTAAGTTTTTTGGCATGACCCTCTCATGCTCATAGCTACCTTGGCTAGAAATTTGGCACAAACATAGAGGGTGGACGTCAGGTTGACAACCGCTCCTAATTTTTTTTGTCAAATTTTTATGAAGCTTTATTATGCTCCATACCCCATTCTGATAGAAGGATTGGATAATAATGATAATGTATTTAAGTTCATTTCAGCTTCCTAGTTGATAGTCTTAAGGAAAACCATTTTGTCATTAATGGCTAGTGCTAAGGTTGGTTGAGCTCTACGATAATTGCCATTCAAAAAGTTGAAGAGTAAGGCACTTTAGCCTTCGTTACAGGCTTGAAGTAGGACATGGGGAAATGACGTTCGATCTCGGGGGTGATAATATTTATCCTCCCCTAACGTGAAGAACCATCGGTTATTTTTGAACAGAAAAGAAGTACTATTCTTCTCAAAGAAAACTTTTATAAAACTTATTACAAAGAATTTGATTACACTGAATACAAAAATTCTAAGTACAAGTCTTTGAGATTCTGGAGAGTGTGGCGGCGAAGATTGAATCGACGCGTGATTCCTTTACTATGTTGACGATCTGACGAACTTTCAGAAGCTTCTCGATGCGCACAAGCACTATTGGACAGAGAGTTCTCGAAAGGACAAGTTTAGGCTGTTGATTACGAGGTGACTAAAAATGCTGCGGATGTTGTTTGTTTATGTGTGTAAGCACAAAAATCAAGACTATTTATAGCTAAAAAGTTTAAAAAATGGTTACCGTTGAAGTCCCACGAGAAGCACTGTCCCTTGCGAAAAGACTGCACACAGGAAGCACTGTCCTGCGAGCACAGGCTTCGTGCAGAGTTGGTTCACCCACGTTCGTGCAGAGTTAAAGGAGATGCTGCCATGTGGATACACGTTCATGCGACCTACGAGGAGATGCTGTCGCGTGGTAGCAATTACCCAAGGAGTGGGTCACGCTTCTGCGCAGTCGAAGCCATGTCCTGCTACATGGCTTCCTGCTAGTGTGACTGCACGCACCACAAACGCACGATCTCTAACAGCTGTCGAAGAGTCGCCTCGATCTCCGTAACATTCTTCACATTTGTTGTGCACTAACACGTGAAAATATCACCTCACAGGAAGCAACGTTCTCGTGAAGCAAAGACTGCATGGAGCAAAGTCTGCAGGAAGTTGGACTGCAGGAAGTTGGATTGCAGGAAGCTTATATTGCGAGAAGCACGAACTTGATTTTGACAATTATTCTGACTGCCCGCTTCGAATTCTGTACCATCCTCCAACTGTAAGCTGTTACTTCGAATTCTGTGCGATTCCCTGACGGCTGTCGTTTTGGATTCTGTGCTTCCGACACATTAAATGTGACTTGGCTGCTGTGTGAGGAAAAGTTCCCGCAGGAAGGGAGGTTCATGCGAAGTCGCTCTTTTTTTTCTTCCTAATATTCCCTCTAGTTAGGTATGCTACTCGCAGGAGGGTTATTCCTGCGAGATGACTTCTTGCGTACCACTTGCTTTTTAGTGATTTTTTTATGCTTCGACATCGGTCACCTCTAGCATCCAACTGGTGATCCGGATCGGAAGTTTCATCCTTGAACATGAAGACGTGTTTAGGAAGAACTCTCCGGTTTAAGTCCTTTGAAGGAGGAATCTGTCAACAGTTCACTCAAGGCATCCTTGTCGCCTTCACGTATTAGCTGGTTGCGCTCAACAATGCTCCTCTCGCCGAAGACAGAAGCTTGACCTTCAAACTAGAAATGGATGCTCCTATCCTTTCGTTCCACCGATCAAAATAGGCTATTGGACAGTAGTGGACCGGTCGGATGTGTACTGAAAAAAAAAAAATACAAAAATGCATCAGCATTACAACAAAAATATAGACAAACAAAAAGTTGTAAGCTCTGCTATTTGGGCAGGCTAAAGTGACGCAAGTCATTAACTTCACCAGCATTGGGCAAGCATAGACTCGCAAGGCTAGCTTAGTTGCAGCATTAGCCTCGCCGTAGGCAAGACGACATACAACCAATGGATAGCAATAACCACCTCATTAACTTCACCGTAAGTGAAGCAAAAAATTTGGCAAATGTATAGCCTCGTCGTAAGGCCAGTCTTGTCGCATCTTTAGCCTTGTTGTAAGTGAAGCTAAAAGATTGGCGAAGGCATAGCCTCGCTGTAAGGCTAGCCTCGTCATGTGCAGTGCTAAAGATTGGCAAACGCTTAGCCTCGTCTACAGTTGGCAAGGTCCTAGCCTTACCATCTCATTAGCTTTGCTGTAAACGAAACTAAAAAACAAAAAAGGCTCGATGAGGCTAATAGTTCGCCTAGGACGTTGCTGCGTCAGTAGTTGTCGCAAGCGAAGCTAAACAACATTGGAGACCTAGCCTCGCCACACAAATAAAAATTCTTAGGTTCCTAAGCCTGCTCTGCTGCTAAGCGCATCGTAGGGAGACTAAGGGTCTGTTTGGATATGTTTTCTGAAATTTTTTTCTGAAAACACCTTTCTGAAAGTAAGTTATAAAGTTGTTTTCTCAGTAGAAAATTTTTGAGTTTGCGTTTGGTTACTTTTATCTGAAAAGTGATTTTAAGAGTAATAAATTTTGAGTTTGCGTTTGGTCCAACTAACAAATTTTTGTATCTGACACACATGTCCATTACATATCTTTTCGTGTCCACCACAGATATTTTTTGTGTCCACCATATCTGACATTTTTTTCGTGTCCAGCAATTATTCTGTGTCCAACAAATTATTTCTGTGTCCAAACTTTTTTTCTGACATTTTCTTGTGTCCCCAACAGCTCTCGACGAGGACTCGTCACCGAGCGCGTGGCGGAAGGAGCCGAGCGCGAGGCAGGAGGATCCGAGAGCGTGGCGGCCTGAGCTCGACTTCGTCCAGGCGGGGATGGTGGTGGTGACGGTGGCTCGACTTCGTGCAGGCGCCGGCGTCGAAGCCAATCCGGGGGGAGGAGGAGGAGACTGTCGCCGACGTCGAAGCTCCTCCTCCGTCGGACAGTGGGGGGAAGTAAGGGGCGAAGCAGATAGGACAGGGGAGGAGGAGGAGGCTGTCACCGGCGTCGAGCTCCTCCTCCGTCGACCCTAACCCTAACCCTAACCCTAGCCCTAGGTTGTCGAAGCTCCTCCTCCGTCGAGCTCCTCATCCGCCGCCACCACACCCGAGCTCCTCCTCCGTCTACGCAGCTGCCACCGCACCGGAGCTCGAGGCAGTCGAGCTCCTCCTCCGTCGAGCTCCTCTGGAGGCAGTCGAGCTCCTCTGGAGGGAGCCTGGAAATTTTTTGGAAATAGAAAGAGAGGAGAGAGAAAAATTGTGCGGGGGGGAGGGGTTGGGGGGTGGGGCCCACTGGAAACTTTGGAAAATTTGTTTGAGAAAACAGGTTTCAGTTGCTTTCCCAAAACAGGTTTTAAATGTTGAGTTTGAAAAAAAATTTGGAAAAGTTGTTTTTGGAGTGTACATAACCAAACACATTTTTTGTCATCACTACCGTTTAAACTCAGAAAACTGAGTTTAAACACACAACCAAACAGGCCCTAACTCTCCCTAAGGATGGATTTGCCACTGACAACAATAGCCGACAGACCATGGCCAGAAATGGCTTTAAAATAGAGATAAAATTTCTAAGGGTCAAAACGACGATCGGGCACGCACCGCTGTCGATGCCACCGCGGTTGGACGAGTTTCGTCAACTATAGACTTTCCAACCTCTTTCCCCTTTGACGAGGGTTTGGGCACCATCAGAAGTGCACTCAAGTTTGAAGATAGAAAGAGGAATATTTCTCTAAGGAAGATGAGAACAACAACGTAGAACTAAATCATCTAAAAAGAACATATTGGTCTTTTATAGGCACAATGCTATAGTCTTGCCGGAGATGCGATCATATCGTTTCAAAGTTTGGAATTTGAAATGACTAAAGGGAAGTCGCGGCGAAGCTAATAGCTTATTTGCACATATAGCTTAGCTGAGAGCTAACTTCACCGTACAAATAGCTTCACCGAAAGCGAACTTCACCAGTTATATACCTTTGCTGGAAGCTAATTTCGTCGGACGTATAACTTTACTGCAAGCTAGCTTTGCCATTTTAAGGATGTCAAGATGCTAATTTTGCCAGCTTCATCGTATGAGCATCCAGACTGGATCAGAGGCTTAACACAAGTTTACAGAGGCATATTGGGGGTGTCCAACATTCCAATTATCCCGACAAATCAATATACAATCAAACTCGGCCTAAACGACACCAAAATTGGGTCAAATCACTTGCGCTATAGCCTGTGCAAGCCAGCGGGTTACTTTAAACAGTAAGTACACTAGAAGTAATTCAAAGTATTTAGAAATTCGAATTAACTTGCCGCAGATCTTCGAGAACTTTGAAGAAGGTTTTGTTGACACTTTAAAAAGTCGAATCCCAGACAAGCTGTCATCCGGTTCACACATCGGCAGGCTTATACAATTCTACGAAGAGTATGGACCCATCCAAGCTCAAATTGTGTCAAACACGTTTAACATAGGCTAACTTTGCCATATGTACGAAGTTTGATAGGCCTAGAAGGCTAGATTTGCCGCAGATATGAGCTACTAGCGTAAAATGCTAGCTCCGCAGCACAAACGAGCTTTTTGAAGCCAAACAAAATACTTGAGTTAGATAAGGAGGTCATAGAGACATGACAATATTGACTGGAATGAGGAGTATTACAACACAGCCCATTTGAAGCCAAACAAAACCCCTAAGACCCAAAATGTTCTGATTGGTTCAGATTAGATATGATTTATGAGCCTTCTTGCAATCCTACTCAATGTATGATTGCTGTAGTTGTTTTTAGGGTCCTTGCAATCCTACTAAATGTATGATTTGGTTCATATTAGATAGGATATATGCGCATGACGAAAATTGAAATATAGGCAAATTTGGGATACATGGACATTTTAATATTCTATCTGTATTTTTCATATATCCTTTTTCATCACTTTTTGAGTGTGTGTGTTGCTTTAAATGTTAGAAGTTCTAGTTTAAGTTTAACTAATATATTTACATGGGTCTCTGTAAGATCATAGAGTACATCTAACTTTTGTCTAGATGACGAAGCTGAAACTTCTGGCGAGCTTTTCAGTTATAATACCGCTTCTTTTTTCCCTTGAGTTCTAATCTTCTATTATCAAAAGTTCTCTTCCTTAATTTATTACTGTTTTTTGTATCTTTTCCTTCATGTTCCTGCTGGATTGTGAAAACAGCTTCTTCTACCTGTAACTCAAATTCTACTTCTTCATATGACATCATTTAACTCCAATAAACTGTAACCTAGAAAAGGTTACGCCAATCGGGTAGTTTTCTCTGCTTTGTCTATACTACATCATGATTCTCTATATGTACAAATATTGTACTTTATTGTAGAATTATTGATGCTAACTTGAAAATTACTAGCTATGTTGGTCCTGCATAACAAACCCTCCATTACAACTAACATATGTAAGTCTAAAATTCAAAATTTAACACTCAGTCATTCATGTTAGGATGTCTTGAATCATAATTGAATCCTTATGTCCCCAGGTTAGTTTAGCTGCACTAGCACTAAGGTTCTTCAGAAGCGAAGCGAGTCTGATGAGCAGAGCAAGGGTTTTGCATGGTTCCAACCACAGTGTGTATTGTTGGCGCTAAAAATGGCCAAGTTTCAGTCCCACGATTTCCCAACCTCTCCTAATATATCACCTGACAGAGAGGTGAGAAGGGCCCAACCGACGGGGGTTCTGCGGCTCGGTCAATGGACGGAGGTCGAGGGAACAACGCCCCCCATGGGGTTTTGTGGGCGAATTCGTCGAAATCTACACATTTTTATATTGTTGAACAAAGTGAAAGTGCAAGCCTTGCAGAATCTTGGTCTCGCATAAGTGGATCTCATATAAAAGCCCCCCAAAAGGGCATTATCACTAGAATTATGCTTAATCAGAAAAGAGGCCTCCTCTGCAGAATTCTGTTTACTCAGAAGAGAGGTCACCCTTGCCGGAATCCTGCTCAGCCATAAAGACTAAAGAGCCAGCCTCGCCGAATTCTGCTCATCCAGAAAAGTGGCGTTCTCTGCAGAAACTTTGCCACGTGGCCACTATATGCCGTCAACACGACGTTCAACGCATCATTAATGGTGAATATTATGTCTTTTAAGGATGATTTTCTCGATTGGCACGAGAAGTTACGCCTCCCTAGCGTCAGAGCTCGCGTGACTGTTAACATTAAAGAATGCGCCATTGGCTGAAGGCCACGTGTCCACTGCATTAATGGTTGCATTATGGTCAAGGCCACGCGGCCAATACTATTGTGATTGTATTTATTGCGGAGCCACATGGCCGCTGCTTTTCAACCACTATTATGACGAGTGGCCGTGTGGCACGAATCTCCCAAGCTTCCTCGCAGAAATGAGGAGCCTCGCTGAAAGCTCACGCAGAGACAAAGCTTCATAAAAAGGGCAACTCGTGCAGAAAGGCAAAGCTTCGTCGAATTCTGTCGAGTCAGAGCAACTTTGTCAAATTGCCTATCTGACATGTATTTAATGTGTCATCGGTTCTACTAGTAGCCTAATACCCATTTAATGCGCTAACGGCTTTGCTAGCATCCTGATGCGCATTTAATACACTGCATTCTGATAAGCTGTCAACGTCTCAAATTGCAAAAACACACTTTTCGATGGATAAGTTACGTAAGCACTAAGCAGTGCCATCCACAATCATCCAGGTGGCGCATGATCAAGCCATCCGGCCCCACATTACGCCCAATCGAGCTATCCAACTTAGCCAAACGCTCTTGTCAGCGTGCCTCACAGAAATCCCATAATTTTTGTGAGGCATCAAAAGATTTCCTTTTGAAACATATAAATAGTCCCTACCTGGCTCATTTGTAGAGATTGAGAAGGTTGACAAAAATTTAAAGCTAGAGCAACCAAGAGCTTGGTTTCCGGACATAGTGAGAGAGAGCATCCTATTCAATCCGGATTGAACACGGTAGTTCTTGTGCTCTTGCCAGCAAACAACAAGGTCGGTGACAGACCGTCAACGGAGCAAAGTGATCGCGCACTGATTAGACCTCCACTATTACAATCTCCCAAAAATATTATTTGTAATACAATCTATTATATACATATTGTGTTTTTGTAAGTCAAAGAGTTATATATGAAAGTTTTTGTAACCGAAAACAACTATGCAGATTTAGTTGAGAGTTTGATTCGATGGCAGCGCCCCTAACCCAATTTTTTTTGGGTGTATACCCTATTTTGTGTATCCTTAAACCGTATTTTGTCATAGAGATTGATGCAATTCCCTATAGTAAATTGTGTCATCATACCTCTTCGTATGGACTCTTTATAGTCTAGAGGAACATGAAGGATGCTATTTGGTTGCTCGAGCTTTAACTGCATAATCAAAATGTAGGTCTGCCTACCTGCCAACTAGCTACCTAGGTTTTATTGCATGATCCTCTCATATTCATAGTGCTACAATAGCTAGAAATTTGGCACAAAAATAGAGAATTGACGCTACGTCGACAATTAGTCCTGAAACTGTCAAATCTTTAATGGAGCTTTCTTATGTGCCATAACTGACTCCATTCTACTTGGAGAAGATGGTGATGATGACCATTTTTTGTTTACCCAAAATTAGCTGAGGTCCTTGAGGGCTATTTTGAGGATTCTTACTTATCCTACCTAGTTCATGGTTTCGGGGGGCTTATAAATAGCCAATGTCTGATCATTTGTATACTGAATCATCTGTAAATAATAAAGAAGAAAAACAGTTTGCTGCTGCCCCGTGGTTTTTCCCGATTTTGGTTTCCACATGAAATCTGTCTCATCTGCCTTTTTTTTATTCTCTCGATTGTCCGTAACAATATGAATCAGGGAAAATATAAAATTCTCTTTGTCAGATGCCAAATGACACATAATAGAATGATTACATATTAAAATGGTAATAGGATTTCAAGTTAATTTGGTGTGCACAGTTAAGTTAATTCTTTTAATAATTCTGTTATTTTGATTAATCTTGTAGGTGGCTAGTACCGGACATGGCTTGGATCATATAGCAGCAATAGAGCTTCTAAATACTGTCAAATCTGCAGGTGGGTTGGCTGCTGCTATTCTCTTGAAGCCCTTTAGTTTTGAGGGACAGAGACGGCAGGAAGAGGTAGTATTAAATTTGGCAAGTCATTTATGTTCTTGAGTCACAACTTCGTTACTCATTGACAGTGAAGATTGAAGGTATTTCAAATAGATTCAGTGTCACTTGGATACTTTAGATTTGGATGTCAAGTTACTTTACTGGAATTTTCGAATGTTTAATCTTTGAGAAATAGAAAAAGTTGCCTAGGCCTTACATATATCTCCAAATATATATGGATGTTTGTTTTCATGAATAGTCATGTATGTAGACTACATATTTGATAGTTGTACCTTTTCTTTAATGCAATACAAGATTTGAAGTCTCTAGACAGCTGGACCTAACAAGAGAAGCCATGGTTGAGAATGAGTGGGCCCCTTGCATAATATATGGTTGTCAAATGATCAATACTGGTTGGCACAGGAATGTTGTGTCAGCAGAAGTGGTTTTGTGTGTGGAAGCATAGTCTTGTTTTTGTTAAATGCTATACTGAAGTATGAGGCAAAAAGAGTGTTCCCCATGATATCCTTATTGTCTCACTCAACTTCTATGTAAAAATATGATACTTCTTGTTGAAAACTTGAATAACATGAACAACGGAGTTACATTACACATGAAAGCATGTGTATATAATATATATGCGTAAAACTTGGAAATAATATATCCATATCTAAGCATGGTTGTATCTGTTAATCCTTTTGATGACAACTTACAAGTTTAGAACATCTGGTATCCCTTGATTATGTGAACCTAGTCTTTTAGAGTACAAATTAAGGCTTTACAATATAGGATATGTAATAAGGTAGACATGGATCCTTTGAGTGTTCTAGTATTTGGCTATCCTTACCTTTCGATATGAGCACATCCTTTCCACTGGGTTATCCATGCTTCGTAGGATATAGCGTATTGCTAGTGTTATACCCCTTGTTATTTTACCTTTTAGCTATTGTACACCTTTCTCTCAGTAAGTTTCATCAAATGCATCACATTATCCCTTTAGGTCCCATGCTTACAACTTATTCAAAATGAATTGTGAACTTACTAGAAAAAGACTTGATCTGCGTTAAGCAGTCTTTTTTCTAAATACTGTATGTTTAAACAAAATTTAAGAGTAGAGATCTTATACTTTTACTATTTTAGCATAATGATATTATGATTTAGAAATAAAAATGTTCAACGATAGACTATAATTTTGTTTTTAACTATTCTGAGCTATTACGTCATTATCCGAACCTGGTGAACTATATGCAAACACTGAAATTGTGTCTATGATTGAGTGCAGAAGGTTTCTTCAGTTCTTTAGAAGTGAATAACATATATCAAGAGTAATTGAAACTCAAAACTTTCTAAGCCTTTCTATTTTTGTTGGAATTTCTAGTTGTAAAACTCTTTTGATGTTAATACTATTATGTGCTGATTCCCTTGAACTGAACTTGAACAAACACAGGTCGATGCTCTGGTTAACAAGCTTCAAGGGTCCTCACAGCTGTATTTTGGTAGGTATTTTTCTTTCTTATATGAATGATGAATGTCCAAGATACCGATAGAATCCCAAAGCACTATAATAGTATTAACATCAAAAGAGCTTAAGGTAGCACGTCTAAGTGCAATGTGACTCAACCTGAGCGTAACCCATGATTACAGAGTACAACAGAAACCTTTAACCACCACTTATATGCAAACTACAAACAATGGCTATGGTTTATTTTTTGAGGTAAATTCAGTCATTAGTGACTCCTGTCCTGGGCTACTAGCACCAGGACCCCCTTCCATTTTAATGGCTATAGTTGTATAGTTTAAATTACGACGTATAGAAACTTATTAAATATTAGAACGGTCATTTGTCCTTAGTTGGATTCTAGTGACTGGATGTATCATAATGCTTGCTCGATAAGATTTATTTACTTCAGAATGAAGGTATCTTGAAAAATGCTAGTTGACTGACATTTTTGTACTCTTAGTTTTATCTTGACATCATTACCTTAAATTGATTTGCTCTTTTCACTTTATAGCCAAAATATTGGCATGTAAAAATATTGTAAGCACACTGAATGATTAATTTCTCTACCTGTTCTTTTCTCGAGATAAAGGAGATCAAACTGACTGCAACATATATGTTAATTTCATTACTAGAAAATATAAGTTTCTGCATGTTCTTGACTCCTTTTTCCAATATATGTAACTTCTTTTTTCGGTATATAAGCTGTTGAAGCAAATTCTTTACAAAGAACAGAAGCAGAAACGCTAGCCGAGGCCTTAGAAAGTGCAAATAATGCTGTTTTCTTAGCGATTAATTCAGTTTCTAAACTTATGACTGTAAGTATACATCTTTCTGTCATGCTCTTATGTCCACTAAGCTTTTGCCTAACCATGTAATAATTTCTGTATTCTTAGGACTTGCATATGAAGATTTTAAGTTCGCCAGATGGACAGATGAAGGAAGTGAAATCATTTGAAGTATTAAATGTAGGATATGAACATGTGCACTCTTTCTCGTGCTAACATCTGCTTATGTGATCCTATTCTTTCTGATAGGATATGAAATTGTTGTTTATATTAATAATGGTCAAGTTTTCTGCTGATAGCTTTTAGAAGCCTATGGAGAAGCTAAAGTTTGTAGTGGATCTGGTTACAACCTCAAATCAGCGATCGTGCAGGCTATGTCATGCCGCAATTTACTCGGTGGTGATTTAAGGGTAAATAATTTTTGTATTTACTGCACTCAAACAGTTATCCTGCACGGTGTGTTCTATAAACTGTTTTATTTCATACTGCTGATAATCTTTATGTTTGTAGAGAGAATTCAGTAGATGGATTAGATTAGATTATGACATATCTACTTCATAATAACAGGGAGAGTTTCGATAAAATTGCTAATTGTTTTAACTTGAGTCAAGTTTTCACTGGGATTAAGGTTTGGTTGGGGACATTTTATTTTGAGAATACATCATGTTGTCTCATCTAATGTGAATGGAACTCTTGGTTAAATTTAACCCTTGTATGAATCTACTTCATTTTATAATTTTTGGTGCATTACTCTCCTGTATTCTTTCAAAACTATTTTTTTCTTGGGACCATTGTGTTTAACGCATCCATATTGCCACTACCTGTTTCTTTTTTTTCTTTTTTTTTACTTTAATACACCACTATATTCCTCTTAACATCTTGGTGACATGAAATGCTTGATTTCCCTTTCCTTTAACAATTTCTTAATCACTCTATATTATACTGGTAAAAGTTCTTGTAACACTCTTTATTCCGTAACTTTCTTATCCTTCTTGTTAATGGTTCCAATTGTAAACTCTTTCCGTTCATGGAAAGTCCTCAAAGATGAGATGCCTTGTAATATACTATAATAATTTCCAGATTGATGCGTTGTTAGATGTTATTAAAGAACTTTCCTAGACATATTGCATGTAGGAAACATTAGGCAACAACTAATATTAATATCGAGATTGCAAATAGGATCTTGACACCCAAAATAATCTTTCCACATTATATAGCTAAAATGACAAATTATTAACAGTTCATCTGTCGATCTTACATGAAATGAATACATCTGTTACATAAATAGCTAGACTTGATTGGAAATGAGCATGTAGATATAATATGAATATATAGGCTAAACATGACTATATTTTTTGCAGAAATACAGTGACCTGCAACCTATGTTGTAAGGACACAATATGACATGAAATGGACCGGCATTGATTTTGCTGTCACCTAGTTTGTTTTTAGAGTGTGTCATATTGATATGCGTCTGACTATGACACCATTTTTTGTAGTGTCTCTGCTTCCTAGGCTGCAATACTATGTTAGATATCTGCTAATCAATTTAAAAACAATACCATGCACGAATTAATTTTATTTTTCCTTTTCTCTGCCAGTTTAGTAAGTCATTCCTGAGTACTCTCAGCTAGCTTCTTATATTGCTGAGTCAAATAATGGTTCCTGTTCTTGATTCTACATGTGAGCATTCTGGCAGGACTTGAATGGGCTTGTTGTCTTCACTGTTACAAGTTCTTGTGCCATGGACAGAAGGGATATGTCATCAGCTATTCATAATTTCCGGCGGTTTACAGGATGCACGAGAGAGATCATAATTTCTCACATATATGAACCTGCTATGGAGCCTAACTTAATTGTAACAACACTCCTAATAGTAGGGTAAGAGTTTTAACGTTTTACTTAGATATTTCCTGATAATCATCATAACTATCTCTTCCTTGTATTGCAAATTATGCTTAATTAAACAAATGAGACTTGAAAGTAACCAGCCGCTAGGCCTCTAAACAATATGTTTCTGTTCCGACCAACTCTAGACTAGCGGCTATTGCTCGAAACCTAGGATAAAACTCCCACTTATATTTTAACCTATACTGAGAGAGTTGACTAAGATTTTTTTTTTTTTTTGGTCACATTTCCATTTCTGTACTGTTAAACTCCCTATCACTGTCACTTGAACCAACACTCTAGAGTGTTGGTGATGATTGAAGGTTATACAAGAATATCAATCGAACACGTATGTTAAAGTCCCAACCACTTGCACAAAAACTCAATAGTGTTAGTGAGGGTTGATGGTTATTTATATATATCATTCCAACATGCACGTTCATAGTTCACTACTTCACTCAGTCTTGTAAATCTGCCACATGAACTATAACATTATTAGCTGGAAATTTTGAAGACAACCAATGTTTTCTCTAGTATAGATCGTATTCAAGGTTGTGCATAGCCTTTCAAAGTATCAACTTATGTCATGTCCATATTTTGGCCTTAGTTTTATATTTAGAGAAAGGGCAAATAATACTCTTAATATTGTTGAAGCCTTGCAGGAAATAACAAACACACTTCCCATTGAAAACCTCTAAATTGTACAGCAATGTAACCCACAACGATAACTGTAGCCATCCAAAACCCAAGTACATTTTGTAAAATCCCCTTATAAATACTTTACCTATTATGTTCTAAAATTTTAGGCTACTGAATCTTGAAGACGCCAATCAAGTATGGATCACCAGAAAATGTAACCTATTGTAGTGAGTGCATTGGAGAACATCATCAATGAACTCTTTAGTTATGCAACAAAGAAATGGATGTTTATTTATATGTACCAATGCCTTAATGTTAAATGTAACCCCCCTCTTATTTTTAACTTCATACACATTTAGGCTTCAATCTTCTCACTTGCTATTAGACTCAGCTTTTTCTGCAATCTACTCCCTTTGTACATTACATGTAATTCCAAATAGTTTATCTAATATTTATCACTCTTGTATACCTCCAACCCATTAACTCACATGTATAGAACTATGAACTCGCAGTTGACCTTCTTTGTTTAGCTAACCCTTATACCACCCGTGTCTCTTACCTAGTGACTAGTGTGTACCTTCAAGCACTAGAACATTCGACCATGCATTAACACATATAATTAAGCCTGGTGACACTTCTGTCCTCAAATCGTCCTTTTAAATCAATATGTCCATCTCTGTTTCTGAATTGTCTCAAGTATCTTGGTTGCTTACATGAAAATATATCATATCTAGTTGTTATATGCATGCTAAAGGAGGAGGCCATATTCCATAAGACTATATCTTTCAATCATTTCTATCTATCTGCGTTATGTAACATAATTTGCCATAGAATGTCATATATTTCATTTACTTTACTGGTCGTACTAAACATGGATTTCTTTAGTATATGACACTACTGTTTCGTTGTTTACATAACTAGTATTTGAATCTGCATATAATTATCATTAGCTCCTCAGCATATTGCATCACACTTGCCTTAAAACTAGTTGCTAGAAAGAAAGACGTGTATCCAATTTGTTCAGAGTTTATGCATGTACTAAATGCTAATTAGATTGCTTTTGAAGCATAAATATGCCATAATAGTGGCATAATGGCCGTGACTTCCAACTCCATTGATCTCTCTCCATGCTCACAGTTATATAGACTAGAAACTCTAGAATGATGTCCCTGGGGCAAGAAAATTGTAGAGAGAAGCAACAGGAACTTCCATCATTGCATATAATTTCTACATTCAGATGACCTTAAGTCTTTACCAATGAACTTAGATGGAATATCCAACTCTTAACCATTTTACTACCATTTTTTGTGTTTTTCACTTGTCTTGGTAGCATTTGATTATAATATCCAGCACATGTAATTTGTTCAGTAGAACAGGAAACCTGATTGTGCTTATCTGATCAGATTATGTTTTTGAAATGACAGATGCTATGTTAAAAGAGATTCTAAGAAAAAGAGTTTTTTGTCGGGTTTGGCTGTACATCTCCCCTTTTTGTACTTCCTTCTTGGGAGAGATCATACAGACTCATCAACTAATTCTCTTTCCAATTCATCAGTACATCCTGTCAGCTCATTGGGTAGTGAGAGCATGTCAAGTTTGCATTTATCTGACAATGCTCTTCAAACAAACCCTGAAGAAGTGGGCACCGACACTTCCAGCAGGTATGTTGGAAATAAATCTGCTACTGCATCCTACTTCCCTTCACTTCTTACCTTAAAAGTAGGTTAGAGGATGGGATAGCACATTTAATAGGATTAGCTTATTAATGCAGAGAATCAAGCCTAGTCATTGAGTCATCAGAGAACTTTCACTCCTCTGACAATCATCATACGAGTGAAGGTATGTTAGAACATTGTTAATTTCTGGTATATTTTATACCAGAAATTAACAAATATCTTTTATAATTTTACCAAATTTTTTATTTTGAGAAGTATCTAACCTTGTCTTTTGTAATTTTAAATTTCATGGTCAATAAATTGTGATATGGATAATCAGGTGTTGACAGAGAACAGCATAGTAACTGGAATATTGGTCCTGGGTTCCACATTGCACAACTCTGGGCTAAGGAACGTGCAAATTTTAGTGGAATTAAAGTTGACATACTGGAATTTGTCACTCTTCCTGCTGGTGTAAAATTACCTGAGTTGTCCTCTGATTCTTTCCCATATTCTGAATCATCTATTCCTGAAAGTTTCAATGCCATCAGCTCCGACTCCCAGGGTATTGCTAATTTCTTCTCTGGAGGTTCATCAAATAATTTATGTTAGAGATAAGGAACATTTATAAATCCTGCATTGACAGTTCTAAAGGGAAGAAATGAGGATGATGGTCAAAAGCGTGGTCTTCTTTCTGCACGTGCAGCGCTGATGCTGGTAATATACGTTTCTTCATCTAATGTTGGAATTAATTACAAAACATTCTCATTTGATTACAGCTAGAAGAGGTTCAATAGAGCCAATAGTCAGATTGGCAATACCAGCGGCATGCCGCCCGATAACCATCGATCTGCCATGTTGCCAGTATACCCCGATCTACCAGAAAGTGTAGAAACATTCCAACAAGTTTTGGGCACAATTTTGTGCTCATCAAGCATACCGGCGGTATGCCGGCGGCTTGGGATTGGGCCATTTCAGGGAACGGTTCAGATCTAAAGTTGCTACTTAGAGAAATTCAACAACAAATGAAACTTTTTATTTTGGCATAGAAGGGTGAAGACAATTCTTGTGAAAGAAGGATTGTATAACGCCGTCACTGGTAAGGACAAAAAGCCTACCAATATAGTGGAGGATGCATGGAACGATATTGATGAAAAGGAGCAATGGTGTTAGAGTTGTCTGACGGATGAGGTGATGTACGATGTTATGTCGGCATATTTATGGTTCAAACTAGAGGGCTTGTATATGACAAAGTAGTTGTCTAATAAGTTGTATCTCAAGAACAGTTTACACATGAAGGGGTGGACACAAATTCTAAATCACCTGAATAGCTTCAGTCTATCTTTTTTGTCTCGAAGTAAAGTTGGAGGATGACAGTACTCTTTCTTCGCTTTTGGGGTTATATGACCATTTGGTGTCCACGATTTTTTACAGAAAGAGACTCTCGAGATGGAAGAGGTAACTATAACTCTTCTTAATAATGAGATAATGGAGAGGTCAAATCCAATTGAGGAGTCATCGGAATTGATTACAATTGAAAGGGAAGGTCAAAGAATAAGGATGAAGGTAAAAAGAAGCCGAGGGAAGTCTAAATCAGGACATTGTGGAGATGTATGCTTTTTCTGCAAACACATGTAACACATGAAGAAGCAATTCGAACACAATTGTTAAAAAAGCAGCGTAAAATTGCCGGTTCAAGCAATCAGAGTCAAACTAGTATTGCAACAAAAGTTGAGGAGTTACCGAAGTGATGTACTTACGGTACATAGCGGGAAGGATAGCTTCTTCGAAGTTTGGATTCTCGACTCACGGTGTTTATATCATGTGTCCGAACAATGAGTAGTTGAACACCTATAAGGAGTTGAGTGGTAGTGCTGATCTCATAGATGCAAGACCATTGGTGTAGGGAACATCAAAATTTATATGTTTGATGGAGTGGTGGGGACACTTGTGAACGTTGAACGTTCTAGAGCTAAAGAAGAACCTTATTTCTCTGGGTGCGATGGATGTGACATTATGCAAGTTTGTTGGCTAAACTGAAGCGCAAAAAATAGTGAAGGGCAATCTGGTGGTCATGAAGGGACATAGATTGTCTTCAATATTATCGGTTAGACGGATGCAATGGTGCGGCCTTTGTTACAGATAAAGAGGTAGATGATACCGCAAGATTCTGACATACTCATCTAGGCCACGTGAGTGAGAGACGTTTTCATGAGTTGCGTAAAAGGAAGTTACTATAAGGCCTTAAGTAGTGCATGTTAGATTTTTGCAAGCATTGCACAATAGGCAAGCAACCTAAAGTTTGCTTCCCGCAAGTAGTGCACAAGACCGAAGAACTTCTCGATTACGTTCACTCGGATGTATGGGGGCCATCATTCGTTCGGTCAAAGGGAGGTGCCGAGTACTATGTCACTTTCATAGATGATTTCTGACGGAAAGTATAGATTTATTTCCTCAAATACAAGTTAGAGGTATTTACTAGATTATGAGAGTGTAAGATGACTGTAGAGAAGCAAAATGGGCAAATGCTGAACTATATGTAGACAAACAATAGAGGTGAGTACACCTTGATAGAGTTTTAGGAATGTTGCGAGGAGCATGGTATTCAGAGGCAATAGACAGTTCCAGAATGTCCAGAAGAAAACATAGTAACAAAGCACGCGAACTTAATACTACTAAAGAGAGCCATGAGAGTGCGGTTACAGGTAGGCCTTACAGAGGACTTCTAGGTAGACACAGCGAGTCATATACAACACTATTCAATCAACATATCATCATCTACAACAATCGATCTTCAGATTGTTGAGAAAATACAGAGGGGTGAGGCAATCACTTATGATTATTTACATATGTTTGGGTGCATTGTATATTCACTCGTAAAGCAGAAGGATTAACGGTGCACTTTCTTGGGGTTCAAACATAGAGTCAAAGGCTACAAGTTGTCAGATCCATAAAACAGAAGGGTGTTTATGGGCTTTCCATGTTAAAAAAATATGGAGAAGGATTCTACGGAGGCAAATGGCACATTAGGAGAGAATGATTCAGTGGAGGTGGAGGTTCATAGCACTCATGAGAATACGGACATCGAAGCACCATTAAAACCTATTGATGCAGAGGTGCACTGTCGACTTACAAAGATAGATTATGAGGACCAATCCCAACATGACCAAAAGTAGGGAGATCAGGGCATACCCACAAGACACTAGTGTTATATACGGTTTCAAAGATATGGTTGTATTTCTTTAGTTACCGAAATGAGATATAAGTGATTATAAGGAGGCCATTAGGCAAGAGGACAACAATCCTAGGATACTTGTATGATGGGGATGGAGTCACTTTGGAAGAATGATATGTGGAACTTGGTTAAGTTACCGAAGGACAAGAATTATTGGCTACAAATAGATATTCATAAAAAAGGAGTAGAGCAATACAAGGCGTGCATAGTCGCGAAATGGTATACTCATGAGGTGATTGACTGCAACAAGATTTTCTCGTCTAGGGTCAAACATACGTTTGTTTAAGTGTTATTGGCATTGGTAGCAACTCCGGACTTGGAGTTAGGCCAATGATGTTACAACAACATTTCTGCATGGTGAGTTGGAAGAGAAGATCTTCTCGAAGCAACCAAAAGGTTTTATGGAGACTCACAAGGAGGATCACGAATGTAAGCTCAAGCAGTCTCCATGTAGTTTGATGCAATCTCCCCAACAGTGGTACAAGTGCTTCGACTTGTGCATGCACTTCGACTTGTTCATGTTTAAGATCATCTTTTTGATGCGAGCATAACAATTGCTTTTACTTGAGGAGGCTCATAGATGGGTTGTCAATATATCTCGTTTTATATGTTGATGACATGTTAATTGCGTCTAAGAGAATGACAAAAATTAAGGCACATAAATCTTCATTGAGTGCAAAATTTAACATGGACCTTGGTGGAGCAAAGTAAATCCTTGAATTCATCAGGATATGAAGGTTGGAAGCTATGGCTATCTCAAAGAAAATATATAGAGGTGTTGGAGAGATTCAAGACGAAAGAATCTAGATAGGGGATCACCCCTATCCGTGGTTATTTCAAGTTATCCTCCAAGGAGTGCCAAAAATCAGATAAGGTAAAGATGTCTCGAGTTTCGTATACGAGTGTGGTGATTGTTGATGTATGCTATGGTGTACACTCATCCTGATTTTGTCGCATGCGGTCAGTTTGGTGAGCAAATACATGTCAAATTCAGGGAGGCTTTGTTGGGAAGCTGTAAAGTGGATACTTCTGTACCTGAAATACTATAAACTATAAAGATCTCAGTTTCTAATTTCACAAGTCTGAACGTATATCAAGCTAGTTGCAGGAGCATGTTGATATTGATTACGCTGGTGACTTGGATAAGAGAGGATTGACTATGGGCTCTGTATACACATTTGTAAGTTCTCCAGTTAGTTGTAAGTCGACACTTTAGGATATTGTGACGCTTTCTATTATATAGTCAGAATACACGACGACAATAGAGACATTGAAGGAGGCATTATGGTTGAAGGACCTAGTTAACGGGTTTGTGTTTGAGAAGTTGCAAGTACCTTTTGTTTTATAATAGTCAAAGCACGATTTATCTGACGAAAATTCAGTATAACATAGTCGGACGAAACATATCGAAGTACGATATCACAAGATAAGGGAGCGGTAGAATAAGGAGATTGATCTTTTGAAGATTGATAGGTTAACCCGACGAACATGCTAACTAAGGTGGATCCGTAGAGAAGTTTAAGTCATCCTTGACATCTATTCAAGTATACTCAAGTTTGATGAAGGTTCGCGATCTCGGTAGGTACAAGGCAGTTTCATAGTTTTGGACAAATATCAGTATTCTAAATGGCGGTCGAGGCGGTCACTCTTCGTACTGCTTTTCCCGTAGGTGGTATAGTAGGCGGCCGACGACGATTTGGCGACGTAGGCGTAGTTGAGGTGGTGTAGGAGGATGCCTATCTCGATAAAAGTTGTAGATTTTATATTAAAAAAACTGAAAGAAGAGAAAACGTCACAGTTTCTGGACTCTGGACGCTTTTTATTCTAATTTATAACTAATGTCAGTTGGGAGAATCCAATTCTATATTCTACATCAAAGACATTGTCAGTCTGAATAAACTTGAAATCCTCGAAATTACAAATAACTAACTTCACATTCTTGAGAATTTCATTAAGTGTTTACATAGATTGGCACGATGTCATACACACATAGACAAGATGTATTAGATGCCTATGCGACCTAGGTGGTAGGCATTCAGAACTTTGTTAAAGATTGTGTCAGTCATCTGTTTTGCGGTTTTGGCTAAAGACACTCTCTTCTCATGATGATGCTACCAACGAGCAGTCCCCCTCCGTGCGGCACTGACCAGGTCCCCCACCACCCTTGACACCACCATCTTCTGTTGTTGATGGCCCTTAATTGACAGGGCCACTTTATCTCTTTACCTTTTTGTTGACAAATTCATGAAGTTCATGGTACTTGAGTGATAAAAAAAAGGTTTAATGCATCATTGTGAACCAAAAGAAAGGTCATGGTAGCAAAGTGCACATAGCCCACGTTCAGGGCATTTAAGAGGAAACATGCCTAAATATAAATTACGTATTAACCTTACTTTCTTTCTTTATATATTACATAGAAGCAAAAATTTATAAAATAAAGATCTAGAAACACATAATTATTTATCATCATATATGAAAACTGAAGATGTCAAGGAGAGGGAAGGGTCAAATTATTTTTCCGTGAAAGTAAACAAGTAATCGTAGTTCATATCTTGGAAACATACTATTCTTTTCCTCCTTCACATTATTGGTAAACCTCATACTGTAGGCAGGGTTTGAAATGTAAGGATGTTTTAGTATATCAGACAAACATCCTCGAAGTATCGGAGTTCCAAGTATTTGATACAGGTCTGCATGTCCATAAAAGTATCTGTTCAACATCTTCATAGAAGTAGGAGGAGCTATGCCTGCAGCAGCCTTGGCTATTTTGGGATGATTTTTTCAGTCTAAACTGAGGAAGACTGGGATTTAAGAGCATTGTGCTTAATCAGTGTATAAGGGGGATATCTAAAACTACGAGGTGAGAAACTGTACATATTCTAGTAGAACCATTCCTTGTCTGTTGTTGCGTCATGTGTATGGCCAAGGGTCTGTTTGGCAACAACATAAATCTATCCAGGAAGCAGTGTTCTAAATGGTGGTCGAGGCGGCCGCTCTTCACACCAGTTTTTCCGTTGGCGGTAGAGTAGGCGGCCGGCGGTGGTTTGGCGGCATAGGCGGAGGTGAGTTGGCGTAGGCGGGCGCCTAGGCGGAGCAATACCTGACTAGATGTTTTGGCAAAACAGTTTTGCAAGCGTTATGGACCTATGATTCACTTTTACAAGACTGAAATTTCATAAATATTTGTGTTACAACTTAGTTATGCATAAAACACCCTTCAAATACACATATTATGCAAAAAAGAAGTGATAGAATAGTAAAAAAATGTCCAAAATGTATCAAGCGCCTACTCGTCCTAGGCAGTAGGCTGACCTCTCCGCCGGGCACTTTTACAAGACCGAAATTTCTTAAATATTTGTGCTACAACTTAGTTATGCATAAAACACCGTTCAAATACACATATTATGCCAAAAAAAAGTGATAGAATAGTAACAAATGTCCAAAATATATCAAACGCCTACTCGTCCTAGGCAGTAGGCTGACCTCTCCGCCGGGCACTTTTAGAACCTTGCCAGGAAGGAAGTTGTATGCACGACGTTTTTTATTTGTATTCTTCAATTAGATATTTATTTTGCAAACAACATATTTAGGAATAGCATAAGGTTATAGACATTTGCATTTGCATGGAAATGAGAAATAATTAGGAAATTAAAGAGATGTGTGGGTAGTAATTGCCAAAACTATTGGTGCATGAGTGGTTATATTTATTTTGCCAAAACTAAATGTGTTGTCAAATTTACTGCAAATAAATTTGACAGCGCATATCCTCTCTCCCAGAATCAATGTATTCTAGCTTGGAGCAGAATTCTTATACCCCACAATTGAAAAATAGGAAATAGAAGAAAAATGCATGTATTATTGTTTGACTTTGGCAAGACTAGTGGCATGCATCTTTTAGTTGTCAAAAACTTCTGTGGCAAGAATAAACTGTATATTGCCATTGCTTATCCTGTTGCCAAACAACACATAAGTTAAACTCAAATAATTTATTGTTAATCCCCCCCCCCCCCCCCCCCCCCCCTCCTCTCTATTTTTGAAGGTCTGACAAAGAGTAACTGTTATGTTTAAACGATGAAGGATCAATCTAATTTGTGTGGTCTGGTTGCATTATTTCTTGTCTCTACAATTATTACTTGAAATACCTGTACTGCTTGCTAGTATTTATATATTCATAGAACATGATACAAATCCTCTCGTAAAATTATATATACTATATTTCTCTCTCAATCTATCAGTTTGACAGTATATTTGTACATTTGTCCGTAACTTGAAGTGCCTATATATTCTTGAAATCATCAAAATAGCCAGTGACAAACTGCAACCACAATTGCCTATATAAAGTGGCCAATGCTTCCACAATTCTAAATGAATCTTTATGATGGTAGTGCAGCAAAGAAAAATCGAAGACATCTTAAGTGAAATATTCTTTGGGAGCAACCCTTAGAACGCATCAATATAACATCGTAGAGAATGCATCTTTCTGTTTGAAAGTTTTCCTCTTTATGATGCATATCTAGGACAAATGAAGAACTTCGTGTAATATCTGCACTCAAATATGCATTAAATGAGTGTCCTTAAAGAATTCTCTGCCTCAATCTCGTGATATTCTTTCTGCTCATGCTACTACTATACAGGAATCAGAAAGAGAATCACCTAAGAGTTGGAGTCCAGTAATCGAACTTCAATATAGGGGAGGAACTTATAAAGGGCATTCACAGGGTGGTCTTCCTGATGGGAAGGTATTCCATCACTTTGTAACTAATAAAATGTCATTTGAAAGAAATTATGTGTTCCCATCTTGCATATGGTGGAAAATGCAGCCTTCCTGTACTGTAGTCTGTTAATTATTTGTTCAAATATACAACCAATTTTGTTCTGCAGGGCCGTCTAACTTTCAGGGATGGAAGTTTCTATGATGGTATGTGGAGGTATGGCAAGAGATCAGGTCCTGGTACATTTTGCTACAGTAATGGAGATGTGTTTCAAGGAGCATGGAGGGATGATCTCATGCATGGAAGGGTATGATATTTTGAAATGACTTGTATCATATTTTATTTTTAGCCAGTCAACTTTTTCCATCAACAACTTGAGCATATGTTCATATAATGCTTGATAATGTTACTTTGGGACTTCTTAGTAGATTAGGAGGCAATCTAGCCCAGCCGAGTGGATCCTGCATGTTCAAGTTCTGCTCGTTTATGGTTGGAAATCTGGCCATGCTCCAATTTGAGCTAAAGCTTGGAAGACTATGTTCAAGATTGAGTAGGCTTGTGAGCAGAACGCCGGTTTGGCTTGAGATCTGCTTGAGCTTCAGTATGAATCTATCTGGACTCGAGCTTGAGTATACTATACATACAATATAAAGAAAAAACCCATTAGCAATTTAAATTTTTGAAAGTGAGCAGGGAACAACAGAAGAGAACTTAATTTCTTGCGGAGATTACTTGAAACTGAGCCTGAGGTTTACTAGAAGAACTAGAGATGAAAACTGGCGCATCTCATTAGAACCAAAAGATGCTATTATATTCTAGATTTTTCCTTTGTTGTCAAGTAATGTAAAAAAGTAAACTTTCACACCCTCCCCCCCCCCCCCCCCCCCCCCCCCCCCCCCGCACACACACACGCACACACACATTTGAAAAATTATGGAAAGTATGATTTTGATTAAATATACTCTGTTGTAAGGCAAAAACTCAAACACACGGAGACGAAGCTTTCTCGTATATTATCAACCACTCAAGTGTATCTTACAAGCTCTCCCAACCTCTCTTTATATAGGGTGAGAGGTTGGGGGTTATGAAGAAATGAAGGGCCAAAGGTCATGTAGGTTACAAGGAGATGAAATGTGAGAAGCCATATGAGTTACAACACTCCCCCTTGGCTCTCCAGAAATTCTGCTTGTAAACATCTCTGAGTTTCTTCATCTGTCTGTAGCTTGCATCTTCAAATTTGACCATCTACTTGTGTCTCGTCAAAACCTTGCCAAAGAAAACCCAGTGGGAAAAAAAACTTTGGTCGAAGGACAAAAGAGTACACACAGGCCAGTGTGATGGGGGTAAACTTAACTATTGCAAAGGTGCCTCGTCAAAACCTTGTCAGGGAAAACCCAGTGGGAAAAACCGCTGATCGAAGGACAAAAGAGTACACAATGGTTTAGAAGTATACACTGGATACTCCCCCTGATCACAATAGTCCTTAGTGAATAAGAGATTTGAAATGTGTCTCGTTAAAAACCTTGCCAAGGAAAACCCAATGGAAAAAAACTTGGTCTAAGGGAAAAAGAGTACACAAGCATACATCAGGATGCTCCCATTTTCACTCGCACTCGACAGGGCGCGGGACATACGCATAACAGGGCGTTTGGAGGCGCTCGTTGGGGCGCTCCCCCTCACATGCACACAACAGGGTGCGGGAAACATGTTTCACTTAGGCTAGCTCTGAAAGCTTCCTAAGTCCAATCGCTCTGACATGTTTCTGGAACGAGTGTTTTGGCAGTGACTTGGTGAACAAGTCTGCACGGTTATTCTCCGATCCAATGTGTTGCACTTCAATCTTCTGAAGCGCTTGTTGTTCATGTGTAAAGAACAACTTGGACGATATGTGCTTGGTAGCATCCCCTTTGATGTAACCATGTTTCGCTTGATCAATAACAGCGGTATTGTCCTCATAGACGACAACAGGTTCATCTGGGTCATATGGAAGATCACATGTACTTCGAATATGGCCAATAACAGTTCGAAGCCATACACACTCTCTAGTCGCCTCATAGAGCGCGAGTAGCTCAGAGTGGTTCGTTGAAGTAGCCATTAAGGTCTGTTTGCGAGACCTCCAAAAAATTGCCGTGTTCCCAATGGTAAAGACATAACCAGATTGGGAACGCCCCTTGTGCGGACCAGATAAGTATCCCGCATCGGCGTAGCCAACAAGGGTCGCGTTGCTTCGAGTGCCAAGAGCGTTGGACTCACTCAAAACTGCGTAAGGATAGAACAAGCCCAAGTCCGTAGTACCCTTAAGGTAGCGAAAAATGTCTTTTATGCCATTCCAATGGCGGCGTGTTGGCGCGGTGCTGTGTCGAGCTAGACAATTCACAGCAAACGAGATGTCCGGTCTAGTACATTGGGCCAAGTACAATAAAGCGCCTATTGCACCCAGATAAGAGCACTCAGGACTCAATATCTCTTCGTCGTCCTCCTTTGGACGGAATGGGTCCTTAGTAATGTCTAGAGAGCGGACGATCATGGGAGTAGCGGACGGCTTAACGTCAAAATGACTAAAGCGTCTCAACACCTTTTGGGTGTAGTTTGCTTGATGGACAAGAATTCCATCTTTACGGTGCTCGATCTGCAGGCCGAGGCAAAACCGTGTCTTCCCAAGATCCTTCATCTCGAATTCCCTCTTCAGGATATCAGCAGTTTCTGACAAGTCTTTTTCGGTTCCCATGAGATTCATGTCATCTACATAGACCGCGATGATTGCGTATCCTGAAGTGGATTTCTTTATGAACACGCATGGGCAAAGTTCGTTATTAACGTATCCCAAACCAATCAAGTATTCGCTTAGGCGGTTATACCACATTCGCCCGGATTGTTTTAATCCATATAGCGAACGCCTCAGTCTAATCGAGAACGCGTTCCGTGGTCGGGAACTACTTGATTCAGGCATCTTTAGTCCTTCAGGGACTTTCATATATATCTCTGTGTCTAGATCCCCGTAGAGATAGGCTGTGACCACATCCATAAGCTGCATATTCAGTTTTTCGGAAACTACTAAACTGATTAAGTAGCGGAATGTTATGATGTCCATTACGGGAGAATACGTCTCCTCGTAATCAATTCCAGGGCGTTGTGAGAAGCCTTGCGCCACAAGGCGAGCCTTGTATCGCACAATCTCATTTCTCTCATTACGCTTCCTTAGGAAAACCCATTTGTGACCAACTGGTTTAACATTGGGTGGTGTTGGAGCAACAGGTCCAAACACGCTTCTTTTCGCTAAGGAGTCTAGTTCAGCCTGGATTGCTTGTTTCCATTGTGACCAGTCCGTTCGTCGTTGACACTCGGCAACACTACGAGGTTCCATGTCATCATTGTTCATAATGTCAGTGGCCACTGAGTATATGAACACATCATCGATGACAGTTTCGTTTCGCTTCAAAATATCGTCTAAGCTAGCATACTCGACGGATATTTCGAGGTTATCGGCATGATTAGGAATAGGCGTTTCATCTGGAACGCGCTCTTCTAATACATCGCCGTGATCCTTAATGATCTCATGTGGCAAAACGTTTTTTACAAGATTTCTCCGCTTCCGGGGCAGAACATCTTTGGAACCAACCGGTCTTCCCTTCTTCTTGGGAATAGCGGCGGACTGGACGGCCGATGGTAGCGTCCTTTGCTCGGCGGGTTCGACCGGAGCAACATGTTTCACAGGAACATGACGTCTCTCAGGGACGTCTATCCTTGCAGGCACATTTGCAGCAGGTATAATTGATCTCGTGACTTTTGCTAGGTCGCAAAATGCATCTGGCATTTGATTTACAATATCTTGCAGACCTAGAATCCTCTGCACTTCCTTATCACTATGTGCAGAGGGAGGATCATGATGAGCAAAAGCGGGCACATGCCACGCTAATTCACGTCGTTCCTCATCAACGTTAGCGTGCATTTCTCCCCCTAACGACGGAAAGATTGCCTCATCAAAGTCACAATCCGCGTGTCTCACGGTAAAGAGATCGCCTGTCAAGGGCTCTAAATAGCGAATGATGGACGGGGAGTTATAACCGACATATATTCCCCGTCGCTTCTGAGGTCCAAATTTTGAACGCCTTATCGGCTCAATTGGAACATTGACTAGGCACCCAAACACGCGTAAATGTGAGATGTCAGGCTCACATCCAGTAACCAGCTGGTACGCGGAAAGTGGTTGGGTGGCCATGGGCCTCAGACGGACCAAATTTGCAGCGTGCAAAATTGCATAGCCCCATGCAGATAGTGGGAGTTTGGTGCGCATAACCAAGGTCCTCGCTATCACTTGCAGTCGCTTTATAAAAGCTTCCGCTAGGCCATTTTGGGTATGAACATACGCAACAGGATGTTCAAGATTTATTCCCAAAGTCATGCAATAGTCATCGAAAGTCTTCGATGTAAACTCCGCGGCATTATCAAGTCTAATAGACTTTATCGGATATCCGGATGGTGAGCCCTTAACTTAATGATCTGGGCGAGGAGTTTAGGAAACGCTGCGTTTCGGGTGGACAACAACACTACGTGTGACCATCTAGTCGATGCATCAACCAAAACCATGAAGTATTAAATGGTCCGCATGTTGGTTGGATTGGTCCACAAATATCTCCATGAATTCTCTCAAGGAATTGGGAAACTAATCTCGTAGGTTTCACATGGAGTGGCTTGAGATTCGTCTTCCCAATCGAACAAGCTTGGCATAGGCTTTTCGGATTTATAACGAAATTCTTTCCTCCAAGAGGATGCCCATGCGATGCATTCATAGTGCGAAGCGTCGTATTATGACCCGGATGACCCAGCCGGTCATGCCATAGCATAAAAGTCCTCTCATCAACTGGCGCTCGGCGAATGATGAGATTACTCTCGATGTGTTGTATCGTAGTGAGATACAAACCACTTGAAAGACATTTCAACTTCTCCAAGATACGCTTTTGGTCGTACTGAGTGGAGGTAATGAAAAGATACTCGAAGCCATGTTCTCGAGCAGTTTCAACATGAAATCCGTTTTCTTGAATATCCTTAAAACTCAGTAAGGTACGACTGGACCTTGGAGAATATAAGGCCTCTGATACTTCAACGGGAGTACCATTGGACAACGAAAAACGGACTTTGCCAAAACCTTGAACAAGGGTTGAGGGTCCCGAAATGGTTGTCACTGAGGTTACTTTAGCCGTATATGAGATAAAGTATGATTTATCTCTCAAGATAGTGTGAGTCGTTCCACTATCAACCAGACAATCTACTGCCCCATGGTCCATGCCTATAAGTAAAGAAAATTAAAGTTTGTCACACGTTTGAGGAAAGTGCTCGAAATAGAACTTTAATTTATCGAGAAAACAGAAAATACAAACCACCAAAAGTTTCATGACTTAAATCAAATATAGAGAAAATGGAGATTCATTCTTCCATTTCTGCTACAAAATCGGGGGTCTCAAGATTTAGATTTTCGTACTCGTTGACCAGATTTGCTTCGGTCCGGCGCCCCTTGTGATAGTTATTAACTTCTTGGGGGGTCGCCCTGCAAGTCCGTTGCATATGACCATAAGCACCACATTTGTAGCAGAGAGTAGGCGCTTGGCCTTTCACTCTCGCTTTGGGACGACTGGCCCGTTGGTTCTTACCATGAGACTGCCTAGGAGTCAAAGGTCCTTGGTTCTTGTTAGAACCTCGCTTTGGGTGGCGAGACTTAAACTCGTCTCTGTTCCTTGGCTGGGACGACTGGCCCTTGTCTCGTTTCCACCGTAGATTTGGTCCATGGAGAGCGTTTGCATCAGGCATTAGAATTGCCTTTGTTCCAGCAGGACGAGAATTGTTGTTTCTCATTAAAATGAGACTGTTCTTCTCGTCTAGTAAAAGCTGGGTGATGAGCTCGGGAAACTTGGTGAACTTAGACTGACGGTATTGCTTCTGGAGCAAGTTGTCAGTGGAAGGAAATGTGGTGTATGTTTTCTCCAATAGATCATTGTCGGTTAATATCTCACCACAGTATTGGAGAAGTGATCGAATCCTGCAGACTTCATTGTTGTAATCAGTTACACTTTTGAAGTCTTGGAAGCGCAGGTTCAACCAGTCATGGCGTGCTTCAGGTAGCCATATGGTCTTCTGGTGGTCGAAGCGCTCTTTCAGAGAGTCCCATAGCGTCTTCGGCGAGGAGATTTCAATGAACTCCGCCTTCATGGCGTCAGATAAATGCCTGCGGAATAGAATCATCGCTTTGGCGTTCATTGAGCGAGTGATTTCCACTTCACGCTCTTCCTCGTTATAGATGACGTCCAAGAGGCCCTGCGCATCTAGATGGTTCTGGATGTCTTGCGTCCAGTCCAAGTAGTTCTTGCCAGAGGCTTCAAGGATGGGAAAATCAATCTTGATCGACATTTTTCTACAACAGGAGAAAAAATCTTGATCAGTCAACATATAAAACGACAGGTTTATATGGATTTGGTTTGTATAAGCAACAACAAACAATCGTAAATAAAAACAACGGTTTTGAAAAAACAATTTTTGTTTAAAAATTATCTTATATCGATCGACGGGCCGATATAGAAAGGTCAATAAGTTTCTTGCAAAAATGCATAATTATAAATACAATTTGAGCAAAAAATAATATTCGGTCAACCTCTTTCAGTAGCTCTACGTGAATATGACCAGGCGGGAAAATGAGGGAGGAGGGTCACCGGGGACCTCTTAAGAACCAAGTTCCAAGTTCTTTCTGACATCATACCCAAATAGGTGAGCCTATTCGGAGAGACTTCGTAAAAATTTTGTCAAATATAAGAATAAATAAGATTTTTCAAGAAATTCACGTTATTTGCGAACTGTGCAAAATAGGTGACAATTTAGTGCGTGCTCAAAATGAGCGTTGCCTTTGAAAAATTATTAACCAAAAAGGTTTATTTTTTGGAGGCCCAAATTTGGCGGTGCCAGAATTTGTTTATGTAGCCAAAACCATTTTTCAATTTTTTCAATTTTTTTTCGTAATTACGCAAAAAAAACGTACAACATAAGTAAGCAACAGCACGCAAAAGAATTGGTGCCTAAGCAAGCGGCACCAAAAAAATGTCAACTATTTTTCCGACGTCTAATGAAGCGACGCCAAAAAATAGCGAGAAAAAAATACAATTTTTACTACCCATATGTTACAATAATTCACTGAGTAACATAAAGAAATTGTTACTGAGGTGCTTGTCGGGACGCAGATGCTCGCCGGGGCGCTCTAAATCCAGCATTACCAAAAAAAATGTTAGCATCTAAATTCTCTTTTTCAACATAAAAATTTGCTATCAAAAATTTATTTTTTCAGAAATTAACTAACAAATATGTTTTTTTTTTCAAAAAAAAACTAGTATGCTAAAGGCTAGATTATAACAAAGTTATACATAAAAACAAATTTGCAACTGTTAACAGAATGTGAATAGCAAATCAAGTAATGAGAACCAGAAAGCTATCATTCGGAAAAAAAAATCCGAAATGAAAAGTCACAGAACTAATATTAATGAAAAACTTTTTCCATGAGCATCTAGAATAACATAATTCAATATAAGGAATCGATCATCATCATCATGAGCTTTTTCCAGAACTAATATTAAGTAATCCCAGAGCTAACATGCATACTTTGGAAAAATTTGTATTAGCATCCTTTGGAACAAAATATTTGCATGATAATACAAATTTGGAAAATATTCTTAAGAAGAAATTCATATTATACGGAAAATATTCTTAAGAAGAAAATCCTTTTCTGCTCAAGCATGGATAACTTAGCAGAAGAAGCCTAACAAGTTAATTCCTCTGGTTCCTACCTAACCAGTTTTTTCTTTTCCGTACAATTTCATTGTTTTGTTTCTCCTTTCTTTAGGTCTATTACTATTTTACTCTGCTGGTGAGTCGAAAAAGTTCTCTTTCTCTACAAATATTACTATTTTTTTAATAGCATGTGAAAAAAAAATCCTTTGGAAAATATTCTTAAGAAAAAATTAAGGGTTACCGTCGTTGTACGGAAACCGCGGAATCGGACAGGACCCATGCGGATACGCGGGATCGGCGATGAGCGACAGGGTGCGCGCGGGGCAATGGTCGGCGGACGGCGAGACGAGCGGTACGTCGGGTCTCCGGCGTTGCACGAGCAAAGTGCTGATAACGTGTTGTAAGGCAAAAACTCAAACACACGGAGACGAAGCTTTCTCGTATATTATCAACCACTCAAGTGTATCTTACAAGCTCTCCCAACCTCTCTTTATATAGGGTGAGAGGTTGGGGGTTATGAAGAAATGAAGGGCCAAAGGTCATGTAGGTTACAAGGAGATGAAATGTGAGAAGCCATATGAGTTACAACATACTCTATTTAAATTGTGAACTCCAATTTAAATTATAAAATTTAAAATTTGACCTAAAATTTGGATATGTTCGACACTTCAAATCCTATATTTGAACGACTGAAAATAATGTGTGGCTAAGATTGAGCGATCAAATCTTGCTTCAGAGTTTGAAATCAAAGACATTAGTTCACTAAGGTACTTTCTTGGAATGGAAGTGGCTCGATCAAATAAAGGAATATCAATGTCATAAAGGAAGTATGCTATTGATCTTCTTAAAGAAAGTGGAGTGAGCAGATACTCCAATTGATCCAAATAAAAAAAAAATTTGGAAATTCCAAAGGTAATCCAGTAGACACATCATGGTACCAAAAGCTCATTGGAAAGCCGATCTATTTGTCACACTAACAAAGTATTGCATACTGGGCAGCTCAATTGTAGATAGAAAATCAACATCAGAATATTGTACTTTTGTGTGAAAAAACTTAGTGACCTGCAAAAGCAAAAAAGAAAGTGTAGTTGTCTGAAGTAGTGCAGAAACATATACAGACCGATGGCTCATGGAGTATGTGAATTATTGTGGCTGATACATGTTTTAAAGGAGCTAAACAGATATGTGATCATGCCTATGAAGTTGTACTGTGACAACAAGACAATGCTTAGCATTATAGATAATACAATCCAATATGACAGAACAAAACATGTTGAAGTTGATAGATACTTTAAAAGGACAAGCTTGAAGCATGAGCTAGTTGTATGCCATTCATACCAACAACACAACAATTAGCTGATATTCTCATGAAGGGATTATTCAAACCTAACTATGAGTTTCTCGTCAGCAAGTTGGACACGATAGATATTTACACACCAACTTGAGGGGGAGTGTCAGATAGTTAGGAGAAAAATCAAGAAATTAGTTCTTGATTTCTAGAGATTCGTTTAGATTTTATGCTTAATTAGTTAGTCAGTAATATGTTTTTATGTTAGTCAATAATATGTTATTATGTTACTATAATCAAGGGATAATGACAATATGTTGTCATGTCTCCCTATATTTTCTAGTTTTTCCCTTTGTTATTAATAAATAGAAAAAACTGAATTACTTCTAAACTTATATATATATATATATATATATATATATATATATATATATATATAAACGGTTAAAAATATAGCTATTTAAAATTTATGTAAGATATAACTTAGATTAAATATACTATGTTTAAATTGTGAACTCCAATTTAAATTGTAAAATTTAAAATCTGACCTTAATTTTGGATAAATTCGACACTTTAAATCCTAAATTTGAAATTAGATATGATTAATTATGCAATGAATATCTTGCAAAAGTTTAAATTTTAATAACTCTGTATAAGTATCTTTAATTGGTATAAATATATTATATGTTTCTAAGAATTACATAAAATCTTTTCTGAACCACCTTTATATATTATATATGTGTTATGGATTCTATAAAATCCTTTTTTGATCACTATACCATATATTCCATAGATTCTTTTAGATAGCACAAATTACATGAGGTGTCACAACTTAAATGATATAAGATAATGATGAAGTGACGCAATGTGGTGAGAGGAACGCCTCCTAAAATACTCTAAATTCAAGAAAACCCCCTAAAAATTGTGGGAGATCCGTGACTACTTTCCCTTATGTGTGTGTGTGTGTGTGTGTGTGTGTGAGAGAGAGAGAGAGAGAGAGAGAGAGAGAGAGAGAGAGATAGATGGGGGGGGGAGAGAGAGACTTTCATCTTTGACTGCACTAGACTCTGCACGAGGGAACCTAGGGGCGCCAAAAATCTTTTTAATCTAAACCAATATGATCCTGAAATGCCTACCTTTAGAGAAAGTATATGTAGATACAATATTAAGCCGCTAGGACCATATGTAGGCCGAAACGAACATGTCTTGAAATTTTAACGAAGGCTATGGTTTTTGTTAGTGTTACATACACTAGTCTAAAAATCGGCCTAGGCGGCCACCTATGAAGCGCATGATGCCCTCCTAGGCATCCGTCTAGTGCCGTCATCGCCGACTATGCATGTGTTTGGGTTTTATGAACAATTACTGCAATTTTCAATAGGGTTTTTGTTTTTTATTTTATTTTATAAACAGCCTAGAATTAGGCAGCTGCCTAGGTGGGCTAGGCGCTAGGTGCTCGGTGCCTGTCCAACTAGCGCCTAGCGACTTCTACAACCTTGGTTACGGAGGGCATGGCCCTTAACACAACTAAATGGAAGACAGGGATTCAAATAGCTGAGACCAAAAATTGGGATAAAGGCTTTGTTAGTGTTGTTGTTGAATATGTAGATACAATATATTGATAATTCTAAACTATATTGCCAATTACCCAGCAGGATGAACATGTTCTATGTTCTAGTCATCTGTATCTGAGAAATTTAGTATATACTAAAGAGTTTTTTATGTGAATACCACAAATCATTGTTTTGGAACTTTCTGACTAAATTTATCTTTTATACATCTTAGTCCTGTATTTCATACTAGTAGGTACTCTTGATTTAGCCAACCCCACATATTCGAGACAGATGCATCATAGTTGTTATCATTGATCTGTTTTAGATATTTGAAAAATATTGACTATTCTTTGCTTCAGGGTTGGTTCTATTTTCATACCGGTGACCGCTGGTTTGCGAACTTCTGGAAGGGTAAAGCAAATGGAGAGGGGAGATTCTATTCAAAGAGTGGAAGCATCTTTTTTGGTTGTTTTAAAAATGGTTGGCGTCATGGTGAAGGCCAACATGTAGATATTGATGGATCAAGGTATTAACAGTTTAAATTTAGTAACCATTCTTAGCCATCTGAGTGATATTAAAAGTTACGCTCTTGTCTTCCCTTTTGTTCATTCTGTAAAATATAAAGTTTTAGCTTTAAAACTTTTCACTGGACATCTCTGATTTCTTGATCTTTTTGATAATTTTTATTTAGGGTAGTAGTTGATTAGGTTGTAACACGGTTGACTATAATGTGTTGCTTGTTCCCTTTTTCAGATTCCATGATCTGGAAGAGTTACTAAAACCAGAACTTTGTTGTTTATTTAACTTTTTGTGCCTTAATTTTAGCTTTGCAATGCCAGTATTTGTATTTATCTATTGTGCATTACTAATTAGTTTATGTTTACAATTGCTTGTTTACTCATTCATGTGTGCATTTTGATTTCTTTCTCAATACTCCCTTCTATGACCAGTTTGTTTTCTTGTATTAATTTGTGTATAATTCACATGGTTTGCAGATATAGGACAAACCCAGTTCAACCCGACCATCATCACCCTCCTTTTAGGTGTGCGTATAAAGCCCTACAATTGTTAGTAGTGATAGAACCATTTGGATTCAATCATGTTCAAACCATTAATATCCATGGCCACCTTGCATTTATCTTTGCATCAATCAATAACCAAGTAAATCTCTATTTATAGGGAAAATATTTATGAACTGAAAGAACCATTATATATTTTCTGTTGACATGTACTAACCATCATCAGTAAATACTTTGAACAATAGTTGTTAAAGGCGTGCGCCATGGCACAAGGCGCGGTGCGGCGCACCCTTAGTGCCTCTCATGAGCATGGCTCGGCGAGGTTCAAAAGGCGCGCGAAAGACGAGCGCCTTAGCAAGGCATAGAAAAGGTGCAAGTCGTAGAAAGACGCGCCTTAATGAATTATATTTTGATTAATGATCTTGGGTGCCTAGTTCCTACCCACTAACAACCCGACCCGAACCAAATCCTAAGATAATAAAGTCTAATAACAGAGAGGGGAGAGAGTGTCTTTGCCTCTACTTCTCTCTCACCCCTCTGCTTCCAATTCCCTCTCTCCCCTCTGCGCCTCCAGGTAATTTTTTAATGCTACTTTTCTGTTTTTTTGTTTGTTGTCTCCAGTTCCCTCTCTTCTGCTTTTTTTTTTTTTTTTTTTGTCTTTTTGTTCTCCAGTTAGTTTCATGCATAATCACATTTTATGATAGAACTTGCAATTTCCTTTGGGGCTAACCCAACGTCACCATCTACTTTATGTTTTCATATATTGATCCTAACCTCTCTGATCATGTACCTTCTTCTGGTAAATCATAATACCAGTATATCAAGTGTCTCATTCTTTGACCTAACTTGTTTTTGTCTTTTTGATAATTATGTCAGGCCATCCACCATTCCCATGTTCATGTTGTCTTGCAGAAAGCTCACAATTTTGTGATTATGTTAATCATTTTAGATATTCTACAACTAAGCATGCATATATTTTCTGTTACATGGTGACTGCATGTTAGACTTGGCACTATTCATGTACAATTAGTTGTGCCCCATAGTAGTGATTCCCCACAATAGCGATTTATTGGACACATCATTTTGTCTGTATCACATATTCTTGATTATGTTGTCATGCTAGTAGCACAGGCACTTAAGATCTAACTCCCCAATGTTTATTTTATTTTTGCAAAAAATGCGCCTTAATTCAAAATGGCGCATGTCATGCTCCGCGCCTTGCACTAGGAAGCCTTTGTGCCTTTGTGCACCTTATGTTGTTAACAACTATACTTTGAACTTATCAATAGCTTATTTTCCCTCAACATGACGAGATAGTGATGAAGGTAAGATCATGACGATATGTTCTGTCCATTTGTTCTTTCTTCACTTGGACATAATCGAGTTCAATCATATTTTCACTTATGAAAGCGCCAATAATATGTGGCATGCCCAATATGGACAAAGCAAAAAAGGCAAACTCAAGGAGCTACAACCCCTAAATTACCCATGGGGTAAGACGATAGACAAATGCCTGCCGGGATGAAACAATGTGTTATTCTTAGCCATTCACTCCGCTTTTGTTGTGCTTAATATTCTATACTTTCATTGCCGGTCTCAAACCTGGATAAAGGAGGAAGGTCACAGTAGGTAGCCAGCAACCAACATAAAACATTTTTGGATCTCAATGAAATAAATCCTTACGCAATACACGTTGGGACATTACTTAATAGCGACGTGTCGTATCGTCCCTATCCTGGTGGAATGAAAAGTGAGAAGTGATAGATTGCTAGGATGTCACCCTTAAGTAACAAATTGCATCGATGCCATCTTGATGCAATTTCAATTGAGCTAGGGTGGACTAGGACGTTCCCCATAAGTAACACACTGTTTTGCTACTCCAATGTGGTAACAAGTAGACAAGAAACTATAGGAGTATAGAAAATAACAATGTAAAGAGTTGGTGCATTCCCCATAAGTGATAGACTACTTTGCTACTTCAATTTAGTAACATATAGACAAATAACTATAGGGTGTATGAGATAACAATGTAAGGAGTTGGTGCATGAAAGTATAATTTTAGTAGCTACTTGGAACATAAGGAACATTAAGGGTAAGGGAATGAAGTTACTTGATACAATGATTAGGAGAAAGATTAATATAGTTTATCTATAGGAAACCAAGTGGGTAGGTGAGAAATCAAGAAAAATTGATGCTATTTGATTTACGATTTGGTATATAGATGAAATATACATAGAAAGAGGGTAAGAATACTTGTCAACAATCATTAACAAATAGCGTTGTAGATATGAAAAGAATAGGAAAGAAGATAATATTAGTTAAGTTGGTATTAGGAAAGAAACTTAATAGTATTATTAGTGCATATGCACCTTGTTGAAGTGGAGGCTACATTGTGACTAGGACGAGACAATTTAATTAGGGCTCTTGACTTTACAATATATATAGAGCATACAATCCAGATGATATCACTAATGACATCACTAAGCCTAGCTAAAAATTGAAAATATATAAAGTAACAAATATACAGAAAACAAGATACCTATTCTACACTTCAACATACCCCTACAAGTTGGATCTTGGTGACAAGCAAGTCCAACTTGGAGAGAGTGAAAATCAAAAATTGGGTTGCGACCATCGACGGCTCATATAAGATTTTGAGTTGCGACCATCTTGACATGCGAGAGAGTCCAAATTGCGGCCATTGGGACACACGAGAGTTTGAGTTACGGCCATTTGGAACATGCGAGAGAGTTTGAATTGTTGTCATCTTGGGCACACAAGTGAGTCTTAGTTGCGGCCATCTAGAGACAAAAGAAAGTCACATCTGTTGGCAAGAGTTTGAGTTGCCAATGAGTGAAGCCAATAAGAGTTTTGAGTTGTTGCCACGAGAGTGAGTAACAACCAATTTATGAGAGAGGGAACAAAGAGTTATAGGAGAGTACGAGGGACTAGGCCCTCATATTTCTTTTTCTTTCAACATGTCTTGCTTTCCGCCTATATTAAAGATCAATAAAATAACATGTTAAGAAAAATCGTCGATTAGACGCTGAATGAGGTGAAGAAGCAGCCATCCGAGTTAGGGTGGCAATTAGGTTGAGTCAAGTTTGGGTCGGGTCAAGGTATACCCTGAAACCAGCATGTGTAAGTATGACCCATATAGAGTAAACTCGAAATGAATGGGTCAACCCAAACCCACCTGTTTAACGAATTAATTTTTGATGTCATAATTTCTTCAGTGATGAGAGTGATACATTCCACGATTGGTGGTGAGCAACGAGTGGCAAGAAATAAGTCATGCTACAAATGCAACATGAGTTTTAATGAATCAACCATGATGTAGGGTTGGCTCGACAAGGATCAAGAGATTTAGAAGACGTGATTCATGTCCATCTAAATTTTACATTTTTACCGGCTCGATACGGTGGATTTTAGATGAGAGAAAAGGGAGAGAAGGGTTGTCTTATAGTGGATTTTACATGTGGGATAAAGAATAGAGTGGAGGTCCTGGATATTTGGGTGAAGAATTGAAAGTGACTTCTCTTTTTGACCATTTAGTTCTTTGCAATGAAATACTTTGGCATAGTAATAAATGCTATTCAAATTTTCATTGCCTTAATCCTCGTGTTCTTTGCACATAGAAGAGCAAAAGAAAACTATGATATATGCCCTTTGTTGGTTTGGTCAACAGAGTAGTCAAATATGGGCATCGCTAATAGCAAGGCTGGATTTGGTGGCTAACTAGATGGGTCAAAATGGGTTTAACGAGTCAACACGTAAACTCGAACTCAACCCATTTATTATTGGGTTTGGTAGTCGGGTCGACTTGTTTATACCAACCCGTTTAGGTTGACCCAAACTCTCTTAATAAGGCGGGTAATAGGTCGGGGTGACATGTGGATCCGGAATTCTTTCCTTAATCCTATTAATGAGTAGGTTATCCGAAAAATTCTATTCCGGATTGGAAAGACTAGGTTGGAAAGGTAGGCAATTCACTTCCAGTACAGAGAAGAAGTTTGAATCATGATGTGAACAAGTTAAATCAAGTCTCGAAAACAAGCTTTTAGGTCAAATCCAGGTTCTTCTCTAGACCAAAGCCTTTGTGCGAATATAGAATTTCTTGTCAATAATATAGAAATGGATGAAGGACTTCCGACAAAATACCAGAGGGTAGCTCGAGTACATTATCATCATCATCATCAAGGTCGTCAACTAGAAGAAGAATGCCATAATGGAGAAAATGAGTATATAAAAATGGGCAAAATAGACTAAACATGTCTTGAAATGGTTGTGAACTAACTCAAGTGAAAAGGGGAGAGCATTGGATCTTGATCAAGTAGTCAATTTTAATTTGGAAGTAGTAGGTAGCTGAAGAAGAAATTAGGGTCTGGGTCGGGGTTTGAGATAGGCAACTCGGAGAAGGGAAGCTGGAGAGGTAGAACTAGGTTCGATGTGGTGTGGCTGCACCCTGTTGAAAACTAGTTGGGAGGTGGTTGGTTCGAGGCGCGGATCTGGCTTGGGGTTTAGCTCGGGTCTGTTGAGTTAGCAATGGATGGGTGATTGTGGTCGAAGGGGAGTCATCAATGATCGAGGATGCAGTATTGTCGGTGAAAGCAACGCTGATGAAAGGTTAGCAGTTGTAGATTAGGATCAGGGTGAAGTTGTGTGACACATAATCTTGCAGCTACTCGAGTTAGAGTAGGCACTAGATGGGTTGATCACGAGCTCAGGAATGAATCAATGAAGATGATAAACTTCGGAATCGAGATGGCGTGCACATATTTGAACCAAGGTTGGTTGGATTCGGAGAGGAAGGGGAGCATGGGACTGTAACCTGAGTGGCTTTAACGATGGTGATGGTGCTCTCGACGATGATGGAGATGACGACAATTGTGATGCGGGGGTCTAGTGTAGTAAGGTGCTTGGGGTTTTCGTGTTGCCAATGGTGTTGTGCTCAAACATGAGGCTGTAAGGGGATGACGACCATGGTGGCAGATTAGGGATCGCATTATGGTTTTGGTGATAACAGCTAGTGTGAGAGAGAAAGGGAAACACGGGTGTGTGTGTGAGAAAGAGAAAGGGAAACACGGGTGTGAGCTAGTGTGAGAGAGAAAGGGAAACACGGGTGTGTGTGTGGGGTTGGGGGGGGGGGGGGGTGTTTGGTAAAATGAGATATCCTAGGAATAGAACCTAGGGCTTTGATACGATGTTGAAGTGAGTACTAAATTGTGACTTGAATAGGATAATTTTATTAGGAACTTTTAGCCTTACAATTATAGAGTATACCTCTTGACATTACTAATTACTAAACCTAGCTAGAAATAGAAAAATATACAAAGAAATGAATGCGCAGAAAATAAGATAACTAATCTACTCTTTAACGCATCCCAATTAGGATTACATCAAAACATAAAAAAGTAATTTATGTAACATGTTAAAGGAGAAAAGTTCTATACCAGATGAGACTTAAACGACATATTGAAAATGATAACAATGACTATGATAGCTTGTGTAGAGGTTATGGATATAGAATTAGGAATGAAGGGGGCACTAAAATTCTTGATTTACATTCTCATATGACCTTATAATAGCAAATACTTGTTTTAGGAAAAGAGAGAAACATTTAGTTACTTCTAAGAGATGACCCAATATTAGTCAGGTAGATTACTTTCTTACTAGTAAGGTTGATAGAGAGCATGTAAAGATTGTAAGTTATACTAGGAGAGAGCTTAACCATTTGACATAGGTTGACGATCTTAGATATTAGTATTAGGAAATTGAAGAGAAATACTTGGGTAGAGAAGGCACCGAGAACCAAATAGTGGAACTTGAAAGAAAAGAACTTCATTTTAATGATAAAGAAATATGAAACTTAGAAGATATAATATGACAAATTTATCAAGAATGTAACGGAAAAGATTATGGGAGTTTCAAAATACAAAAGTTAGACTACAAAAGAAAGTTTGGTGGTTGAACGACGAACTCGAAAAGATAATTAAAGCAAAAAAAATTCCTATAAAGATTCACAAAATTTTAAAAATGAGAAATATTAGTGGAACTAAATCTATGACTATGATTGTTTATATGGAAGGTTATTAACTGAGAGGAAAAAATTGATATTTATAGGTTTACTAAGAATAGAGAGGAGCATAGAGCTTAGGTGTATCAAGAGCGAGGACCAAAAAGTATTAGTAAGGAAAAATAATAGTAAGGAGACATATATGAGTTATTTCTACAAGTTAATTAATGAGAGAAACCTATAAAAACTTAGTTTAGTTACATAGTTACTTCATGATAACCATATTGCTATTGTTCTAAAATTAGAATTTCTGAAGTTAATAATGCTTTAAAGAAAATAAAAAATGAAAAACTTATTTTAGTTACATAGTTACGTCATGATAACCCATATTGCTATTGTCATAAAATTAGAATTTATGAAGTTAATGATGCTTTAAAAAAAAACAATAGGACTTGATATTCTTGTGGAGGTATAGAAATGTTTAGGAGAGAATATTGATGTGACTTAGTGATTTATTTAGCCAAATCATGATGATTAATATAATTTTTAATGAATGGAGAAGTAATTTATAGTACCCATATGTAAAATAAGAGAGATACAAAGTTGTAATAACTATGAAAGATTAAACTTATAAGTCATACCATAGAAACTATGGGGGGTAATTGAGCAAAGATTAATAAAACAAGTTTTATGTTGGAAAGATATAATGTGAAAGCCATTTACTTATTAAGAAGATAAATTAAAAGATTTAAAGAGGAAAGAAAGATGTACGTATGGTTATTAGAATGTTTACGGTCGAGTTTGGAGAGTGTGGTGGACTTTGGAGACAAACTAGTGCCTAGTAGTTATATTGAGAAAGCTTCTATTAGTTATATTGAAACTATTAAGGATATTATAATAGAGTTAAGATTGCCGTGAGACAACTGTTGAAGGAGATACTAAACCATTTTCTATTACCATTGGCTTACATCAAGGATCAAAGTTAATTTCTTACATTTTTGCAGTAGTTATGGATGAAATTATTAGGCATATCCAAGAGGTTCATTAGAGTGATGTTTGCATACCCTAGATATTGAAGTTAAAGGCCACTATTACCTTTTTACAGTAAATATGGATGAAATTACTAGGCATGTCGAGGAGGAGGTTCATTAGTATAGGATGTTTGCGTACCTTGAATATTGAATTTGAAGGTCATTGTATCGTCCAGGACATGGGTTCTCATCACAGAAACAGCCTTTTGTTTTGTAACAGGAAGCTGCATACATCTTGAACCTCCTCGTCGGACTCGAAGTGTTGTGAAGGCAAGCGCCTAGGAAAAATACGAATCAGTCATATCCCTTAAGGTGAGGCACAAATGAGGCATATCACCTCATATCAAGGGAAAATAGAGATCTGAAGAAAAGTTATAAATTTACTAGCACATTATTGTATTGAATGAAACCAATATCCTACATGAAAGTAAATGTAAACAAATAGAGTACCGCCACACACATTTTTCGTCCGTCATTTTTCAAGATCTCATAGTGGATTAAGAAAATTGGATTCGCTGGAGTTATTTTAATATGGATTTCCTCAATGGAATACTGGATATCATCTGGTCATTCATTGAACTTTAGTTGATAGTATCTCGCCATTGGATCTTCCATAAGATTTCAACAAAATGCATTACTTTTTCCTAGAAAGTGGTGAACTTTGCTTTGCATGATCTGATCTAATGCCATCTAACATAGTTTGGTTCCTATAGGTGGATAGAGATATGGAATGAAGGTGCCCTTGTTAGCAGAGCTTGCATGGGGAAGGGATATGAGAGAGCTGATCAGTAACTGTAGTTTTCTCGAAGATCTTTGGCCGAATTGTCATAGATGACCATGCATAGATACAAAGACGCAATTGGTATTGACAGTTCCTCTCGGTGCCCTGGTACCTGCTGCCACTCTATTGTGGTGTAGTAAATAGATACAAGAGCATGACAATATGAAGCAGGCTCCATATCTGTCCGATGGAGGGACATTGCTGTAAGTGATACCCTTTCGGAGCAAAGTACCTCAAGACAACAACTGTATCAATCACAAAGTAAGTACTTTTGTATCTTAAAGAGAAGAAACGCATTGTTCAATATTTTTGAACTTAAAAGAAAGTCTGCAGAAACCTTATTGATGGCAACAATGTCTGTAGGTGATCCAAACATGAGTCATGTACATGTAGCAATGAACATTTGCATGAATGCTATTTATGAATAACTTTCTTTAATTTGTGTTTCCATATGATTGCTAGCGTCAGGTATGATGATCACTTTAGGTAAACAAGTTCAAAATTAGTAAAAACTAATTTTCCCATTCTTTATTCCAGCATAAAAGTGAAAGCAGCAACATTGTCTCAGGAACATTTTTATATTTCTGAAGGTGATGTAATGTTGCTGACAGTACTAAAAAGATTATTTACACATTCTTCTTCAGCCGTACATATGTAAGCACAGTTGTGTTCATCATTAGTTTGCAAGCACAGCTAATGTAAGTGATAAGCTTGTTTTGTTACTTTGTGCTTATGATTTTTCTAGGAAGTAAGGTCCGTGCATAGGAGTTTCCGCGTTTACTATTTTCATGTTCCATTTGCTTTGCTCCTTGATGCAGGACCATCCATAACCCAGGTCTAAGTTTCCTAGTTCAGATTTGGAGAAACGTACACCAAATAATTGTTTTAGTATGGAGAAACCTACAACAAATAATTGTTGTTAGTATGGAGAAACTAAGAACAAATAATTGTCAACAAATAATTGTTTTTAGTATGGTGAAACCTACAAGAAATAGTTGTTTTTAGTATGCTTTTAGGATGATTTAAATAAGTGACTTTCAATCCCGTTAGGTTGTTAGCAATTTAAATATGTTCTGGACAATTCATTACAGATTGATTCTTATTATGATCGAGTGCTTTAGAAGTTATATAAACTGATGTATTTCCACATTTTATTACGGGTGAAGAGAATGTTTTTTAGGTTTTTTTTTTTTGATAAAAGGGAACTGGGCAATCTATTAATATATTAGTAAGTAGCATAAGTACAAGGAAAAGTATGCTATAAAGCATTGAAGATCATCTTCTTCGTCGTTACAAATCTAGCATGGTCCTTCCTATATTAAGTTATATATATCTTTTAAATTTTTAACTTTGATATGTTTTTTTTTTCAGAAGTCGAGTTTCTTTATTAGTAAACTTAAAATACATAGTTTCGTATTAAATTCAACGAAGGTAGTTTCATATTATGGAACCACCTTATGTTACATCACTTGGATTTTAATTGAAAGGTTGAGATTAAAAGGTGTAGGTCTCACCACCTTTTAATCTCATTCATCCAATGCAAATCCAAGTGATATAAGATAGGGTGTTCTAGATCACTCATATATATATATACCAACATAATTATACATATATCTGGATTATTACTTGTTAGTTCCGGATCATAATTATACATAAATATGGGATCATGTAGGATGAACACCTACCAACATCATTATACATCAAGGCCCTTATGGGCGGGCGGGTCGGGCTCATTAAAGAGTGGATCTGGATAATTAATTGTTCTGGATTTGACCTTTTGGGCCTGGCCTTCATACATAAGTCATCACTTTGTTAATCTTGATTTGGGCTAATTAGAGTTTAGACCCTCAATTTTATATCAAGTTAGAGTTTAAGCCATGTCCAATTAGAAAGTTAGACTCTGAATTTTTATATTTTGTTTTAACTTTTCCATTTTACCCTCACTTAGCTTATATAGGACAATTTTACTGTCATGCATGCATGGAGAGTGAGGGTATAATAGAAAAAATAAACAAAAATAAATAAATATTCATAGTCCAAAATTTTTAATTGGACATGTTATGGTCTAAATTCTAAAGTGGCATAAAATCCAGGATCTAAACACTAAGTAGCCTTTCTGATTTATACTCGATTACACATGAAGAATGAAAAGGAAGAATGAACACCTACTAACATAAGTGTACGTCACCCCCAAAAAAAATGAGTGTACGTAAATCTGTTCCTATTTAATCTTTTTCTTAATGCAGCCATTATTTTCACGTTCTGTATGCATGAGAGCACATTGCAGGAGTAGATTTAAGAGGTTGGAGGCTGAGTGAAGCATTTGTTGTATCCGAATATTTTTTAGCAAATATGTTAGGTACAGAGTACTGCTGAATCTTGATCACACTTCAACATACACGTGGCACGTTCTTGTCGTCGTCGTCGTCCTCGTCCTCACCGACCAACCAATTAGGAGAAATTATTGATCATGGATAGCTGTGGCTGACCGACCAGAAGCGGATGATGCCCGTGAATCGAAGGAGAATTTTGCATGATTGTTCTGCCATGACATGTTGATGTGCACCCCTACGGACACGGCAAGTGAACTGAGCATATTCTTTTTTTCTTTTTTTCTTTTTCTTTTTTTCACTCGGGCCTGGTTGGTTTTATAATGTTGCTGATTCTTAGAAAAAAGAATTAAGGATTATTTTGTGCCAGGGTACCGGATTTAGAACTAATTAGATTTTAGGTACTGAGTTTATTAGTTTTAGACTTTAGATACTCGAATATTTTTTTTACTGACACATTTTAGTGACGAATTTGAACTTTCAGTGACGATGAGCCTTTTAAAGACGAACGTTCGTCAGTAAAATGTGTCACTAAAATGTTTCAAGTATCAAAGTCTAAAACAGACAAACCCAGTACCCAAGATCTAATTAGGTTCTAAATCTAGTATCCTTATAAAAGATAATCCAAAGAAGAATCATGTCGGTTTTGAAAGGTTTTTCTTAATAAAGGCGCTACAAAATTTATTTAGAATTGTTCATTTTTTCTTATTTATAAGTTTATCATTCAAAAAAATTGTTAGGGACTGTCCACTGCATAGTGTACAAGTCAAAATTTTCAAAAAAAAAATTCGTATTCATCTTTTTTTTTATCTTTTCCTCTTCCAAATTTTAAAATTTGTCTCAATCCATGTGCCTGCCTAAATTTCATCTTCTGGTAATGTTTTTTTTTTTACGATGACCGGCGTAATATGCACACTGCGTTGCATACCATTTGGACCGCAATTTTTACATACACACCTGTCTCCTCCGTAGTTTGATCCCGAGACCGTCTGCCTAACCAAAGAGGTTATACCTTTTCTCACTGAGCACAATAGCAAATTGAGTTCGGTTCTCCATGTTGAGATTTGATTTTTTTAAGTAGAGAACATTTTCATCGGGAGTTTTGGGTCAGCCAACAGAGTGAACTCAAACTAACACTACTGAGATTGATGGAGAGTAGAGCAAGGGTCCAACCAATGGAACAACAAAATTCTGCTGATGATTATGATAATTATAACGAAATTTTTTACACAGGAGAATGAACTTTAGTGTATTTACGAAAAAGAGGATTACTTTAGAGAAATAACCAAAAAGAGGATAAGGCGACATTAGAGATGGCGTCACAAGTCATTCCCCGTGGGCCCCCCTCTTGGCGACAACACAGATGGCGACATCACAAGTCATTCTCCATGTTGAGATTTGATTTTTTTAAGTAGAGAACATTTTCATCGGGAGTTTTGGGTCAGCCAACAGAGTGAACTCAAACTAACACTACTGAGATTGATGGAGAGTAGAGCAAGGGTCCAACCAATGGAACAACAAAATTCTGCTGATGATTATGATAATTATAACGAAATTTTTTACACAGGAGAATGAACTTTAGTGTATTTACGAAAAAGAGGATTACTTTAGAGAAATAACCAAAAAGAGGATAAGGCGACATTAGAGATGGCGTCACAAGTCATTCCCCGCGGGCCCCCCTCTTGGCGACATCACATATGGCGCCAAGGCCCCCCCCCCCCCCCCCCTCCTTGGCGCCATCAGTAAAGTCGCCAGATTCAAAAATCTCATTTATGTACGAGCATGTTGAGGAAGCTCTTCCCCATTTATGTGTATATGTTTCCTGTTACTCAGAAATTCCATTTAAGATGTACGAAAAAACTGAGTGTGTACGTAGATAATATTGTAGCAGCTAGAACCTTTGAGACTACATCTTTTTAATGGCCCTTATGGCTGTAAAACGATTCAAACTGTTCGCATTCGGCTCGTGTTCAGCTCGGTCCAAGCTCGGTTTAAGCTCGTTTGTGGACTAATCGATACCGAGTTCGACCATAGGTTGTTTGACTCGATCTTGTTCGCAAACAGGCTCGAGCTCGGTTCGGTTTCTCATATTAGGACTTTTTCTATATGTTGTGTCTTTTTTAATAGATAGAAATACATTTTGTCTTAGACATTTTATTCATTTTTCTATTCTTTATATGATAGTAAATTTATGATGTAAAGAGCATAAGTAATTTAATAAAAAAGTCTTTAAAATTTGAGAGAAACAGTGTAATAGTCTATACAACATGTCCTATAAATACTCACTACTAAGGCTGTAAAACAATTCAAACCGTTCGCATTCGGCTCGTGTTCGGCTCGGTCCAAGCTCGGCTCGAATCAAACTCGTTCGATAGTCAAGTCAAACCAAGCTTGAACACTCTTTGTTCGAACTCGTTCGTTCGATTTTCAGCCCTAATGGCCCTTGTGATGTACTGAGAATAGTTATTTAATAATCTTTTTTGTGATGTAATGCTGATACTACTTGGAGTGGTTGCAGTTGATGTACTGTCTATTTTTGTTTTCAAGCGTTGGCAAAAGAAGAAGAGAGAAGCACAACCGGTATGTACATAAATGGTTGGAAAAAAAATTGGGACATAGTCTGGCGACATTACTGATGGCGCCAAGGAGGGGGGAGGGGGGAATTGTTGGAGTGGGTGGGGTTCCCAACCTATGTGGAGAAGACCCCGGAGTGCGACGAGCGCCGTCCGATATCGGAGAAGCTCGGGAAGTAGGCGACGGAGTTGTTGCTGTTGCTGCTGGAGCTGCTGGAAGCAGGGGATCCGAGTTCGGGCCGAACTCGGTCCCATGGCGAGTTCGGACCGAACTCGGTCTGGCCGTTCCAGGGTTTGGCCAGTAGGTGCTGGTTGCCCCACACAGAGTTCTGGCCGAACTCTGTGTCGTCGGGGGCTGAAGCGATTTTCAGGATGAGTTTTCATCATTGGATCTAATCCAACGGTCCAGGTTGGTTGCGGGATTAGGGAGATATATTGAGTTTTCTCAACCCTAATTCATTATCGTATTATCGCATTGGACAACACAAGTTTGAGAGAGAAGGAGGCAAGAGTGCCATTGCAACTTCGGAGAAGAAGACGGAGGATCGAAGGTCGTTTTCGAAGGAGATCGTGTTTCGGGTAATCTCTACTCGTCGTTCTCGTTCTTCGTAGCCTTGTGATCATTGTTCTTGTCTCTGAGTGTTGTGGGGATCCGATTTGGATCGGGAGGAGTTTGTAGAGGGTGTAATTCTTCTATTCCATTAGTGGAGGCTTCTCAGGGTTGGACTCCGATCGTCCCGTGGTTTTTCCGTAAGGGTTTCCACGTCAAAAATTCTCTGTGTCTGCGTGGTTGTTTTTGTGTGGTTGTTTTTGGGTTCGTGCGTTGTTTGCTCGGTCCTCTCGCAGGTACTCTCCGGTTTGGGGAAAGGTTTCCGCGCTTCTTTCCCAACAGAGTGGTATCAGAGCAAGGTTCTGTTCTGGCTGATACCAACAGAGTGGTATCAGAGCTTTGGGTTCAAAGGGTGTCAGGAGTTGACAGAGGAACCAGAGAGGAGAGATGGACGCGAAGCCGGTGCGCATGGTGAACCTTAATGGCACAAACTATCATTATTGGCGGAGCAAGATGAAGGATTTGCTATTTGTCAAGAAGCTGCATCTACCTGTGTTTGCATCCGAGAGGCCCAGTGATAAATCCGAGGAGGACTGGAAGTTCGAGCACATACAGGTGTGTGGGTACATACGGCAGTTTGTTGATGAGAACGTGTACAACCACGTTGCCAATATTAAGCACGCGAAGACGTTGTGGGATAAGCTGGAATCCTTGTATGCGAAGAAGACCGGGGTAAACAAGTTGTTCCTGATCCGAACGATGATGGGTCTGCGGTACAAGGATGGGGCGTCTATTACGGATCACTTGAGTGATTTCCAGGGCGTGGTTGACCAGCTATCTTCTATGGGAGTCAAGTTCGACGACGAAGTTCAGGGACTGTGGCTGCTATGTACCTTGCCAGACTCGTGGGAGACCGTACGAGTATCTATGATCGCTTCTGCTCCAGAGGGCGTGGTCAGTCTGGAGTTTGCCAAGAGCGGGGTGTTGAATGAAGAGATGCGGAGACGTTCTCAGGGCACTTCATCCACATCCCACCACTCAGAGGCACTTGTTTCAGAGAGCCGCGGAAGGGGCAAAAGCAGGGGTCCAGGTGGTGGCAGAGACAAGAGCAGGGGGAAGTCCAAGGGTCGGTACGAGGACTCAGAGTGTTATCATTGCGGTAAGAAGGGCCATATCAAGCGGAATTGTTTCGCTTGGAAGAAGGAGAAGAAGGGCGACAAGGGGAAGCAAGAAGAGAACACTACAGCGGCGGCCTCGGTACATGGAGGCGATGTGATCGTCGTAGGTGATGAGGTCATTACTAACCTCGCCTGCGATGACAATTCTTGGCTGGTGGACTCAGGGGCTTCAGCACATGTATCTCACAAGAGGGCACTGTTTGCCACTTACACGACAGGCGACTGTGGCGTGTTGAAGATGGGCAACGGAGATGTGTCGAAGGCTGTTGCCATTGGAGATGTGCATTTGAGAACGAAGACGGGTGTGGTTCTTGTTCTCAAGGATGTTCGTCATGTCCCTGATATCCGTTTCAACCTGGTGTCGGTTGGAAGGTTGGATGACGAGGGATTCTTCAGTCTCTTCGGGAATAGTCAGTGGAAGCTTTCCAGAGGTTCGATGGTGATTGCCAGAGGAAGCAAGAAGTCCGGTCTCTACTATATGGAGGGGAGCGCAGAGGGGGCACAGGAGGTGAACGCAGTCAGTGACGCGTCTACCGAGTTGTGGCACAGGCGGCTCGGCCATATCAGCGAGAAGGGGATGAGCTACTTGGTGAACAGGAAAGTGATTCCGGGGCTCAAGTCTACAAAGTTGGAGAAATGCACGCACTGTTTGGCTGGGAAGCAAAGTAGGGTGTCTTTCCAGAGTCACCCAAGTTCGAGGAAGCCGGCGTTGCTCGAGTTGATTCACTCGGATGTCTGCGGTCCTATGAAGGTAAAATCTCTTGGTGGTGCTTCTTACTTTGTGACTTTCATTGATGACTGTTCCAGGAAGGTTTGGGTCTATGCCTTAAAGACCAAGAATCAGGTGCTGCCTACTTTCAAGGAGTTTCAGGCCTCCGTTGAAAGGGAGACGGGCAAGAAGTTGTTGTGTGTTCGGTCCGACAATGGCGGCGAATACATCGGTCCCTTTGATGCGTATTGCAGAGAGCAAGGGATACGACACCAGAAGACTCCGCCAAAGACACCTCAGCTCAATGGTGTAGCGGAGCGCATGAACAGGACACTGATGGAGAGGGTGCGGTGTTTGCTGTCAGAAGCAAACTTGCCGGGCAGTTATTGGGGTGAGGCTCTTCTCACAGCTGCTTATATTATTAATTTGTCTCCTAGTGCTCCTTTGCAGGGTGATGTGCCTGACAAAGTATGGTACGGCAAAGAGCCGTCATACAATCACCTGCGGGCGTTTGGTTGTAAAGCCTTCGTGCATGTACCGAAGGACGAGAGGACCAAACTTGAGCCGAAGACGAGGCGATGCGTCTTTGTCGGCTACGGTCGGGATGAGTTTGGCTATAGACTCTACGACCCAGTGGAAGGAAAGCTCTACAGAAGCAAGGACGTGGTGTTCGTCGAGGATCAGACCATGACCAACACTCAGGACTCCGAGACGCCTTCTGAGGCTGAGGAATTGCCTGAGTTAGAGTCATTTCGCTTCGAGCAGTTTCCAGAGGACATCGCGGAGGATCCAGTTATGGGGGAGCCGGTACATAGAGTTGCTTCCAACCTTGATCATCAGCCTGCTGATGGTGGTCAGGGTGTCCCTCAGGAGGATGAGCATGCCGGAGAGGTAATTCCTGAAGGGGAGGAGGCTGTCGGTATACAGCCAGCACCAGTGGCTCCACTGAGAAGGAGCAACAGGGATCGTCGACCATCTACGAGATACTCGCCGGATGAGTATGTGCTACTGACTGACGGGGGAGAGCCCGAAAGTTTCGCAGAGGCTATGGAAGACGAACACAGGCAGGAGTGGATGGTGGCTATGCAGGAGGAGATGAGTTCCTTGCACACCAATTCTACTTATGATCTGGTGCGGTTGCCAAAGGGCAAGAAGGCTTTAAAGAATCGATGGGTGTTCAGAGTGAAGCAGACGGATGATGCTACTCGCCCTCGATACAAAGCGAGGCTGGTAGTCAAGGGCTACGGTCAGCGGAAAGGCGTGGATTATGATGAAATCTTTTCGCCTGTCGTCAAGCATTCGTCTATTCGGGTGGTGCTAGCATTAGCAGCCAGTTTCGACTTGGAGGTCGAGCAGATGGACGTGAAGACGGCGTTCCTCCACGGTGATCTTGAGGAGGAGTTGTACATGGAGCAGCCGGAGGGATTCTGTGAGAAGGGCAAGTCACATTTGGTCTGCCGGTTGAGGAAGAGCTTGTATGGTCTGAAGCAGGCTCCGAGGCAGTGGTACAGGAAGTTCGAGTCGTTTATGGGGGAGCATGGTTATGCACGGACGACGTCGGACCATTGTGCATTTGTGAGGTATTTTGCCGATGATGATTTCATCATTTTGTTGCTCTATGTTGATGATATGCTATTAGTGGGTCGGAATGCCACTAGGATAGCGGAGTTGAAGCGCCAGCTGGGCGCGGCCTTCTCTATGAAGGATTTGGGCGCAGCGAAGACTATTCTTGGGATGGAGATCAGCCGAGAGAGAGAGTCCAAGCTGCTACACTTGTCCCAAAAGAAGTACATTCACCGGGTACTTCAGCGTTTCGGGATGGACGGGTCGAAGAAAGTGAGTTTCCCCCTCGCGGCTCACTTTAAGTTCACTGAGGAGCAGTGTCCATCTACCGAGAACGAAAAGGAAGATATGGAGCGGGTTCCATATGCTTCAGCTGTGGGAAGCCTTATGTATGCCATGGTGTGTACGAGGCCAGATATTGCTCATGCAGTTGGTACGGTTAGCAGGTATCTTTCGAATCCTGGAAGGGTACACTGGAGTGCGGTCAAGTGGATTCTACGATATCTTCAGGGCACTGCTAGTTGGAGACTTTCCTTTGGTGGTGACGAGCCGAAGCTGGTTGGGTATACCGACGCTGATATGGCTGGAGATGTAGACACGAGGCGATCGACTTCGGGCTACGTGATGATGTTTGCGGGAGGAGCAGTATCGTGGCAGTCGCGGTTGCAGAAGTGTGTTGCCTTGTCGACGACAGAGGCAGAGTACATTGCGGCGACGGAGGATTGCAAGGAGCTGTTGTGGATGAAGAAGCTGTTGCAGGAAATGGGACTGAAGCAAGAGCAGTATACTTTGCTTTGCGACAGTCAGAGTGCTATCCATCTTGTGAAGAATCAGACGTTTCATAGCCGGTCCAAGCACATCGAGACCCGGTATCATTGGATACGGGATGTGGTTGAGAAGAAGGACGCGGAGCTTGAGAAGGTGCATACAGATGACAACGGAGCTGATATGTTCACGAAGATTCTACCAAGAGGGAAGTTTGAGTACTGCAGGCAGGTCGTCGGGATGACGACGTCCTCCCCATAGTTGTGAAGGGGAAGATTTGTTGGAGTGGGTGGGGTTCCCAACCTATGTGGAGAAGACCCCGGAGTGCGACGAGCGCCGTCCGATATCGGAGAAGCTCGGGAAGTAGGCGACGGAGTTGTTGCTGTTGCTGCTGGAGCTGCTGGAAGCAGGGGATCCGAGTTCGGGCCGAACTCGGTCCCATGGCGAGTTCGGGCCGAACTCGGTCTGGCCGTTCCAGGGTTTGGCCAGTAGGTGCTGGTTGCCCCACACAGAGTTCTGGCCGAACTCTGTGTCGTCGGGGGCTGAAGCGATTTTCAGGATGAGTTTTCATCATTGGATCTAATCCAACGGTCCAGGTTGGTTGCGGGATTAGGGAGATATATTGAGTTTTCTCAACCCTAATTCATTATCGTATTATCGCATTGGACAACACAAGTTTGAGAGAGAAGGAGGCAAGAGTGCCATTGCAACTTCGGAGAAGAAGACGGAGGATCGAAGGTCGTTTTCGAAGGAGATCGTGTTTCGGGTAATCTCTACTCGTCGTTCTCGTTCTTCGTAGCCTTGTGATCATTGTTCTTGTCTCTGAGTGTTGTGGGGATCCGATTTGGATCGGGAGGAGTTTGTAGAGGGTGTAATTCTTCTATTCCATTAGTGGAGGCTTCTCAGGGTTGGACTCCGATCGTCCCGTGGTTTTCCCGCAAGGGTTTCCACGTCAAAAATTCTCTGTGTCTGCGTGGTTGTTTTTGTGTGCTTGTTTTTGGGTTCGTGCGTTGTTTGTACGGTCCTCTCGCAGGTACTCTCCGGTTTGGGGAAAGGTTTCCGCGCTTCTTTCCCAACAGGGAAATGACTTGTGGCGTCATCTCTAATGTCTCCTTATCCTCTTTTTGGTTTTTTTTTTTTAGAGTTATCATCTTTTTCGTAAATACACTAAAGTTCAACCCCCTTTGTAAAATTTTCGGTAATTATAATCCACTTGGGTATATAAACACTTCCTTTTTAATAGTTTGTAGCATGGTCAGTACTCTGTCTACAAATATGATAATTAATATATGTACCGCCAATGCAAGTTGAGGTTTACAAACCTTGTCTTCTCTGTGGGCAGTGGAACTTATTGAAAATGCTGAGCCTAGCTAATAATACATGTGTAGGGGTGGCGATGGGTAGGGTAGGGTAAGGACAGGAAGAGGGCAGGACAGGGTAGGGTATTAACATTTTTTTGATCCCTAGGGGAGTCATGAGGGTAGGGTATGGTAGTCCTCTTCCAAAAAATCAATACCCATTACCCGTCCTTGCCCTTTACCCTCACAGGGTAGCTGAGGGTCAGGGTAGGGAGGGTAAGGGTAACACCCTTGCCATTTCAATTTTTTTTTAACTTTGAAATTTTTTTTTTTTGGCTAGTAAACACCTTGATACTTAAGATTTTTACAACATTCAAAAATCATAACAACTTAATAAGAAATAACAGGAGAAATATTTTTTTACTAAAGGCGCTGAACCCAGTTATATAGTGGAACCTGAGTTGCCTACATACCCAAGTAGGGGACTAGACCTGACTCCTTAGGATCAAGCGAGCTGCCTACATACCCAAGTAGGGGACTAGACCTGACTCCTTAGGATCAAGCACTATGTAGTTCTCCTAATCCTAAGTACTAACTAATTACAAAAAACTACAAGTATGTAGTAGTAATACTATGGCAGTGGGAGTGTGGGTAATCAGGTTTGGGAGAAGGGTAGGGTTGAGAGTTTGAGAGGGTTAAGGGTAGTGGGTAGGATAGTGATTCAGGGTAGGGTAGGACGGGTACCCGGGTAAGTGTACTAGGGTAACAAGATAAAATCCTTACCCTATCCTAATTATAAGAGGGTAGGGGTAGGGCTTGCCCTCCTAGGGTAGAGGGTACCCGTGGGCACCTGAGGGTGCAGGGTACCCGGCTCGGGTAGAGGGCACCAGGACAAAATCGTCAGCCCTATACATGTGGGTTATTTAACTATAATTAGGTTATTTAACTATAATTAGCTGCTGCTACCTAGACCAATTGGAAATGATAGCCAAAGTGCATGGACAATATATACTTTGGCGTTTTATACAGACACAGCAGTTGAAAGAGGGATTGTGAACTACCTACCATTCACCATCAAACTTATTTCAACGGCAAGAATATGAAGTGGGCAAAGCAAAGCAAAGCATGCATGAAATCTGTCGTTTGCCAACCCAAACTCATAAATGCTAACTCTACTTCTTCTTCTTCTTCTTTTCCCCCAGTTAATCCTTTCCCCAACATTCCCACCATAATTTTACACACAATCCATAGATCAACTGCATTATTAGTACACTACAAAAGGAACACCAAAACAAACACCAAAGGCATGCTGTGCTGTTTGGCTCATTGTGCACACTTTGGCCCCTGGGAGGGACCTATACACCAACGTATCCGTGTCTAGTCATCTTCCAAGAAGAGTCGTTTTCTTGCCGTGGATGTGGGTTTCGTATTCAAGTCCATTCCAGCATCTTGGGTTGCCTTCGCCTTCATCTACCAACCTCCCACATGGCAAGCTAAAGTTGAGAACTCCAAACTAGGGGTGAGCCTATAACGGTTTGAAACCGAATCGAACCAAAATATGACTTTCGGTTCGGTTTTCGGTTATAGGTTCGGTTATCGGTTTGGAGATTCGGAATTTTGAAAATCAGTTCGATTTTTGGTTCCTGGTCCGAGTAACCGAACCAAACCGAAAACCGATTTAGATTCAATAATTTACTAAAATACCAGCAATTTATATATTCTAATATTTTCGCTAACCCTATCTAAGCACACTCTCTCCTTCCATTCTCTGTTGGCACTTGTTGCCGCTATTTTGAGCGCTCTCTTTACCCTCAATCTATATATACTAATATATTTCACTCTCTGTAATTATAATAATTCATAAATACAACAATGTCAGATTTTTTTTTTTAAGATTTGATATTTTAATTGGCTCATTTGCTAAAATATAAAGGTTCGACCCATTGGTCCATGAAATCGAACCGACCGTTATTCGATTTTTATAAAAACAGTACGTTTTTCGGTTTTGAGAAATACGATTTATGGTTATTTAGGTTCTTATATATTCGGTTTGATTTGGACCGAACCGTATCGTAGCTCACCCCTACTCCAAACTCTTGTATGTGTGTGTGTGTGTGTGTGTGTGTGTGTGTGTGTGAGAGAGAGAGAGAGAGAGAGAGGGGAGAGGAGAGGAGAGGAGAGGGGGTTCTAACTAAAGAGCAAAAAGGAAAGGTCCAAAGTTGGTAAAAGGCCATGTCCAAAAAAGTGAAGTGGGCACTTAGACTCAACAGAGCTCTGCCAGTCATCAGCTCCAGACAAAGGCAGCAAGAAAGAAAGTGGAAAAGTAGAGTACTGTTGGGAAATCTGAGGGAGCCAAAGAAAAGTTCATCCACATGACTTTTGAGTAATAAAGTGAAATGGATCGGCTCTGGAGGTGAACACGGCTTAATTTGATCAACAATTCTAGACAGGCCGAGGGGGGTTCTTAACCCAAAAAACTGTGCCACGTGGTGCCTTTCCATTTGTCGGAAATAGGACTCACGTTAGCAGGAAGCTGAGGGAGGGAGGGGGACACGTCAGCCGCAGTTTCGATTTTGGTGGAATCAGAGTCGGTCCTGGGATAAGTCTGACAAGCTTTGGACTTGGACAACCCTCTTTTGCTAGAGCATCCCTCCAGGTTGAACATGATCTCACCAAAGTTTAGGGTCACGGATGACCACTAGGACTAGTTCACAATAAGAATCAAGAAACAACCAAAATTAGTTCAGAATAGAGCAATCCAATCCTCCGCCCCAGGTGGAGCTTTCCTAATTTGATGTAGTCAGACTCTACTAATTCGACCAGGACTTTAGATTTGAAGATAGTTGCTCTCCCACTCCCATCCAGCCAAGCATACGTACTGTACTGCTAGTTTAATCTACTTGTGCTTGAACAAAGACATTGAAGCTCAGTGTTCCAACTCTAGCTCGGTTTAGTTGCAGTCTTTTTTTTCTTTTTCTTTTTTGTCTACGAGATGAGACCAGATATTTATAGACTCTACTCAACTGACTTAAAAAGAAACCCCTTTGCATGCAAGTAACATACATATTATCCATATGTAGTGTTTATCTAATTCTCCCGCTCACTCTTTTTGCATTAGGTAATTTCTAAAAGCACTCCACATCTTACTTTAGGACAGTTCGGTTTTCTTGACAGTTCTAACATAAAATAGAACTGTCAACTTTGTTGACAATCCTAAAAAATTTGAATATTAAGATAGACTGTAAACAAAGTTGACAGTCATCCTTAATGTTAGGACTGTCAACTTTGTTGACAATTCTAATAGACTGTTCTGAAGTAAAATATAGAGTGTCTTTAGAAATTAGCTTGCATTAATTATCATCAAACTCGTGAACATGTGCTCTTAACCAGATGTTTACCGCAGTGACATAATTTGTTTTAATGGAGGAACAATAAGCAACCATAAAGCATAACAATAAAATTAAGGAACAACAACTAGGCGCATAAAAATAATAAGGGTAAAGTGCATTTAAATCCTCCTTAGATGTGACGAAAACGCAATGTCACTTCCCGTTTCCAGAATGCGTATTTTATACATGTACTCCTCGAATGTATTTATTTAATAATTATCATTTATTATCCTGTATTTAAATTTCCTTTAATTCATGTTAATTAATTTCCTGCAATTTTATTTCTGCTGTTATTTTATTCTCTGCTTTAGTTAGCCTATTGTGGTTCGGCCTAGGTTGGGTTCTCGGGTTGGCTTTGTTGGATCCCCCTGCAACCCGGCCCATTAGCTCCCACCTACCACCCCTTCCATATTTAAAGCCACCCTCTCCATTCTCTCTCCTCATTACTCATTCTCACCATTACTCCTCTTCTTCTTCTTCATTACTCTCTCCACCTACCAAATCGTAGGCAAGTACAACTTGCTCCCCATGAGAACCCATGTTTTTTTGTAGTTCATTTATCTTCCTCGCAAGATCCTAAGAGAGTTTAGAACTTGGCATTTTTCATTTCGAATTCTTAATTTTTGTAGATCTAGAAATGAGTTATTTTCGGAGTTTGGTGGTTTTGATCTATCAAACTTCTTCGTTTGCAAGTTTTGATGGTTCCATGTTGTAGAGAAGTTTATTCTACCCAATTTTGACCTTTGAAAAGTTGGATTTGGACTTGTTTTGACCAAGTTATAGACTTTTGAAGCTTTGGGGTGCAACCATGGAGTTCTTGCTGTTTGGAGAAGACAGTGAGCAGTGTACGCTAGCTTTTTAGCTTGCGTCACTGAGCTGTGCGCGCTCTTTAGCGTAGCGCAGTATGGAGTCCATACGCTGCCTTTTTAGGTAGCGTGTGTCTTGCATACGCTGCCTTTTGGGAGCGTATGACTTGCATACGCTCACGTGGATGGTCAGGAGTCGTATGGAGTTCATACGCTGCCTTTTGGGAGCGTATGACTTGCATACGCTCACGTGGATGGTCAGGAGTCGTATGGAGTTCATACGCTGCCTTTTGGGAGCGTATGACTTGCATACGCTCACGTGGATGGTCAGGAGTCGTATGGAGTTCATACGCTGCCTTTTGGAAGCGTATGACTTGCATACGCTCACGTGGATGGTCAGGAGTCGTATGGAGTTCATACGCTGCCTTTTGGGAGCGTATGACTTGCATACGCTCACGTGGATGGTCAGGAGTCGTATGGAGTTCATACGCTGCCTTTTGGGAGCGTATGACTTGCATACGCTCACGTGGATGGTCAGGAGTCGTATGGAGTTCATACGCTGCCTTTTGGAAGCGTATGACTTGCGTGCGCTGGCTTGGATAGTGAGGAGTCGTATGGAGTCCATACGCTGCCTTGAAGAGGAGTCGTATGGAGTCCATACGCTAGCATGACCTGAGCGTACGCTGGCTTGAGCGTACGCTGACATGAGCGTAGGCTGACATGAGAGTAGCCTGCTTACCCCGGATCTTCTATAGCCCTGTATATTGATATCTTATTAGATATTTAACGTCCATTTTATATCCTTACGCCTTTTTGCATAAACTTGATATAATCATGATATGTTGATATTTCTGTTAAATATAGATTGTTACGTGGGATGTACCATGTGTCGTGAATTGAGTTATAGATACCCCGATTGACTGGAATTAAACCCTGAGAGTTGTAGACTCGACCCCACTGAATACTAGTTGACTTTCATGCCTTGTCACCATTGATAATGATTGTGACCTTGACTAATAATTGATCATGTGTTCCTAATTGGAACTAAGAGACTGGCTAGTCGTCTTATTGAATTGAATGAATGAGACACGTTCATATGAATTATGAACTATTGAATTCGACTGGCTAATCCCGAATATTGGTATACAGGCACATGCAGGCTTCAATTCATTTATTATTTATTTATCTTACCAAAGAAGCATGTGTACTTTATGGTCGAGGCATGATTACTCCGTGGTTAGTTTTGATTGTTGCATTACGCTATGTAAGACCTACAACCTGACCGCACTGGTATCATTGTAGAGTTGCGCATATCGTACCCCGTACGAAAGTACTCATTCTGAATGACCATGATCCACGGCATGGTACTTCACTCAACATAGAGACTATTAAGTTAAATAAAATAATGATTGCATGGAGAAAACGGATTCCCGAGTTCTTACATGGCAGCCCTCTTGGGACTAGTAGTGCCCGACAGGCCGGTTGGTCCCCACAGATGCTGCAAATCTGCCACACGGGCAGGGAGCGGTATCTGGTTATATTATCTATGGAATATTGTATATTAATGACGGGCGTCCCGCTGGGACTCGTCTAATTCATGAATGGCGCAATTGATTGACTGGATAAACTAGCCTTGCTTGCGCATAGTAAGAACTGAGGAATCCTCATTGCATAATTCCAGGATAACTTGGGACTCACAGTAGCAAGCCGTAGTAGTTGAATGGCCGTTTAAATTGATTTGTTTGTGTACTGTATCTCCTCTGTTAACTACCGAGATGATCAGAATGTCAGGACATGACGGGCCAACTTCTGTCCTTGTTTGGTTGGAAGGTTGGTTCGAAGTGTCGTGATGTTGTGTGAGTCCTAGTAGATAGCAGAGATCTATTATCATATTCTCTTATTACTGGTTTTAGTTCTCATGTCGTGCTTCCTTGTGGTACTTGCTATTAGAGGTCTAACCTCTCTGGTTTTGCATGGCCAGATTTAGAGCCAGTCCCCGAGGATCCAGCTTACTTCTACCTCCAAGATGGTCAACACTAGAGGGATGATCGCAGGAGGACTCGAGTGGGTTTCTTACTTCCCCGTCCGTTTTGTTATCTACTTTATACTTGGCCGTTTGGCACCGACATGTTAGTCGGATCGTCTTGTACTTACTTTTGCATAATTGTAACTAAGTCAGACTGCAGCTGATAACAATTGTGTATATGTTACTATACCATCTGGCTATGTTTTGTAAAGCCAGATATCCAGAACATTTTGACTGAGCGTTTGGGACGCCTTACTGCTTTATCTCACATGTTCTCTATTTCTGTTTCTTGTTTGAATGATTGAGACAATAGATGTGAAGTGACCATAGTGAGACTTTCATGTAGTATGCACCCCCTTGTCTTTTAGACAGCATTGATCGTATTATACGGTATTCATCTACCCGTAATACGTAGCTGGCTGAGTCATTTTCCCGCTCTCCAGTATTCTGGTTCTGGGACGTGACACGCAATTAAAGACTCCCTGATCTGAAAAATCCAAAAGGTTACGAAAATGCTCAAATCACCCCCTAAGCTAACTTTTCTGTTAACGGGAGTTAAAATGGGGTTGTGTTGACCATTTTACCCCTGGACTATCTAATATTATCTTGTTAAAAACGGTTAGTTCTAAAATTATTTTGTTAAAAACGGTTAAGCAAAAATACTTGTTAAAAAGTGGATAAATATTAACAAAGGAAAAATGGTCTTTGCTAGTAAAATTATTTTTTAAAATTATTTTAATTAATATTAACTTGTTAAAAACGGTTAGTTCCGTCAAAAAAGTGGATAAATATTATTTAAAATTATTTTATCATAAATTATTTTTTTTATTTAACAAATATATAAATATTTTTGGGAAAAACGAAACTGATAAATACAAAAAAAAAATCAATTCTTAAAAAATAGAAATGATGAAAAACTGGGAAAAAAATACCAAATAAAAAACAAAAAAAAAGTACTATTAAAATATGGGAAAAAAATAAAAAATAGAAAAAATATTCCAAAAACCAAAAAATGAGGATAAATCTTAAACAATGAAAAAAGACAAAAACAAAAACTATACAAATTTGAAAATAAAAGTCACTCTTAAAAAACTAGAAAAGATTATTAAAAAGATGAAAAAAAAAATGAAATAAGAACTAAAAAAATGGAAACAAAAAACAAAATATTAAAAAGATTATTAAAATAACCTCCCGTTCCTAAAAAGATAGAATTCTCATGCTTGACGTCATTTTTGAAAATAAATGTTTATTATCTAAATAGTAGGTTTTCATCTTGAATTTTTTCTGGAAAAGAATCTTTTAATAAATGTCCGGTTAGTCCTGAACTATCCAGCCATTTAACTTAGGGCATATTTTGTAAACCGTATTTGGAGCTAGATAACTGTAACTAATATTATATTATTTAATATTTTATAATAATTATAATCTTAATTAATAATTATAATCGTAGCTAATAATTTATTAATTACAATTTTATTATAATATTAATTAATAATAATTTAATCATAATTATAATTATAATTATAGTTAATAATTTATATATTATAATAATTTTAATTAATAATTTAGTAATCATCATTATAATCATCATTATAGTCTTACTTAATAATTTATTAGTCATGACTATTATCGTAATTATTTATTTATTAATTCTAACTGAAATTGCAAATCTTGGTACAAATTTATTTTCATCACATGTATTACTTAAACAAATAACTTAAATATTACTAAACGTGTCAAAAATCCAAAAATAAATTGTTCTTCCATAATTTCTATTTGGACGTAATATTACTGTAACTAATATTAAATTTATTTTCAATGGGCTAATTAATCCACAATAGCAATAAATTGTTCTTCCATAATTTCTATTTGGACATCTTGAGAAAAAAAAAAGGAATAAGTAAAAAAAGCTTCAAACATTAAATGAGAGCAAATAAGTAAAAAAAAAGGGAATATAAAAAAAATTTGCAGTTGGATTTGAGATCTGTAGGTAAGAAAAAGCTTCAATACATTAAATGAGAGCAAATAAGTAAAAAAAAAAAAGAATATAAAAAAATTAAATATTATTTTTCCTTCCAACCAACCGGTCAAAAAATAGAAAATATAAAGCTTAGGTTTTATGTTTTAAACAAACATTCTTATAGAGAGAATGAAAGAGAGCAGCAGTCACAATGTAACCATTAGCATTAGGGATATTTTGGGAAGTGCACTTTTTTTTTAATCCAAAATATGGGCTCTAACGGCTGTTCTAACGTCATTTTGACGGAAAGGGGCATTCCGAGCAAAAACGGTTTTGCGGGAGGTGCAAACTGCTTAAGTTTTCTAAAAGGTCTTATTTTACGAACGAGGCAACTCTAAGGAGGGTTTAAAACCCAAATAATAATATATGCAGTACCATACTCGACCTTTCTTAATTAGTCTGCGTCATAGTTAGTAAGGCGTTCGGCAAAAATTCGTATCAGAAGAACTAAATTTTTTGTCAGCCAGACGGAGATACTTGATATTCTCGGATGGTTGCTGACAAATATGAGTACTTGGTTCGTTGGACGGAAGAATACAATTTCGAAAATTATTCAAGTATAATTTGAATTTATTATAAAAAAAATCGAATAAAATTCGGATAGCTGCAGCACATATAATATGTCTAAATATACTATGTCTTATGATTCTTATCATAAACTACAATGCAATACGTCTTCAACTCAAATTAAACCAATTAAAAAAAAAATTGTCTCACAAGCTACAATAATAATGGTAACCATTTAATAATGGGAGGATTTATGAAATGCCCAAAAACTAAAAAAGTTTTATGTAAAATCCACCGCTAAAAAAACTTTCATCGCGTGCCCAGAATTAGAGAAACTTATCCAAAGCGGGTTCCAAATGACCATTTTGCCCTTCCTTTTAATTTATTGAAAACACCCACGAAACTGCTCTTAAAAAAACGTTTCGATACTTCATCTTCTTCCATACGCTGCTCACTATCGAATCTAGGTTTTCTCCTCAAAAATCTTCAAAAACTCGTCGAAAAATTTCGGAAAGACCGGGACAAACTGCAAAAGTGCTAAAACGGAGGTCCAAACATCATTTTTTTGCGATTCTAAAATTTCGGAAGGCCGTCTAACGGTGAAACCGTTACTTTCAGTCTCCTCGACGATACGCTCATTTTGCGACAAACGGGACCTCGTTTCGACCTCCCAGTCAAAAGTTATGGCTCTCCAAAGTTTCAGCTGACCATAAAATGCAGGAGAATGGTCATTCTCCGTGTTAGAACACGAAAAATGTTAATTTCGCATGAGGGTGGTCATTCTCCGTGTTAGTAACACGGAGAATGTCATTCTCCGTCTTAATTTACACGGAGAATGACATTCTCCGTGTTACTAACACGGAGAATGGCATTCTCCGTCTTAATTTACACCGAGAATGACCACCATTCTCCGTGCTAAATTACACGGAGAATGACTATTCTCCGTCTTAATTTACACGGAGAATGTCATTCTCCGTGTAGTTTATCACGGAGAATGGTCATTCCAGTGTTAAAACACAGGAGAATGACCATTCTCCGTGTTAGAAACACGGAGAATGCCATTCTCCGTGTTAAATAAAACGGAGAATGTTATTCTCCGTGTTAAATAAAACGGAGAATAGCATTCTCCGTGTAATTTAGCACGGAGAATGGTTATTTCAGTGTTAAAACGCAGGAGAATGGTATTATCCGTTTTAAGACGTTCTCCGTGTTAAATAAAACGGAGAATGGTCATTCTCCGTGTTAAATAAAACGGAGAATGGTCATTCTCCGTGTAATTTAGCACGAAAAATGGTCATTTCAGTGTTAAAACGCAGGAGAATGGCCATTCTCCGTGTTAGAAACACGGAGAATGTCATTCTCCGTTTTAAGTAAAACGGAGAATGACATTCTCCGTGTTAATTTACACGGAGAATGGTCATTCTCCGTGTTAAATAAAACGGAGAATGGTCATTCTCCGTGTAATTTAGCACGGAGAATGGTCATTTCAGTGTTAAAACGCAGGAGAATGGCCATTCTCCGTTTTAAATAAAACGGAGAATGGCATTCTCCGTGTTAATTTACACGGAGAATGGTCATTTCCAGTGTTAAAACGTAGGAGAATGACCATTCTCCGTGTAATTTAGTTTTTTCAGGAATAAAGAGTTTCGTTCTTATTTCAAAACGATGATAATTCTTATGGAAAAGAAGAAGAAAGATCTTCTCTCCACAATTGACGTCGATGAAGATGATGATGATGGTGATGATGATGACGAGCGATGATCTGAGTTCGACCGAAGAAAAGCACACCGAACTACGAACGATCTTTGCGATCTCTGCTGAAGATGAGAGCAATGAAATTCAGATTTTCCGTGAAGAAGAAGAAGACGAAAATCGCAATCCAGATCTGAGTTTTTTGAATTCAAATACATATAGATGACCAATTCGCGCGGAGGGGTAGTTTCAGTATTATAAAAATAGCAGTTTCCAGCGGATGGCATCTAAAAGGGAATCTTGGAATATTTAACGTGAAAATACTTAATTCTGGGCATTTCATAAAACTCATCCAGCAGGTGGGCATTTCATAAAAGTCCATCCCGAAATTGGATTTTTCAGCAATTTCCAGTTTATTTAATAAATTATAATCAGTTAACAAAAACTAAAAATACTTTGGTATATGAAAACAGTTAGATAAAAGACAGACTAACATTCTATATCTTTCATCAAAACTTTACAATCTGATCTTGAAATTGATGCGACAAAATAAGAGTGATATAGGATCTAAAAAGGCTTTGCATTAGTTAGAAGCAAAACAGTCTTAGAAGTGTAAAAGACGAATTAACAAACTGACAAAATTAATTAAAAATATTATTCGGATTCACATAGTATTTGAACAGTTCGGCAACAGTTTTTAAGATGCCTATTTTTTCGACTTATTCACACAATCCAAGATTCAGTACGATATACTTCTGTTTGGAAATTATTCAAGAACTTATTGACCACGGTCTGCACAGTAGGACTAGCGTTCGGTTTATTTGATTTTAACAGAATTAAAATAGTCAAAAACGAATAAATCGAAAATATAAAAAATTAAAACTGAAACTAAATTGAAATTAGTCAAAACCAAAACCGAATCAAATAATTGATTGGGTTTGATCGTTGGGCTATTAATGGATCGGATTCAAAGTTGAAATCATGGTCAAATTGTATTAAAAATTATAATTTTTATACACATATTGGTTGTATTTTAAAGTTGTGTTCAAAGTTGGACTTCAGATACAAAAATAGAATTATTGTTTTGAAAATATGCACATTTTTAATTACAAAATATGCAGAGTATTGAGGGTATTTACATAATTGTTTGCCTTATTCGGTTTTCGATTTTGGACCGAAATCAAAATCCGAAACCGAATAATAAAAATTAGTACTTTCAAAATTGGAAATCGAACCTAATTTTTTTCAAACCGAACCGTATCGGTTCGATTCGGTTAGATTTTTGGTCCAAAATCGAATAATATTCACCCATGATGCATCATATCCAAAGGGCTAATTAGTGTTTAGCCCTAACATGCCAATTGAATAGTTTAGATCATGATGACTTAAACTCTAAACTGATATAAAATTTAGGGTCTAAACGCTAATTAGTCATATCCAAAATTCCAACCGCCATGAATATTAATTAAGAAAAATATTTTATGTACCTCCAAAATTCTATCCCTATATATCTCTCGGCTAGGTGGCTCTCTACTATTTGCTTCCGTCAATAAACATAGATGAATGAAATTTTTGGAAATACATATAGCCATCACTAATTAATTATATACTAGGAGAAGAGAGGCATATCCGTTCCCATCTTAGCCTCCGTCTCCTCTAACTCCAATACAACTCTCTCCTCGTTCTTTCCTAGCTACGTACATTCTCCCATCGGTTGAGCGAGCTAGCCATGAAGGAGATTTGTGATCTCAAGGTTACCATCAATGGAGAACACACCTTCTTTCTCAACCAGGTACGTAGGTACTCCCTCCCTCTCCCTCTCCTTCTCTCATTATTAATTTCTTGATTTTATTCTCTTCTCCAAGAAAATATGTCTCAAAGTGGACTTTTGTTCCAGAGCATCATGTGCTCTTTCTCAGCGAAGCTCAAGGAGCTGGTGGAGCAACAACAAGAAGAAGAAGAAGAAGAAAATAACAAGAAGAAGAAGAACAACAAGAACAAGAAGAGGAGGGGCACAAAGCGTCTTCCAGCGGAGGTGAAGCTGACGTGCTTCCCGGGAGGAGCGGGCGGGTTCGAGACGGTGTCAAGATTCTGCTACAGCAGCAACGGCAGGGTCCCCGCCGCCGCGACGATGACGATGCGCCCCTCCGACATCTGCGTCCTCCACTCCTCCGCCCACCTCCTCGGCGTCGCCGGCCTCCTCGCGCAGGCCGAGGCCCTCCTCGACGGCCTCTTCTACTGGACGTGGGACGACCTCCTCGCCTCCCTCAGGACCTGCGAGCCCTTCCTCCCCCTCGCGGACTCCTCGGGCCTCCTCCCCAAGCTCATCTCCTCCCTGCTCGCGAAGATGTCGGCGCACGACGCGGAGGAGCTCACCGCGGCGACGCCCTTCCCTTCCTCCTCCCCGTCGTCCCCCGACACGCCCGGCTCCACGGCGTCGTCCTCGGCCGCCGCCGCCGCCGCCGCCACCAAGAAGGCCTTCCTCATGGCCAAGGAGTGGTGGTTCGACGACCTCGCCGCCAACCTCCCGCCGGCCGTCGTCGCCAAGGTCCTGACGGCGGCCGGGGCGTACGGGGCCGACAACAGGAACCTGACCCTCACCAGGTTCCTGCTGCACTACCTCAAGTCCTCCGCGGCGGCGGCGGCGGCGCAGAGGACCACGAAGCACAGGCAGGAGTACGCCGGCCTCGCGGACACGGCGGTGCACGGGGTCGTCCTGATGGGGAGGGCGGCGTTCTCCTGCAGGGCCCTGTTCTGGGTGCTGAGGCTCGTGTCGGGCCCCGGCGCCGCGGCGAGCAGGGAGTGCAGGCAGGGGCTGGAGAGGGTGATCGGCCTGGCGCTGGACCAGGCGACGCTGGACGACCTGCTGGTGTCGGGGCACGGCGGGGGCGGCGTCTACGACGTGAACCTGGTGGTGAGGCTGGTGCGGGTGTTCGTGCTCGGGGCGGAGGAGGAGGGGGGAGGGGTGGCGCTGGGCAGGTTGAAGAAGGTCGGGAGGCTGCTCGACAAGTATTTGAGGGAGATATCCCCGGATCACGGCCTGAACGTGTCTAGGTTCCTCGCGGTGGCCGAGAGCCTGCCCGATTCGGCAAGGGACTGCTTCGACGGGGTCTACAGGGCGCTGGACATCTACCTTGAGGTACATTACTAATTAGGAGCCGCACCTCCACTTACGTATCGGACACGACCCAGACACTCCGTCCAAAATACACAAGGACACACCTAAAAATGGTTTGTTGGAACAGGCAGCAGTAATTAGGACATACAAGTGTCCCATTGCTCTCTCTCAATTTTTTTTTTAACAAACAGAAAAAAGTTACTTTTGAGAAAATTTTCTATATAACTTATGATAGTTATCTCTGTGATCGATCTCTCTCCTAGAAACTTGTATTTCTAGTGTTTTTAGTGCCATAAGTAAACATGGAACTCTTAGGACCATCGGAACAATTATACATTGTTTCTTAGTGGCATTTTAGCATGAGTTCGACCACAGAAACTCAAATAAGAACTTGCGATATGAATGTGTCACGTGGATTTCACTAACATTGAAGGTGTTCTTATGTTTCTTTTTAGTCCCTTGGAAAATTCAAGGGATGGGATGCGTGTAATCCAACAGCTTTTTATGGCCGAGTTTTGAAAATTAGGACTCATGACTTCCTGTAGGAAGTTTTTTTAATTATCATTACATTTTATTTTCCTTCCATACATTTGAACAATAATAAGTGATATGCATTGTGAAATCCAACCAGTTGTTTTTTTTTTTTTTTTTTTTGTATGATTAAATGATCATTAGATGTATGTTTGAGATGCAACTAGTTTATATGGTTACTTTCTTAGGCAATAGGTAGGAAGTTTTCTCACTCAATCCAAATGGCTTTCCAACTATGCAGTATCTTTTCTAAAATTCTATAGAAGCCATTTGTGCTTCTCTATCCACCCTGTTCTCTAGATCCTACCTAAACAGTTCAAGCATATAGGACTTAGTGCCTAACTATTTACTGGTTGGTACAAGCAGTAGTCACACACCATAAGCATTAATGTTCCATATAAATTTAGAAACATTTTGCTATACAACTTCCTAATGGAATTCTCACCGTCACTGCAATCTTTATCCTTGTAAATTTCCACCATGAGACAGGATGGTTTCATGTTCTTTCATTGATTGGTTATTCATGTCCATTCGTATCCTTATCCAATTTCGGTCTCGATTAGTTCACAAGATTGAATGGCCAAGTCATTGAAAAGCCGTCATTAGTTTTCCAAGAATGTTGAGCCGGATAAGTTAAGCCATGTAATCTATCTGGGAGGAACTATTGATTGATTTCGGTTCTTTGAACCCTGTTTTGGCATAGATGCTATATTTTGATTCGTCCTATTCTTCAAAGGCTTTCATAATAGGACGTTGAACCCTGTTTTTTTTTTTTTGGTTATAGTCGCACCCGATGTTGTCCTCGGAGGAGCGTGCCACACTATGCCGATGCCTGAACTACGAGAAGCTCACCCTCGAGGCGTGCAAGGACCTGGCAAAGAACCCAAGGATCCCCCCAGGCGCTGCGATGCAAGCGCTAGTCGCTCAGAAATCGAGACTCCAAATCAAGACGGACACGGCTGATACTAGCTCCGAATCGGCCAGGACACCGAGAGGAGGCGCCGCGAGCGCCACGGAGGACGAGGCAGACACCGCATCGTCCACCGCTCCGTCTCTGGACGTCGAGAAGGATGAGCTTAGGCTCAACCTCCAGAAGATGCAGAACAGGGTGAGAGAGCTGGAGAAGGTGTGTCTGGAGATGAAGTCCCAGATGTCTATTATGGTGAAGGGCAAGCCCATCGTCTCGAGAAGTGCCTACCAAAGTAGGAGGGGCGTGACAAGGTTCTGCTGAGTTCTTCCCGTTGTTGTTTCATATAGAATAACGCTACATAAACCACCTTTTCCATCCGATTGGTTTTTTTTTTTTTTTTTTTTCTCTTTACTACACCAAACTGGGAAAGTTTGTAAGTTTTCTTCTTCTTTTTTTTCCTGTTACTTTGTAGGAACTTGATTCTATTACAAGATGTCATAAACATGTATCATTTGTATGGAGTTCTTTAAGAGCGATATGTTGTCAAAATTTGTTGAGAAAACATGGGAGGATCAAAGTACAGGTGACTTGACTGTTCCAGGTGCAGCCTAAGATGCCATAGGTTTGATTAAGAAGGATTAAGAGGACCATATTTTTTTTTTCTTCTTTCAAGTTTTTTTTTGGTTTTTTATTACTACAAAATCACGGATTACAGATGCTTTTAAGTAGTAGCCAGTTGGTTGTATCGTATGCGACAAAACCGACACTCGACAATGCAGTGGTTATGTTTTTCTTTCAAATAGAGTACTTTAAACATCTCATGAAGGCTTAATGGCGGTACATAAGACACATTAGCTTTGTAGTTTCTGTTGACTGGATGGATCCTTAACCAACAAGCATGTGGAATTATTAATGGACGAGCCTTCACAGCAAATTGCTGGTGGTGCACCAAATTAAATGATCTCAATCCCCAAATGCTATGTTGTAGTTTTATTCTGTTGTTAGGGGTAGGGCTGGCGATTTTGTCCTGGTACCCTCTATCCTAGCCGGGTACCCTGTACCCTCAGGTGTCCACGGGTACCCTCTACCCTAGGAGGGCAAGTCCTATCTTTACCCTCTTGGAATTAGGGTAGGGTAAGGGTTTTATTCTGTTACCCTAGTGCAATTATCCGGGTACCCGTCCTACCCTCTGCCCTGTAACCCTACCCTGAATCCTACCCTACCTTGAATCACTACCCTTCCCACTACCCTGTAAATTTGTGCTTTGTAATTTTGTATAGTCCCACACTCCCACTGTAATTACTACTACATACTTGTATAGTCCCACACTCTCTCTGCCCTGTAACCCTACCCTGAACTCTACCCTACCCTGAATTACTACTACATATTTGTAGTTTTTTGTAATTAGTTAGTACTTAGGATTAGGAGAACTACATAGTGCTTGATCCTAACGAATCAGGTCTAGCCCCCTCCTTGGGTATGTAGGCAGTCCAGGTTCCACTATATAACTGGGTTCATCGTCTTTAGTAAAAAAAAAATATTCTCCATGTTATTTCTTGTTAAGTTGTTATAATTTTTGAATGTTGTAAAAAATCTTAAGTATCAAGGTGTTTACTAGCAAAAAAAAAAAAAAAATTCAAAGTTAAAAAAAACTGAAATGGCAAGGGTAATACCCTTACCCTCCTTACCCTGACCCTCAGCTACCCTGTGAGGGTAAAGGGCAAGGACGGGTAATTGGTATTGATTTTTTGGAAGAGGGCTACCCTACCCTACCCTCATGACTCTCCTCGGGTATCAAAAAAATGTCAATACCCTACCCTGCCCTGCCCTCTTCCTGCCCTTACCCTACCCTACCCTACCCATCGCCACCCCTAGTTAGGGGGGATTGTTTTGTGTCCTTTAATAAATTATAATGGCACTCGGACACCGAAAATGCGATGTGGACACCTCATGAGTCCTTTAAGGTAGGTAGTAGATTTTAAGTTCTCCTGTGATCCTTTTTCTGCTCTTTGAACGTTTGAAAACAAGGTTCCTACTCTATGGAACACCCTAGCTTGTAGGGGTGAGCATTCGGTTTATTCGGTTTAAACCGAACCGAATAACCCAAATCGAATTGGACCGAAACCGAATAAGCAAAACCGAAACCGAACCGAATTGGTCCAAAACCGAATCAAACCGAACCGAATTAAATCGATTCGATTTTCGGTTTATTCATATATTTTTGATTTTTTTGAGCTTTTTTTGTTAATATATATAGTAACTAAATATATATAGTAACTAAATATATATAGACATATTTAGTATATACCTATATATATTAATATTTATATATATAGTACACACACGCGCGCGCGCACACACACACACACACACACACACACACACACACACATATATATATATATATATATATATATATATATATATATATATATATATATTAATTAAATTTTTTTATTCGGTTTTTGATTTTGGACCGAAACCGAAACCGAAACCGAAAATTTAGTATTTTCAAAACCGAAACCGAACCGAATTTTTTTAAAACCGAACCGAACCTCTTATTCGGTTCGGTTCGGTTTTCGGTCCAAAACCGAATAATGCTCGCCCCTACTAGCTTGGTTGAAAGTCAACAAGAGGGTCTCACTACACTATTCGATTTCAGCACCCCTTACCCATTGGAAACAGATCTGCTCAGCAGAAGATTTTCCTATCAAATGGAGTTAGTGGATACAAAGAAACACAAATTAACAATAAATAAACAATAGGTTTTGTACTTGGGTTGCATCCTAGAGAGATTTTCTAACTCCAAAAAATGGGTTAGCAAAGACATCTGCCCACTAGAGGCTTGAAGTGGCGCCTTAACCTTGTATATGGCTCGTGCTCAGCTATGGAGTGTTTTCGGCACTGTCCGATAATCGAAGATGTTCTTGAGAAGTTGAAGCTGGGAACAACCAAGAGTATCAGGACAACATACCAGCAACATACCGTTTGTATACGCCGGAATGTCAGAAAGTGGATTCTCATTCCAGCAAGTTTAGGCACAAATTTTGTGATCACTAAGCAAACCAGTGGCGTGCCACCGAGATTACAACTAGTATGCTATTGGCTCGGGTTCATGCCGAAATGAAGAACAATTCAGATTTATGGTCTAGATTGCTCATGACTAAAAAAATTTGGGAGAGATCTTTTATAAGGATCTCCTCGTACCCTAATTCAGTTGGCTTGAAGTTTAAGGAGGCTCACAAGAAAGTTCTTGAGTGACCATTAAGAAAATCTAAAGAGAGGTTGAACGAGAATTCGTTGCAGATCTTGTAAGGAGAGGGTTTTCGTATTACAATTTGTGCATATTATCCTTGTAAGGTTTTTCCTCTTATTGATTCTATAAAATTCTTTCACCCTTGTCCCGTGGAGTATGTCAAGCTTGACCGAACCACACTAAATATTATGGGTTTGTTGTCTTCTTGATTGCTATTGTTCGTTGTTATTTTGACAACGTAAGCTTATTATTTGTTTGCTTTTGCCCATTTTGGAATACAACCATAGGTATCAAAGCTAAGGGAACTGTTGAAATTTTGAATTCTTGGATTTAGGTCAGCGATAGGTGACAACATTTGTATGCTCCCTATCTTTCTAGATCGAGATTCTTGAAATTATTGCCAAACAACCCCACATTCGCCATCCAACTGCCGACCTACTGTAGGCCAGCCCAACACTAGCCAATCGATCAGAAAACAAAGCCCTAGTTTTATTTGTGTTGAAATCCTTCCCATTCGTGCGCGATCGAACAAGGAATCAAAACATGCATACGTACTTCCCCGACGTGTACAAATTGACGAAACAAGAAACCATTAATCAAGCACGACGACGAGTTTGATCTGTATCCGTAGAAATTACCGATTTTCCATACTGATATGCGATTAATATACTCCATGGATCACGACGAGACTTGCGCAGTTGGATTCACATCTTCAAATTGTTTGTACGGTTCTAGTTTCGTCCATTTCTATAACAGTCGATCGAAGTACTATTTCCTGGGCCCAGCGATCTGACACATGCTGAAGCATTTGCAATCCGCTCATCAGATTCCACTTCCGAAATCTCCAGTGAATTTTTACCATCATTTTACTTTGTTTGACATATTTTGTACCATTTGGACACTTGCTAACTTTGGCACTTTTTTTTGCTACCTTGTGGGCTTGGTTGCAAACCCTGTCATATCATTTTCTGCATTTTGACCCGAATGAAATTATAAACATGCTTTCCTAGACTTGTTGGCACCTTTATTACAGCTTTCGAACACCGTTGATTCACCTAGATTCTCGTGCTTTTTTTTTTTGTTTTTTCTTCGTGTTTGACACGATCGTGTCCGACATGTTGACTCTCTTTTTTTACAAAATTCCAATCAAGTAAGTATACCTTGCTACTTGTATTACAGTCATATTGTATGTTAAAGTAGTGTTATTTGTAGACGTTATGTTCTTATGACTCACGCGATTTGATTCGTGGCCCCTGATCAGACTCGGGTGAGATCGACTGTTAGATCGATTGTGGGATCGTTATTGTCTTAGATAGTGTTATTAACTATCGTTTGTGCGTCGAGATACCCTATCATCTCGTTGTGTCTATTGGATACCCCATTAATGAATACTTGTGCATTCATACTAGGTCACATATTATATCAGACTAATCATCGATATGATGCGGACGTATACGATATATTGTTGGCTGCTTGTTATAGTCGATCTCTCGATTCATCATGTGACTAGACTTGTGTATTACCGGTGTACTCTTGATCAATAGTTGATTATTAATTCTGACTGGATTTGTAGACTTGACTTGCATAGTATCGTTGGGTGGGGAGGACAGCCGCTAGGCACCTTGCTACTTGTACACTTTCCATATTACTTGTTGAGAGGTGTCTCGAGATGAGCACCTCCAGATGTTGAGAGGTAACTCGAGATGAGCAACCCCAAATATTGAGAGGTATCTCCTCGTTAGAACTCTCAAATTCTTCGATCGCACTTTATGGGCACACTTGAGTACCACTTAGCCAAAAAGCCCATGCGTATCAATGTTATCCTCAAAATTGTATTTTATATAGATTGCATAGTCATAGTTGTTCCCTGGTCTTAAGTTGATTATGTTATTACTATTTTGCACGACATGCTTCTATGTATCTTGTTCTGAGGACCTGGTTCCTTTTCAGGTTAGATGAGCAGGTTATGCAGAGCTTACCCCTAAGTAACATTGAAGATTCTCTTCTTGAATTCAGGTACTGTTGAGTAGATATTTGTATCTTGTATCTTTCGTAGTTTATATTTCATTTTGTTATTTTATTCTATTGTTATAGCCTAGTGTTTGTAGGCTTGTGTCATTCTCTCGGGCCTATTCGATCAAGTATGTTAATGGACTGCAGACCTTACTATATATTGTTCATTCTTGATATTTATATTTTTGTGGATTGAGATATAGTATTGAAGAATACTTAACAAAAATTGTGTATACATATCGAGTTGGGATAGAGTCTGCTTGATACGTTTGGCCATTGTCATGTATCATAGTCCTCGATATTCTGGGACCGAGGCATAACAACCCGTCCCGATTTATCGAATACGGTTAGTTTAGTAAGTTAATACATGTCAAATACATGGAGGCTTTATTGGGAGGTTGTAAAGTGGATCATTCATTATCTTAAGGTCTCTAAATATCTCGATTTGATTCACAAGTCAGAACGGGAATTGAGCCAGTTTTATGGGTATATTTATGTTTATTATGTTTGTAACTTGAATAAAAGAAGATCAACTATAGAGTATGCATACACACTTGTATTTCTCCAGATAGTTGTAAGTCAACACTTTAGTATTTCATGGCGCCTTCTGCTACAGAGTTAAAATACATTGAGATAGCCGAGGCATCGAAAGAGGCCATGCAGTTAAGAGGTCTTGTTAGCGAGTTTAGGTTCGAGAAGGTAAATCTTTTGGTGTTCTATAATAGCCAAAGCGTGATTCATCTTTTTAAAATTTCGGTATACCCAAGTCGGACGAAACACATCCACGTCCAATATCGCAAGATACGGGAATTATGCAATAAGGAAATTGATCTCTTGAAGATCGAAACTAAGAAACCCAGTGACTCCTATAGAGAAGTTTAAGTCCGCTTTGACTTCTATTTAAGCACTCTGTGTAACACCCAGTTTTTCAGATGAGGGTAATTTTGAAATTTTGTAATTTAATTATTAATTATTGATATTTGATTCACATTATGATTTTTAGTGATTTTTAATAATTTTTAAACTATTTTAAAACTGGTTAAGTCATGACTTGTGATTTTGATGTGCTGCTAGTAAAATCTGAGAGACTGCATAACCTAGAGCCTAACCATGTCATTATGATGACTTAATTATTATTTTTAGCCTAGGGGTATTTGGTCATTTTGATTTATTTGAATTATTTGGTGATTTGTTGAATTGAATTCTAGTTTGACTTTGACTTGTGAGACCTAGTGGACTAGCCTAGAAGCTAACCCTAGCCATGGTGACCCTAGTCTAACTTGAGTTAACCTATTTCAGTCATTAGAGAATAGTTTTAGAATGAGGGGATGTGGTTTAGTGAATTTAAGTCATGGCTTATGGTTTCATGAAATGACTTATGGCTTAATTATTTAATTGATCATGACTTAAGCCCATGGGCCATTTAGTGAACCCTAACCCAAATTATTGAACCTATGAGCAGCCACATAGGGATCCCCACCCTATTTAAACACTTGTTCATTAGGGCTTGCCTCTTTTATCATTCCTACACTTGGAGAAAAGAGTATTCTTCCCCCTTCCAAAAATTCCCATTTATTCATTTGATCTCCTTTTTCATCCTAGTCTTTTGCATTAGGTTCTAATTTTTGTATATTTAATATTTCTGGAGGTTAATCTCAGCTTTGGGCTCATTTGGAGCTTTTGGCCATCAAGAGGAACACCCCCATTTGGAGCTTTTCTTGCAATTTGCACCTATAGGTAAAACTCCTCAAATTGATTTAAATTTCAGTTTTCTTTGCATGTAGGGCTAGATCTATGAGTCCCCTAGGTGTCCCTGAAATTTGGGTGAATTTCGTGTCTGTTTGGTGTCCGTATCGGACACGTGTCGTATGGTATGTTAGGTGTTCGATAGAATGCCTCTTAGGAAATTATTTTCGATTTTTGAAAATGTAATTACATGAGTTTGTAGATCTAAGGATGTAGATTATTTTTTGTGAAGGGTATTGGGTGTTTTTGTGTCGTATTGTGTCGGTTTGGGCTGTTGGACACGCTGCACGACACTGTGTGCACGGCCAGTTTTGGCTATTGACACGACCTTGTAACTCGGACACGATACGACTTGAAGTATGTGCAGACACCTAGCCCTAGTCCCCTCTACCCTATACACGATCACGACGTGTCACGTGTCGTGTGTCACGCACACGAGTCTGTGACACGCCTGCACGAGGCACTGCACTGTGCCTGTCACTACCAAATTACAGCATTTTAGCGACGGCCATTTAGCGACGGAGTTTTCCGTCGCTAACCCTATCCTGATACATTTTGACGAAAACTAGTCGGTAATCCGTCGCTATATATATTTAAATGCGCCGACGGTATTCCGTCGCTAAGTCGTCGCTGAGCGACGGAGTAGCGACGGATATGTTTTAGCGACGAGGTTATTCCCGACGACTGTTTTACCAAAATATCCGTCGGTAATCCGTCGGTATTTATTTTTGGCGACGGACTACCGACGGATAAGGCCGTCGGTAAATCCATGTATTTTGGTAGTGTGTGTTCTCCCCTGCTACTCGGGCCCTCTGTAGGACACGACACGGATCCTCTTGACACGAGTTTTTGTAGACACGAGGGGGCATGCACTGACATCATGCCCCCAAAGTTTCGTTCGATTTCGTGGAGTGGTTAGGATGGATTTGACCTGCACTGACTCGACCCCACTGCACACACACGCAGCACTCCTTTGGACACGGCTTCGTATTTAAGACACGACACCACGTGGACACATTTCAGGCTGTAGGATACGTAGCCCTAGACCTAGGTTATCATCTGACTCGACCCCGACACTTGGGGATGGACACGAGTCCCTAGAGCACTCGACACACACGCACGACGCTGTCTGTACACTTAGCTCTGATACCTTGTTGACACTGGCTTCTGACACAGTTTTGACATTTGTAGGACACTTGCAGACACGTGAACACAAGTTTGACACTCGTATAACACTTGACCCCCCCCCCCCCTTGGTTGTTGAATTAGTCTTAGTTTGAGTAATTGTTGCATGTGTAGTTACTTTAAATGTGATGTATATGACTGATACTTGGTACAGTTTCAGAGTTTTGTAGTATGTTAGTTTCAGTTTTCTAATTACCTATATATTAGTTCATTTTACATATATGTTGAGTATATAATATATATATATATAATATATAATATTATATATATATAGATATATAATATAATATATATATTACATATGTTGAGTGTTTAGATATATGTAGTATACATAGGTATATGCATACAGTAGGTTTCAAATGGATGTATGTCTGATACAAGCTTTCAG